>CM054138.1:32848311-32895811 GCA_028751875.1 Rapana venosa
TTTTTTGTTGGAATGAATGGTAATGATCTTAAATTAATGTCGTAATGATCTTAAATTAATGTTGTTATGATTTCTTATGATCTTTCTTTGATTAAAGAACATTTCACTTTCTTTTCTTTTTTTTTGAATGAACGGTAATGATGTTAAATTAACGTCGTAATGATCCCTTTCGATCTTT
Organism: Rapana venosa; assembly: GCA_028751875.1. Lineage (NCBI taxonomy): Eukaryota > Metazoa > Mollusca > Gastropoda > Neogastropoda > Muricidae > Rapana > Rapana venosa. Next base: position 32,848,490 of record CM054138.1, read on the forward strand.
CTTTGATTAACAAACATTTCACTTCTTTTTTTTACTGAACGGTAATGATTTTAAATTAATGTTGTAATGATTTCTTATGATCTTTCTTTGATCAAAGGAAATTTCACTTTTTAATTTTTTGAATGAATGGTAATGATCTTAAATTAACATTTCCCTTTTTCGGGGGGGAATGAACGGTAATTGTCCTAAATTAATGTCGTAGTGATCTCTTATGATCTTTCTTTGATTAAAAAACATTTCACTTTTTTTGGGGGGGATGAACGGTAATTGTCCTAAATTAATGTCGTAATGATTTCTTTTGATCTTTCTTTGTTCAAAGAACATTTCACGTAGTTGTTTTTTTTTATGAATGGTAATGATCTTAAATTAATGTCGTAATGATTTCTTTTGATCTTTCTTTGATTAAAAAACATTTCACTTTTTCTTTTTTTTGAATGAACGGTAATGATCTCAGATTAATGTCATAATGATCTCTTATGATCTTTTTTGGATCAAAGAACATTTCACTTTTTTTTTTTTAAATGAATGGTAATGATCTTAAATTAATGTTGTAATGATCTCTTATGATTTTTCTTTGATCAAAGAACATTTCACTTTTTTTTTTAAGGAATGAACAGTAATGATCTTAAATTAATGTCGTAATGATTTCTTATGATCTTTCTTTGATCAAAGAACATTTCACATATTTTTTTCAGGGGGTAATGATCTTAAGTTAATGTCATAGTGATCTCTTATGATTTTTTTTGGATCAAAGAACATTTCACTTTTTTTTTTTTTAATGAAAGGTAATGATCTTAAATTAATGTCATAATGATCTGTTATGATCTTTCTTTGATCCAAGAACATTTCACTTTTTTTGTTTTTTGGAATGATCTTAAATTAATGTCTTTATGATCTTTCTGTTTGTGGGTTTGCTTTACTTCTCTTTAATCACAAAAACCTCATACTTGAACAATTTTCTTCGAAGACGTCAGTTCTCTTTGAAATCTTTGTATTTTGCTTCTCAGACCTAGTTTACAAAAAACTTTTTTTTTAAATTAGTCCCTTATTAATTTTCTGACCTAGCATTTTTTTTCATATGTACTTTTTTTTTCAAAAAATGAATGAATAAATGACTGAAAATCAGACACATCCGCCACACAGCCCTGGAGAAATGTTTATGCAAGGTCTGGTACTTGTTAACAAAAACACTAACCCTGATATATTAGGCAAGGGAACAAAGCAATTACACTCTGTTTCACGCATGAATTAACATTGTTAACAAAATTTACATTTTAGTTTCAAACTTTTACCCTAGAGGTAATCCGCTGTAAGGTAGCCAACCATCTACTAACCCTTCCCTCCATATTACCCACTACTGGGTTACGCTAGCATATAAATGCGCACAGTGCACATGTACTGGGAAAGAAGGGTTCTTTCCCTTAACTCATTGAGGTTGTGCCGAAGCTTAAGCTTTTTTCCTTTACTGTGACGTGCCGAAGCTTAAAAATCGGCAGACTAACGAATTTTTAAAAAAACATAAAGAGATGGTTAACTCAAGGGAAAGTACTCTGGCCTGTAGGGCAATCATTTTTCTAAACGCAGTTGCTTTCCTTGACAATTTCCTTTTTTTCTTGCCAATTTTCCTTATGTCCAACAAGTATTCTTTATTTTCCCTTTCCTTTTATTCTTAAAATCTATTTTCAAAAGTATTCCTGGTTCGCTGCCAAGGATTCTCTTTGTTAATAATTGCTTCAATCAGTTGACTACTTCCCCATTTAACCTGTTGGGTTTCCCTATCATTCGGAACGGGTTAGCTTGTGGCCGGTATTTCGGGTTACTGGGTTTCATTTTTTAGTTTTTCTTCAATTGTTTCAGTTTTTAATGTTAGGAGATTTTGCTTTAAAAAATTTGGTTTTGACCACAAGCAACGAATTTTTTGTTGATGATTTAATTTTTTTTAACGATTCTTTAACAATTGGCCAATTTTCCATTTCTTTAGCTAACCTTTTTACAAATTCAAGAGGATTTTTAAGGGGGTTAAATAAAACAAAAAATGAGAGGGGGTTAAAATTTTTAAAACCTTTAAAATCCCACCCCGGAAGGGGGGAAAGGGTTTTTACCCCCTTTCCCCCACTGTTATTTTTACGAACGGGCTGGGTTGTTGTTGGTTGCAGCGGAGATTTTTCCTTTCAACGTCTTTGATTTTTTTAAAAAGCCCCCTTGACTTGCCTGGGTGGAGGGAAACCGTCCCACTTTTCCGATTTTGGTGCCCAAAAGGGAAAAAATTTTCCCTTTTTTTTTTAAAAATTTTGTAAAAAATTGAATAATTGGGGAATTTTCCCAAAAAATTTTTTTTTTTTTTTTAAAAACGAAAAAACCCCCCCAATGGCCCTGACACACACACACACACACACCTCCACACTTATACACACACACACACACACACACACACACACACTACACTCATCTGTCACCCACCTGTGAAAACACTGGCTACATGCAGGGGTGGGGTCTGTACACACACACACACACACAACCCCCACCCCTCTACCCACCCCATTCACACACACACCTACACACACTTACACACACACACACATACACTTCACTCAACTGTCACACACACACACACACACAACCCCCACCCCTCTACCCACCCCATTCATTCACACAACACACACACACACACACACACACACACACACACTACACTCAACTGTCCCCACCTGTGAAAACACTGGCTACATGCAGGGTTAGGGGTCTGTACACACACACACACAACCCCCACCCCTCCACCCACCCCATTCACACACCTACACACATACACTACACTCAACTGCCCCCCACCTGTGAAAACGCTGGCTACATGTGGGGGTGGGGTCTGTACACACACACACACACACACACACACACACACACTTCACTCAACTGTCACCCACCCACCACCACACACACACACACACACACCACACACACACACACACTACACTCAACTGCCCCCCACCTGTGAAAACGCTGGCTACATGCGGGGGCGGGGTCTGCGGTGTGCTGGGGGTGGGGGGGGTGACACACAGCGGGGAAGGACTGTCGTCCTCTTCCGACGTCTTGGGAACACTGACGTTGGGGGGGATGCCGTGACTCTTGCTGGAGGACGTGTGGCGGTGGCTGGAGGGCTTGATGCCCGGAGACTTCAGCGAGTACTCCACGTACTTTTTGGGCTGTCGCAAAAAGAACATTTTCACTTCTTTTTTTTTAATGTGCAGTGATGATCTTGAATTAATGTCGTAATGATTTCTTATCTTTCTTTGATCAAAGAACATTTCACTTTTTTTTTTTTTTGAATGAATGAACGGTAATGATGTTAAATTAACGTCGTAATGATCCATTTTGATCTTTCTTTGATTAAAGAACATTTCACTTTTTTTTTTATGAACGGTAATGATCTTAAATTAATGTCATTATAATCTGTTATGATCTTTCTTTGATCATTTCACGTTGTTGTTGGTTTTTTTATGAACGGTAATGATCTTAAATTAACGTCGTAATGATCTCTTATGATTTTTCTTTGATTAACAAACATTTCACTTCTTTTTTTTAATGAACGGTAATGATTTTAAATTAATGTCGTAATGATTTCTTATGATCTTTCTTTGATTAAAGAACATTTCACGTTGTTGTTGTTTTTTGAATGAACAGTAATGATCTTAAATTAATGTCGTAATGATTTCTTATGATCTTTCTTTGATTAAAGAACATTTCACTTTTCTTTTTTTTTTTTAATGAACGGTAATGATGTTAAATTAATGTCGTAATGATTTCTTTTGATCTTTCTTTGATCAAAGGAAATTTCACTTTTTAATTTTTTTAATGAACGGTAATGATCTTAAATTAATGTCATAGTGATCTCTTAATTAAATTAATCATTTTTATTTTTATTAATGATTTCTTTTGATCTTTCTTTGATTAAAGAACATTTCACTTTTTGGGGAGAAATGAACGATAATTGTCCAAAATTAATGTCATAGTGATCTCTTATGGTCACATTTTCTATTTCCTGATCCAATTCTGAACTTTTCTACCAAATTCTGAATTTTTATTTCACATATATCACACTTCCAATCCAATCCTATCCTATTGTTTACAGCCACAGAGGTCATATCAGGGCTGTCATCTGTCAAATTTTAAATCTCAGAATAAAACTCTGCAACTATATACAGATTAAAACAGGGTATATAAAACTAACTCACACTTAGTTACAAATTCCTTCTGCATCTTTTTTTTCTCACTCAAAAGTGTTTCACTTCGCATATCAAATCCTAAAATGACCCCTCGCAAAAGTAAAGCTTTTGTCAACAAAACCCTTATATTCCTACATCCTCTTACGAACTATGCAACTGATCCACAAAACACACAAAACCCCAACATACACACACACCCCCCTCCCCCCACCCCCCCCTTCCCCAAACCCACCCAACAAACACACACACCACACACCACCCACCACACACACACACCACATACACAACTTACACAACACACACACCAAAAACACACACACTACACACATACACCCCCTCAACAACCCCACCCACCACACACATCCCCAAAACAAACAAAACACAAACCACCTACAACACATACACTACACACACACCCCGCCCCACCACACCCCCCCACCACACCCCCCCCCCCCCCACCCCACCACTTACACCACACCACCACACAACCACACACCACTACCACTCCTACACACACCTTCCCATCAACTGTCACCCACAACAATACACACACACACACAACCACACACCTACATACACACTACACCACACCCCTCCACCCACCCACCCCATTCCCACACACACACGCCACACACACACACACACAAACAAAACGCACACACACACACATACACACACTACACACACATATAACACCACACGCACACAAACACACACACACACACACACACTCACACACACTTTACACACTTACACCACCTACACACACACTACCACACACACACCACACACACACAAAACCCCCCCCACCCCTCCACCACCCATTCACACACACAACACACACCTACACAACACACATCCCTACCACACACTACACACACACACACCCTGCACACACCTCACACACCTACACACAAAACACAACCCCCCCCCCTCCACCACACCCATTACACACAAAAATCCCACACCTACACACACACACAACTTACACACACACAAACACACCACACAAAAAACCCCCACCCCTCCACCCACCCACCTCTCCACCCACCCCATTTACACACACATACACTACACTCAACTGTTACCCACCTGTGAAAACACTGGCTACATGCGGGGGGGGGGTATGTAACACACACAAAACCCCCACCCCTCCACCCAACCCATTCATTCACACACACCACCCACCCTACACCCCTACACTACACTCAACTGCCCCCCACCTGTGAAAACACTGGCTACATGCAGGGGTGGGGTCTGTACACCAAAACACAATACACACACACATACACACACACACACATATACACTTCACTCAACTGTCACCCACACACACACACACACACAACACACCTACCACACACACCACACACACATACACACACACACACACACACATACACACACACACCACACATCCCAACACACACACACCCCACACACACACCCACTACATTTCAACTGCCCCCCACCTGTGAAAACGCTGGCTACATGCGGGGGCGGGGTCTGCGGTGTGCGGGGGGTGGGGGGGTGACCACAGGGGGGAAGGACTGTCGTCCTCTTCCGACGTCTTGGAACACTGACGTTGGGGGGGATGCCGTGGCTCTTGCTGGAGGACGTGTGGCGGTGGCTGGGGGGCTTGGATCCCCGGGAGCTTCAGCGAGTACTCCACGTACTTTTTGGGCTGTCGCAATAAAGAACATTTCGCTGGGTTTTTGTTGGGGTGTTGTTGTTTTTTTTTAATGAAGGGTAATGATCTTAATGTCGTAATGATTTCTTATATTTCTGTGATAAAAGAACATTTCTTTTCTTTTTTTTTGGGAATGAATGGTAATGATCTTAAATTAATGTCGTAAGATCTTAAATTAATGTTGTTATGATTTCTTATGATCTTTCTTGATTAAAGAACATTTCACTTTCTTTTCTTTTTTTTTGAATGAACGGTAATGATTTTAAAATTTAACGTCGTAATGATCCCTTTCGATCTTTCTTTGTTTTAACAAACATTTCACTTTTTTTTTTTTACTGAACGGTAATGTTTTTAAAATTTAATGTTGTAATGAATTTTTATGTCTTTCTTTGATCAAAGGAAAATTTTTCACTTTTTAATTTTTTAAATGAATGGTAATGATCTTAAATTAACATTTCCTTTTTCGGGGGGAATGAACGGTAATTGTCCTAAATTAATGTGTAGTGATCTCTTGATCTTTCTTTGATTAAAAAACATTTCACTTTTTTGGGGGGGATGAACGGTAATTGTCCTAAATTAATGTCGAAAATGATTTCTTTTGATCTTTCTTTGTTCAAAGAACATTTCACGTAGTTGTTTTTTTTTATGAATGGAAATTGATCTTAAATTAATGTCGTAATGTTTTCTTTTGATCTTTCTTTGTTAAAAACATTTCACTTTTTCTTTTTTTTGAATGAAGGGTAAGGGATCTCAGATTAATGTCATAATGATCTCTTATGATCTTTTTTGGATCAAAGAACATTTCACTTTTTTTTTTTAAATGAATGGTAATGATCTTAAATTAATGTTGTAATGATCTCTTATGATTTTTCTTTGATCAAAGAACATTTCACTTTTTTTTTTAAGGAATGAACAGTAATGATCTTAAATTAATGTCGTAATGATTTCTTATGATCTTTCTTTGATCAAAGAACATTTCACATATTTTTTCAGGGGGTAATGATCTTAAGTTAATGTCATAGTGATCTCTTATGATTTTTTTTGGATCAAAGAACATTTCACTTTTTTTTTTTTAATGAAAGGTAATGATCTTAAATTAATGTCATAATGATCTGTTATGATCTTTCTTTGATCCAAGAACATTTCACTTTTTTTGTTTTTGGAATGATCTTAAATTAATGTCTTTATGATCTTTCTGTTTGTGGGTTTGCTTTACTTCTCTTTAATCACAAAAACCTCATACTTGAACAATTTTCTTCGAAGACGTCAGTTCTCTTTGAAATCTTTGTATTTTGCTTCTCAGACCTAGTTTACAAAAAACTTTTTTTTAAATTAGTCCCTTATTAATTTTCTGACCTAGCATTTTTTTCATATGTATTTTTTTTTTCAAAAAATGAATGAATATAAATGACTGAAAATCAGACACATCCGCCACACAGCCCTGGAGAAATGTTTATGCAAGGTCTGGTACTTGTTAACAAAAACACTAACCCTGATATATTAGGCAAGGGAACAAAGCAATTACACTCTGTTTCACGCATGAATTAACATTGTTAACAAAATTTACATTTTAGTTTCAAACTTTTACCCTAGAGGTAATCCGCTGTAAGGTAGCCAACCATCTACTAACCCTTCCCTCCATATTACCCACTACTGGGTTACGCTAGCATATAAATGCGCACAGTGCACATGTACTGGGAAAGAAGGGTTCTTTCCCTTAACTCATTGAGGTTGTGCCGAAGCTTAAGCTTTTTTCCTTTACTGTGACGTGCCGAAGCTTAAAAATCGGCAGACTAACGAATTTTTAAAAAAACATAAAGAGATGGTTAACTCAAGGGAAAGTACTCTGGCCTGTAGGGCAATCATTTTTCTAAACGCAGTTGCTTTCCTTGACCATAAGCTTGCCTAGTTTTTATCTGTTGGCCAATTTTCTTTGACATGTCAACAAGTGATATCTTTGGGATTTCAGGCACTCCAGTGTTATGATTCTTTAAAAAAAATAATCTGTTGTACAAAAAGTGACATCACATGGATTCAGCCAGCTTCAGAGAACTTTACTTTGGTGAAAAATCATCACATTGCTTCAAGGGGACTAGTTGATGAATAGTTCAAGCCATTTAACCCTAGTGGCGCGGTTCCCGGAATATTCCGGGAAAGGCGGGTCTAGGCTGTGTGGCGGATCCCGGAATATTCCGGGATGACGTGGGTGGTCATAGTTGAAAGCTTACTTTCGCTTTCAAAGGTCAGCCAATGAATGTTAAGGCCGTTGTAGGCCCGCAGAAAGGGGTGAGGTCGTTTGAACACACAAGCAACGAAGAATCTGATTGGTTAAGAGTTTATTTTAATTTTTTTTCGGACCAGCCGAGATCGTCTTCAACAAAAATGGCGGCCAGCGTTTGCACTAGAATTTCTTCAAGCGTTTTTCAAGCTTTTTTACAAAATTGACAGCGAGGAGGAGTTTTAGAGGCTGGATTTGGTTGAAATAAACAATGAGAGAGACGATGAGGTAAGGATTTGTGGAATATTTTTGAAAAACTTGGTAAAAATCGATCGCGATCGGACTGAATCGAGCGGTGCTAGTTTTGCTGGATGGACTTTTTCGCTACTCGGCGATTTCGACGTCACAGATTGTTTTACTTTATTTTGACGCAACGAGGCTTCGAAATAACTGTTGTTGAGTCAAATCGCTATGCTGCTGAGTATTTGCATCACATGAAATCAAGCGATCTTGTATTTTTGTCATAGAAAGCCACCACTTCGCACATTCCGCCATGACGGTCGCGATGGCGTCAATCCTGTCGCTGAACTTTTCCGAGTATTTGGTGACCGATAAAGCGATACAAACTCCTTATTTTTTTAAAACTAATGTCAAGAAATAGTGTTTACCTAATCATGACATTTATGCACCGCAAGAACTTTGCTTATCGTGTGTTAAAATCGATCCGGGGCCCTGACAGTGGAACAGTGATCGGTAGTGCGAACATGATTTTTTTTTTTGATTTTTTTTTACATAATCATAAACACTACACACTATTATAAAATTATACTCATTTAAAAGCATATTATCTCTTCTTTCCAGTGATCTATAGCTTAACACATTTAATTCAGTTTTATATATCAATATCAAGGGTTGTTTGAGCCCACCATGCTCCAAAACAATGCTAGCCAATGTTAATTCAGCCAATAGAAGTGAGGCTTGTTGCTGTTTATTTAGCGCTACTAGGGTTAAGATACAAACCCTAATTTTCAAAACTTTTTATTTTTCAGCATTCAGTGACATATTTTGGAAATTTGTAAAAAATAAATACAGTCATCTATTAAAAAAACTGTGAAACAATCTCAAATGAAGACATAAAGTTTTCAATGATGTATAATGTGTATGTCATTATTATGTTGGGTAAGTCTGCTGAATTTTTCAAATATAGCCAAAATCATGCGTCACCACAAAATGGCAGGATCCATTTCAGTGCGACTCCAATGAGTTAATACAGGGATAGTGCTAATCTACCACATACTTGGAATCTACTGCCAAAAACAAAGAAAAAAAATTAGAAAAAAAGAAGAAAGTCAGTTTTAACAACTTTCTTACAAACACTGCAAATATTACAGAATGAGCCACCAGTTATTTTAGTTTATAAAGACCAAAGATAAAACACTGCTTTTTATAAATTTTCTGATACATAACACACAGCCAGCAAGTCTAGTTTATAACACGAAACACTTGGCCCACATACATTTACAAGTCTCATTTTCACTATTAAAATACACCCTTTGATGGCTCAATCCTAGAGAATCCAATTTTCAGTCACAAACTTTCTACTTCCCGATCCAATTCTGAACCTTTCTACCAAATTCTGAATTTTTATTTAACATTTATCACACTTAGTTACAAATTCCTTTTGCAACTATGTTTTCACTCAAAAGTGTTTCACTTTGCATATCAAATCCTAGAGTGAACCCTCGCAAAAATAAAACTTTTGTCAACAAAACCCTTATATTCCTACATCCTCTTACGAACTATGCAACTGATCCACAAAATCAAAGTCCAAAAATTCACATTTACAGATACAAAGATCAAACAGAACTCTTTCATAAAATTTTAATTTCTTTCCATCGGTTATACTTTGTTATTCAATGCCAAAATTTTAATGAAAAATAATTATTCACATGCTTTAATTAATCAAAATAACTGTTACGCTCAGACTATGAAGGATGAGAACCAACCAACCAACCAACCAACCAACAACCCTTTGATCGCTCAATTTCCGACCAAAACTTCACTACCAAGTCACTGTTCACTCACAAATTTTGGCAGCTGTTTGCAATTGCGAGGTTCCAGCTCTAGGGACTTGGCGTACAGATAATCGTTGAACTCTTTCTCTGCCATGTTCCCAAAGGGGTTCAGGCCTTTTATGAACGTCTGCACAACAAATCAGCACAATAACAAAACTGAAAATACATAAGCATACAGATATAAACACAGACAAAAATCTCTCTCTCTCTCTCTCTCTCTCTCTCTCTCTCTCTCTCTCTCTCTCTCTCTCTCCCTCCCATTAGAAATTGCCATAAATGTTCAAAGCCACAATAACTCTTCTCTTCACATAACTTATAAGGGTTTTGTAATGCACAAATAAATACGAATAATGTATGAATAAAGAAAGTACAAGCAAAGTGGTAGGTCAACTGAACCTAAAATATATTTTTTAAAGTTCTTTCCATTCGTCATTTGTAAGACTGAGACTCTCGGGTTGAAGTGCTCCTGAAGCTTCACATGTTTCAGAATGTTTGACAGGGTTTTTTGGTCCCCCACCCCCACCTCCCATGCCCCCAACAGCATTCACTCATCTCTGTCAACAAGTAAAGCCTTCAATCCTCATTTACCCAGACTGCCCCATTCACTCATCACTGTCAACAAGAAAAGCCTTCAATCCTCATTTTCCCTGACTGCCCCATTCACTCATCTCCGTCAACAAGCCTTCAATCCTCATTTTCCCTGACTGCCCCATTCACTCATCACTGTCAACAAGTAAAGCTTTCAATCCTCATATACCCAGACTGCCCCATTCACTCATCACTGTCAACAAGTAAAGCCTTCAATCCTCATATACCCAGACTGCCCCATTCACTCATCACTGTTAACAAGTAAAGCCTTCAATCCTCATATACCCAGACTGCCCCATTCACTCATCACTGTCAACAAGTAAAGCCTTCAATCCTCATATACCCAGACTGCCCCATTCACTCATCACTGTCAACAAGTAAAGCCTTCAATCCTTATATACCCAGACTGCCCCATTCACTCATCACTGTCAACAAGTAAAGCCTTCAATCCTCATTTTCCCAGACTGCCCCAGCAGCATTCACTCATCACTGTCAACAAGCCTTCAATCCTCATTTTCCCAGACTGCCCCATTCACTCATCTCTGTCACAAGCCTTCAATCCTCATTTTCCCTGACTGCCCCATTCACTCATCTCTGTCAACAAGCCTTCAATCCTCATTTGCCCTGACTGCCCCAGCAGCATTCACTCATCTCTATCAACAAGTAAAGCCTTCAATCCTCATTTTCCCTGACTGCCCCAACAGCATTCACTTATCTCTGTCAACAAGTAAAGCCTTCAATCCTCATTTCCCCTCACTACTCCAGCAGCATTCACTCAACTCTGTCAACAAGTAAAGCGATCAATCATTTTCCTAGACTGCCCCAACAGCATTCACTCATCACTATCAACAAGTAAAGCCTTCAATCCTCATTTTCCTAGACATAAGTTGTTGTAGACACACACATTGTGCACTTCATTACCTTAAAGGTGGGAGAACGGTTAAGATTTTCCCCTGACTTACAAGTGCACCGTGAGGTTTTGGGTTCAAGTCCCAGCCTCGCCCTATCTTCCCAGTTTGACAAGAAAATCAAACTGAATGTCTAAAGTCCTTCCAATGAGACAATAAACCCAGACCCCATGTGTGAACGCACGCTGAATATCTTGCACACAGGTTAAAACCCATTCCACCTTTCAGAGTAGACCATTTTGTGCCAGTAGAAACAGATGACAAATTCTAAAAATTAAAAAAATTAAAATTTAAAAAACCACATGCACACACGTGCCATGTTTTCACACCATCCTCAAAATCAGAGAGTCTCAACTTTAATGGTGGGAAGGGGGGGGGAAACGGTTGCATAAGCAAAAATCTCACCACTGGCGAACCTCACAGCTCAAGCCGAGAAACAAAAACAAAAACAAAATCACTTTATCATTTCTTTCTCATCAGAAAAGACAGACAAGGAACAGCGCGCAAATCCAGCACAACTCAGTCAAGGGCCCAGTGCTAAAATTACCCCCTTCCTTTTATCAAGTCCAAGTGCAGCCAATTTCTGTTATTAATTAGCACTAGCTGGGCTGGAATGGATAGCAGCTGAGAGTAGCTGAAAGTGGGGGGAACTGACAGCTGTGTCAAGTCAAGTCAAAATTTTATTTCCAGATGGTACATTGAATAAGCAATGCATTTGCTTGTTTCCATCAAGCCATCTATCTAAGAACAAATTCTCTTAATGATTATACTGAAATACTACATTATTGCATCCTTTCCCCCCGAGGGGATGCCGGGGGCCTATCAGTATAAATAGCATCCCCACATTCTGGAAATTCTGTGCTAGAAATTTCCTCTTTTCTATCACTCTCTTTGTTTCTGCCTTGTTCCTTTTCTTCCTGTCACCACCTCTTTCTTGTCTATTTTCTGCCTTCTTGGTCTATTCTCCTGCCTTTTTGCCAGAAAAAACTTAAAAGGTAACTATTCTCTCTTGTGCTGAAGTCGGATGCGCTGGGCCCTTACTTGTCAGGCGCTTAACGGCAGCGCAACGCATTTTCGCTCATATAACAGACAACAATAGTTGCTGTGTGAGCGTTCGACGAAGAAGAAAAAGAAATTGCATCACTTTACCATTAAATCAACCCAGTAAAAAAAAGAGGAACACTGATGCTGTGGCCTCACCCTGTGCATGGTCTCCACCTGCAGGCAATAGGGTTGGTTCTGGAACTGCTGGATCTCGCTGGTGATCTCCGCCACCTTGCGACGCTTGCTGAAGTTGATGAAGCCTTCCGCCCGCTGGCTGTTGTCGTCTGGGCGCGTGACGATAAAGTCGCGGTTCCCCTCCTCCGTCAGAAGAATGTTGGTCAGGTACATGCCTGTGTAAGTGTGGGTGTGTGTGTGAGACAGGAGGAGTTTGGGAGGGGGTGGTTTATGAAGCTATCATTCGTGAAAGGTAGTATACAATTACATACTGAAAATATGCACAGGAGGATTTTGGGGTGGCGATTTATGAAGCTTTCATTCGTGAAAGGTAGCACATAATCATATACTGAAAATATGCACAGGAAGATTTTGGGGGGGTGATTTATGAAGCTTTCATTGATGAAAGGTAGCACACAATTATATACTGAAAATATGCACAGGAGGATTTTGGGGTGGCGATTTATGAAGCTTTCATTCGTGAAAGGTAGCACATAATCATATACTGAAAATATGCACAGGAAGATTTTGGGGGGGTGATTTATGAAGCTTTCATTGATGAAAGGTAGCACACAATTATATACTGAAAATATGCACAGGAGGATTTTTGGGGGGGTGATTTATGAAGCAAGCTTTCATTGATGAAAGGTAGCACACAATTATATACTGAAAATATGCACAGGAGGATTTTGGGGGGTGATTTATGAAGCTTTCATTCGTGAAAGGTAGCACACAATTATATACTGAAAATATGCACAGGAGGATTTTTGGGGGGGTGATTTATGAAGCAAGCTTTCATTGATGAAAGGTAGCACACAATTATATACTGAAAATATGCACAGGAGGATTTTGGGGTGGTGATTTATGAAGCAAGCTTTCATTCGTGAAATGTAGCAGATGATTAAATATTGAAAATAATGCAATATTCACAAGCATGGCAACAACAAACATCACTGCTTATTTCAACAATAAGTATTAACATTTGTACGCTGCTTTTAGATAAATGTTTAGATTTCATGAAGAATGTAATTGTAATTGCCCTTCAATGGATGATTATCACTATCCCTCCGTTAAGGGAGAGAACCCCTCTTTCCCAGTACACATGCACTGCGCACATTTGAATGCTACGGTAACCCAGTAGCGAATGATACAGTTACGGTTAGTAGATGGTTGGCTACCTTACAGCAGATTACCTGTAGGGAAAAGGTGAAAATGTTTTTGACTTGACTCGAACGGGCCTTTCTGGATATGACACATATTCTCTTTATTCTTTAGACAAAAAAGATTGTGATATATCATATTCCTTTTTGTTTTGTTTGTTTGTTTCAACATTGTGATCATGATAAAAATATTGTAAAATTCTGTTAAAATAGGCACACTCTAACACAGAAAAAGACTTCTTTTTTTGTTTTAGCTAGTTGTACCATGAGTTTCAGCTTTCCCTGATCATTGATTTTTTTTTTCTTTCCAGCATTTCTATGGTCCCTTACTCATCTACTGCTGTAATCAGTATACAGTGCAAACAATGCTCGAAAGAACAATGATGATGATTCAACACAAATATTCAAGACTGAATCAACACAATTTCAACAATATGAAATGTCTCGGATGTGTGTGTGTGTGTGTACGTGTGTGTGTGTGTGTGTGTGTGTGTGTGTGTGTGTGTGTGTGTGTGTGTAGTGTAGAGTGTGAAGTGTGATGTGTGTGTGCGTGCATGCCTGCGTACAGGCATGTGTGTGTGCATGCATGTATTAGTGCATGCATGTGTGCACGCACGCACGCACGCAGGCGCCTGCAAGCACATGTACACACCAAACAGGAAAAACTGACCCAGAAACGGAACACACGGAGGATTGACGGAGCGCAGTTTTTCACTGTACTTCTTGTAATGGTCGGCATTCAGCTCATGGGCTTCTTCCAATGCTCGCACGTACTTGTGTGGCACCTCCTGTAAACCAACAAAACAAATTGTGTTTCAGTTTAAAACTTTACATATAAAAACTTTCACAACAAGAACAAAATGCATCTGATATGGGTAAAAGACTCCAAGAACAACTAGATGGTTGTCTATGACAAAATCATGTACCAAAAATCCAGCATCACAAACACACAGAAAACGAAAAAGTATTTGGCACTCTTCTATGTCAAAGAATTTCTTAAGATATTAAAAGTATTTCTGAGTCTTGAAATTTCAAGTACAAAGGACTTTACAAACAAGCTATACTTCATAATCATCATCATAATCATTTTCAATTAACAAGACGCTGAACAAGGGTAAAAAGTTGCGAGCACTGCTCACTTCAAGCACACCGTTAGAAGAACAACTAAAAAACACTAACCAAACACCAACCCACCCACAAACAAACAAACAAACAATCAGCCAACCCACAAACAATCAGCCAACCCACAAACAATCAGCCAACCCACAATCAGCCAACCCACAAACAAATAAACAGTCAGCCAACCCACAAACAATCAGCCAACCCACAAACAATCAGCCAACCCACAAACAATCAGCCAATCGGCCAACCCACAATCAGCCAACCCACAAACAAATAAACAATCAGCCAACCCACAAACAATCAGCCAACCCACCAACAGTCAGCCAACCCACAAACAAATAAACAATCAGCCAACCCACAAACAATCAGCCAACCCACAAACAATTAGCCAACCCACAATCAGCCAACCCACAAACAATCAGCCAATCGGCCAACCCACAAACAATCAGCCAACCCACAAACAAACAATCAGCCAACCCACAAACAAACAACCAACCAGCCAACCCACAAACAATCAGCCAACCTACAAACAATCACCCAACCCATAAACAAACAATCAATCAGCCAACCCACAAACAAACAATCAGCCAACCCACAAACAAACAAACAATCAACCAACCCACCAACCAACCCACCATCAGTCAACCCACCAACCAACCCATCAACCAACCCACAAACAATCAGCCAACACACAAACAAACAATCAGCCAACCCACAAACAACCCATCAACCAACCCACAAACAAACAATCAACCCACCAGCCAACCCATCAACCAACCAACCCACCAACCAACCCACAAACAAACAATCAACCCACCAGCCAACCCGCCAACCAACCCATCAACCAACCAACCCATCAACAAACCCACAAACAAACAAACAATCAGCCAACCCACCAACCAACCAAACCACCAACCCACCATCAATCAACCAGCCCACAAACAAACAAGTAAACAAAGAACCAGCCAACCGCTGTGCCGGTGAAGAAGACTAATCACCTTGAAGGTATGGTCCAGCCTGTACACGTGGGCCGAGTTCAGAGCGCTGACCACCTCAAGCACCCCGTTGAAGTTGTTGAGCTCCTGGAAGACCAGCATGATCTCGATGATGCGAGACACCACCGCCACCCGCTCCTCGATGTTCTCAGCCTCCAGGATGCACTTTTCCAACCAAAAGGTGAACTGATACGGAACAGAGAGAAAAAAAAAGTTTGGGTTTTTTTATTATATGCATATTTTTAAATGAGAATATACTACAGGTATAAGTTGTGATTACAGCACAATGCTTGGGGGAAAGTTTGATGTAATAACAATTTTTTCTGAAAATTAACTTTTTAATAATGGGCGCATGATCACACACACGCACACACACACACACACACAAACACCTTACACGCACCCCACAAGACACACACAAACATACACATATACACACACACTCACTCACATACACACTAACACACACACCACCCCCCCTACCGAACACACACACACACACAACATACACGTGTGTGTACACACACACACATATACACACCAAGTGTGCACACACACACACCCCCTACACCCACCCCCTACACCCACCCACACACACACAAACACACACACCCTCCCCCCAGCCCCCCCCCTCCCCCCACACACACACCCTCACCACCCCTCCCTCCACCCCCCCCCCCCCCCCCCCTCACCCACCCCCCCTCCCCCACACTCTCACCCAACCCCCCTCTCCCCACACCCACACACACACCTGCGTAGAAAAGTTGATCATCTTGAGCAGGTTGGGGGAGAGCTGATGCTTGTTGGCCTTCATCCAGGGGCTACCCACCAGCTCAGAGGGCTGGATGGCGCGGTACAGGTCAAACTCCATCAGGGTCACCTGCCGCGCGATCTCCACCGGGTGTAGCTGCACACAGACACACACACAGGCATGCATGCGTGCGTGCGTGTGTGGTGGGGATGGATGCAATGTGTGTGTGCAAGGACACAGACACACACACACCACATCACACAACAATATTTGGGGGAACAGGATGGCCTAGTGGTCAGAACATTGCGCTCGCAATCTGACGACCCGGGTTCGATTCCCGTTCAAGGGGGATATTTTCCCCTCCTGGAGTTAACATCAGTGCAGACTCCTCCACTCTCCCCAAAAGTCCTTCGGATGAGACTATAAACCGAGGCCCCGTGTGCAAACGCACGCAGAACATCTTGGGCACACGTTAAATCCTGTTCCGCTTTTCGTAAGAGTAGGCCATTGTGTGCCGGTGGGAACAGATGACAGAATTGACAAAACCGCATACACACGGGGACTGGATGTAAAAAAAGCATATAAGTGCTTATTCCATTATCCTCGATATAAAAGAATAAAATAAAATAAATTAAAAATAAATAAATAAACACGCACATACACACACATACACACACACGAACCTCACACCCTCCCATCATCCCCAGCCCCTACAACAAACACACACACACGCAAAACACACACACTCCCCCTCCCCCACAACACACATATGTGTGCATGCATATGCACAGTACGTACACACACAGGCACGCACATATGCATGAATGTACGCACACAAAAGCTCACAGACTTCACATACACTGCATGTATTGTTAATGTCAAGGCAATGAGAAGCAACAGGTACATTGAAATATATTCATTATATTTGGTCAAAAATAACTTCTAATGGACATGGCAATGGAACAAACAAGAAGATATTAATAAATATTCACTCCTAATGGAATTGGCAATAGAACAAACAAAAAGATATTAATAAATATTCTCAACAACAAGCAAAAACATAAAGATTGCATATTTTTCTTATAAGAACGGTAAACATAAAATAAAAACAGACCTGACAAAGATATTTAGAGAGAAAACTTGACAAAAGACTATTCCAAGAACAAAAGAAGTAATCAAAACACAATAAAATGAAAAAAGAGATAAACCAACAAACAAAACACAAAAATAACCACACACAAAAAATCACCGTAATGAAGGGAACTAACTCACGGCAAAACTATAAAGAGGAAAAAAAAAGACAACTGCATATTCAACTCACCGACATCAGATCACAGTCTTCCAGCTTGCGAGCAAGATGCCACTCACACTTGGGCGGTTTGCCTTGGTAGGTGAACTCCCTCTCTGTATTTATGCTCTCAATCTGAAAACAGCAATACTAAACCATTCCACATGCTGTACTTTCACCTCTCATAAATTTCAGTCAAGTCAAGTCAAAAACACTTTAATCATCCCATGAAGGGCAATTACAATACCGACAGGCACATTGATACGCATAAAAAATCTCAAAGACACCAAAAAAAAGCTATAGTTCATATTGGTTAAAACATTCCAAAATGACTTCAAATGAAAATGTCACGAACACACACACACACAAACACACACACGCGCATGTGCACACACACACACACACACATGCACACACACATCAACTGTGAACACAATGTTTAAAAAAAAAATTTTTTTAAAACATTGACTTGAAGACATAATAACTTATTATTTACGCACGCACATATGCAACATGTACACATGCATGTGCGTGTGCGTGTGCGAACACACCCACGCACACCCACACACCAATGTATGAATTCAATGTTTAAAAGACCATTGACTAGAAGACAGGCTTATTTCACACACACACACACACACACACACACACACACATTTAGGCTTACATTTGGACACAACTTCTATGATGGAACTAGTGAGTGATTAGTCATTCAACAGACCTTCAACTACCCTAAACTTCTAAGACGCAAGAAGCATGTGATTTAATCCATCCCAAAAATCAGCCTCTTCACTCTCTTCCTACTAGTCCTTCAATGATGATCCAAACGGTTTCTTTTTAAGTGAGAGTAAATGATGCTTATTCAAGTAGTACGAATGGTATTATTAAAAAAATTTTAAAGGGGGGGAGCAAAAAAAAGATTTCTCCATGGCTGCACAGCACACAAATCCAACATCACTCGGTCAAGAGTGCGAAATTTAGCATGTCCCTGGTCAGTTCCTGCTATATTTAGCACCATCTGACCCTCAGCTGGGCTGGAATGGGGTGACCAGCAGCTGAGAGGAGCTTCTTCATCAAACACTCAGACAGCTACTATTGCTGTCTGTTATATGAGCGAAAATGCGTCACGCTGCCGTTAAGCGCCTGACAAGTCAGGCCTAGTGCATCCGACTTCGGCACAAGAGAGAATAGTTACCTTTTAAGTCCTTTCTGGGAAAAAAGGCAGGAGAATGGATCAAAAAGGCAGAAAACAGACAAGAAGGAGGTGACAGGAAGAAAAGGAACAAGGCAGAAACAAAGAGAGTGATAGAAAAGAGGAATGTGGGGATGCTATTTATACTGATAGGCCCCCGGCATCCCCTCGGGGAAGCTGAGAGGAGCTAAAAGTGGGGGAAACTGAGAGCTGTGACCGAGGTCTGCACAAAAACTTAACCTTTCATATACATACACGCACACAGGAAAAAAGATCCGCAATGTACAACCACCATCCCAACCTACTTTCCGTAAAGAGAGTGGCCTGACTTCCACACAAGGAAATCTGTTTTGCAACTAGAATATCATTCAACAATGATGATTCTACAAATGCATAAAGAGGAAATCTGTTTTGCAACTAGAATATCATTCAACATTGATGATTCTACAAACGCATAAAGAGGAAATCTGTTTTGCAACTAGAATATCATTCAACATTGATGATTCTACAAACGCATAAAGAGGAAATCTGTTTTGCAACTAGAACATCATTCAACACTGATGATTCTACACACGCATAAAGAGAAAATCTGTTTTGCGACTAGGACATCATTCAACATTGATGATTCTACAAACGCATAAAGAGGAAATCTGTTTTGCGATTAGAATATCATTCAACAATGATGATTCTACATTTTGCGACTAGAACATCATTCAACTGTTTTGCGACTAGAACATCATTCAACATTGATGATCCTACAAACGCATAAAGAGGAAATCTGTTTTGCGACTAGAACATCATTCAACATTGATGATCCTACAAATGCATAAAGAGGAAATCTGTTTTGCGACTAGAATATCATTCAACACTGATGATCCTACAAACGCATAAAGAGGAAATCTGTTTTGCGACTAGAACATCATTCAACATTGATGATCCTACAAATGCATAAAGAGGAAATCTGTTTTGCGACTAGAACATCATTCAACACTGATGATCCTACAAACGCATAAAGAGGAAATCTGTTTTGCGACTAGAACATCATTCAACACTGATGATTCTACAAACGCATAAAGAGGAAATCTGTTTTGCGACTGGAACATCATTCAACACTGATGATTCTACAAACGCATAAAGAGGAAATCTGTTTTGCGACTAGAATATCATTCAACACTGATGATTCTACAAATGCATAAAGAGGAATCATTCAACATTGATGATTCTACAAACGCATAAAGAGGAAATCTGTTTTGCAACTAGAATATCATTCAACACTGATGATTCTACAAACGCATAAAGAAGAAATCAGTTTTGTCACTAGAATATCATTCAACACTGATGATTCTACAAACGCATAAAGAGGAAATCTGTTTTGCGACTAGAATATCATTCAACACTGATGATTCTACAAACGCATAAAGAGGAAATCTGTTTTGCGACTAGAATATCATTCAACACTGATGATTCTACAAACGCATAAAGAGGAAATCTGTTTTGCAACTAGAATATCATTCAACATTGATGATTCTATAAACACATAAAGAGGAAATCTGTTTTGCAACTAAAATATCATTCAACACTGATGATTCTATCTATCTATCTATCTATCTGTCCCGTAGTCTGACGACCGTGGGGGCACCCTCAAAGACTCAACACTGATGATTCTATCTATCTATCTATCTATCTGTCCTGTAGTCTGACGACCGTGGGGGCACCCTCAAAGACTCAACAACCAGTTCCCTCCATTCCTCTCTCTGTTCTGCCTTTCTCAGGGTTTTGTTGAGTTCTAGGCCTGTCCATTCGCTGATGTTATCCTCCCAGGTCTTCCTTGGTCTGCCTCTTCTTCTTCCTCCTTGGACAGTGCCTTGCAAAACTGTCTTTGTAATTCCTTGGGATCTTGTGACATGCCTATACCATTTAAGTTTACGCTTTTTCACGATCGTTAGAAGGTTCTCATAGGGTCCAATGGTTTGCTGTATTCTGTTATGCACGCTTTCGTTGCATACCAGTTCACCCCTCATGGCTCAGCCACACACTGTAAGGCAAAGTGTGACATGCCTTAGGATAGTCCTACTAACAGGAAACATCACAGCATTTCATCGAGGCATTCATTGTCAGAATACAGTTGATGCCACAAGAAACTCACCTCACGCTTCTTGTAGTACTTGAAGATATGATCGTTAGAAGGTTCTCATAGGGTCCAATGGTTTGCTGGATTCTGTTATGCACGCTTTCGTTGCTTATGTGGTCTTTGTAGGAGATGCCAAGGAGTCTCCGAAAGCATCTCATCTCCACTGCCTGTACTCTTCTCTCCAAATCTGCAGTCAGGGTCCATGATTCACAGGCATACAGAAATATGGATATGACAAGGGAGCGCATTAGTCTGATCTTGGAGATAAGTGAGATATTTTTATCTCTCCAGATGGTGTTTAGTTTTGACAGTGCTGTTATTGTCTGTGCAGTCCTGCATACTACTTCTGGCTTGGATCCCTGGTCTGATACAATGGCTCCCAGGTACTTGAAGCTTTGAACTGTTTCCAGCTTCTGGTCATTAACCCTGATATCAGTGCTAATGCTGTTGGTGTTATTAGTCATCAGTTTGGTCTTCTCTGCACTGATTTCCATGCCGTATGTTTTGGAGGCCTTATTCAGGTGTTCTGTTAGGCTGGCAAGCTCTTTTTCTGATCCTGCAATTCCATCAATGTCATCTGCGAAGCGGAGGTTTGTGATCGTTCTGCCACCAATGCTGACTGATCCTTCATGATGTTCCAGTGCATCAGCCATGATTCTCTCAAGGAAGATGTTGAAAAGAGTGGGTGAGAGTAGACAGCCCTGCCTTACTCCAACTGTTGTTCGAAACCATTCTCCAATGATGTTGTTGTAGTACACTGCACTGGTGGCCTCGCTGTACAGCTGTTTGATGACTCTGATCAGGTTTGCATTGATGCTGTACAAATTCATGGTTGCCCACAAAGCTGCATGCCACACCCTGTCAAATGCCTTCTTAAAATCAATAAATACATGGTAAAGGTCTTGTTGATGTTGAAGGTACCGCTCATATAGTATTGTGAGGTTGAATATCTGTTCTGTTGAGCTGCGCCCTGCTCTGAAACCTGCTTGTTCCTCAGCAATGATGGTCTCTGCTTGTGGCTTCAGTCTATTCAATATTATCTACAGCATGACCTTGCCTGGGTGGTATATGAGGCTGATTGTGCGGTAATTATGGCATTGTTGTAGATTTCCTTGAGGAAATCTGTCATTCAACACTGATGATTCTACAAACGCATAAAGAGGAAATCTGTTTTGCGACTAGAATATCATTCAACACTGATGATTCTACAAACGCATTAAGAGGAAATCTGTCATTCAACAATAATTCTACACACGCATTAAGAGGAAATCTGTCATTCAACAATGATGATTCTACACATGCATAAAGAGGAAATCTGTCATTCAACACTGATGATTCTACAAACGCATAAAGAGGAAATCTGTTGCGACTAGAATATCATTCAACACTGATGATTCTACAAACGCATTAAGAGGAAATCTGTCATTCAACAATAATTCTACACACGCATTAAGAGGAAATCTGTCATTCAACAATGATGATTCTACACATGCATAAAGAGGAAATCTGTCATTCAACACTGATGATTCTAAAAACGCATAAAGAGGAAATCTGTTGCGACTAGAATATCATTCAACACTGATGATTCTACAAACGCATAAAGAGGAAATCTGTTGCAACTAGAACATCATTCAACACTGATGATTCTACAAACGCATAAAGAGGAAATCTGTCATTCAACAAAGATAATTATACAAACGCATGCAGACAATGCGTACATACCCGTCTCTGGATGACTTTGATGATGGAATCTGCCATTTTGCGCATGGCCTTGCCCTTGATGTTGAGGAGAAACTCACGCAGGTTTTCCAGCAGTGTCTTGTCCCGCTCAAAGTCGTAGAAATGGTGGTCGACCCAATGCCGCAGGACATTCACCACTCTGGAACCATTCAAATCTTTCTTTACTCATAATTCGTACACTGAACAACAAACATACCCATGATGTATGCATGCCATGTACACAAGCGAGGTCATAGGCATGTACACACACATGCACACACACACATACACACACACTGTCTATCTCTCTTTCTTTCTTTTTTTTTTCTCTCTCTCTCTCTCTCTCTCTCTCTCTGTCTCTCTCTCTCTCTCTCTCTCTCTCTTTCTCTCTCTCACTCACACACTCACACTTTGGATGAGACTATAAACCAAGGCCCCATGTTCAAACGCATGCAGAACATCTTGCGCACACGGTAAATTCTGTTCCGCTTTTCGAAAGAGTAGGCCATTGTGTGCCGGTGGGAACAGATGACAGAATTTACAAAACCGCATACACACAGGGACTGGATGTAAAAAAGCACATGAGTGCTTATTCCATTATCCTCGATATAAAAGAATAATTTTTTTAAAAATAAATAAACAAACACACACATACACACACACACACTGATTTCTATGAAATCCACTTAAAAAAACAAAAGCACAGAAATACAACCCCTTCTGAAAGAATTTTTCCCTTTTGAGAATCAGCAGGGCCTGTGTCTGAAATGAGTTAAAATTCTATCCAGCATCTTTTAGTAAATCACTGTACACCCTTTTTTCATTTCGGCTTTGGCAGTGGTGGTTTTTGGGGTGTTTATTTTGTTGTTGTTGTTGTTGTTGCTGTTTCCTTGGATAGAGCTCCGAGTGTCACCAATGGTGAGATTTTGTGTTTACAACCATTTCTGCCCACCATGAAGGTAGCCGCATTCCGACTTCTGGGATGGCAGTTGTAATGACTCTAAAGCTGCAGCATCATATTCTTAACCACTACGAAGCACATCTTACTTTCATGTTCAAGTCTAATCTTAATTCCCTAGCACCAAAGGTCATGTCTCAGATAATTCAGATTTTTGTGGGGAGGGGGGGGGTTTCCACAGATAAGCAAGGTTCCTCCTCATCATTTCAATAACCTGTGGGGTTAAACTATGCACAAGATACCAACCGGAACTGTACGGGTTTGAAGTACTCTTTGCGGAAACGTTTCAGGTCTTCTCGGATTCGCATGTTGTGGTCGAAGTTGTCATCTTCTTCCGGCTCCAAGTGAGGCTCTACAATATCATATCTGTACACACACACAAAATTTGTAATCATTTATCATATCCTTACATTATTATAATCCAGCATAGTTTAGGTAAATTGTTGTGTAATTATACAATCTCTCTCTCTCTCACTCTCTCTCTCTCTCATTCATTCCTTTGACATTCATCCACTCTCACACACACACACACACACACACACACACACACACACACACACACACACTCACACACACACACACACACACACTCACACACACACACACACACACACACACACACACACAAGCAACATATCTGAGATAATATTGCCACAAACTGTACAAAATGTCAAAAGTACCAACAGAACAAAAGGAAAGAAATAGTAGTGGTAGCACAGGAACTGACTCCTGGTCTATACCATACAGACTACCAATATTTTTGACAATGAAGTATTTCTGTTTTGTTTCTGTTTGCAAAGAGAAACACACAGACAGATCTGATGATGACAGTTCTCCAAGGTAAGGCTGAAGGCAGAAAGAAAAGAGGCAGACCACCAACATCCTACATTGCCAACATCACTGAGGTCAGTGGTCTGGGAGGGCTACAGAGGATCATAGAACTCAGCAGAGACAAAGAAAGATGGCAAACCCTGGTGGCACTGAATGGCACGCCTACCAACGACAGCAGTGATGAGACAGCTGAACTGTTGAGTTACTAATTATTATTATTCTTCTTCATTGAACAATCTGACAGCAACTAGTGTTGTCCGTTATATGAACAAAAAAGCGTTTTGCTACCGTTCAGCGCCTGACAAGTCAGGCCCAGCACATCCAACTTCGGCATGAGAGAGAATTGTTATCTTTGAAGTCTTTCTGGAAAAAAAGCAGGAGAATGGACCGAGAAAGCAGAAAGTAGACAAGGCAGACATGACAGGAAGAAAAGGAATAAGGCAGAAACAAAGAGAGGGATAGAAAATAGAAAATTTCTAGCACAGAACTTCCATAATGAAGGGATTCTATTTATACTGACAGCCGCCCCCCCCCCCTCCCCCCCCCCAGCATCCCCACAGAAGAGTTAAAAATGAAAACCAGAAATGCAAATCAATCAATGCATTCTACGACAGAGGAAAAACTCCCATCCTTTCATCAAATAATAAATAAAAACCAACACACTCACCTTGGCACAGGCTAAACCCTTTGTCAGTTATTGATGTAAGCTAAGTGACAAGACCTACAGCGAAATGTTGTCATGTTGGAAAATGCCGAGATTGTCTTCAGCCATGACAACAAGCTCTTAATGTAACAACCTAACAAAAAAATCTTCTGGCATCTGAGTATGGATGTCTTTACAGCAAGATACTCGATACATTATACATGCAAACTTCTCATCCAGTGTACAACCGCACTCAGTCAAGAATGATAAATTTAGCACGCCCCTTTCTTTTTACCAAGTCCAAGCGTGGTCAGTTCCTGCTATAAATAGCACCAGCTGGCCCCAGCTGGGCTGGGATGGGATGGAATGGACAGCATCTGAGAACAAGCTGAAAATGGGGGGAAACTGACAGCTGTGGAGTGTGTGCTTTATGGCCTCAGCGATTCCCAGGTAGGATGAGAGTTGAGAGTGCACGTTCTGGGTGATCTTCAGGATCATAAGCTGTGGGGAACATGCCAAAATATCAACAACAGCACCACCACCACCACAAGTAACTCACCTCTCAATCAGCAAGTCCAGCAGTTCCAGGGGCGTGCAGAAAGACCGGTAGGTCAAGAGGAAGGTGCGCACGAACTTGGGGTCGGCGTACATGTGGTAGGTCAAACGCTCCACAAGCTTGATCAGCGTGCCTCCCTTGATCAACGGGCTCTCCGTCGACGATTCCGGCTGATCTTCGAACATGATGTTCTCGTCCGAGTCTTCCACAGCGAAGCGGTATTTGTCACTCGGGGGCATGATCAGCGGGTGGCTCTTTTCTTCCTCCCGCAGTTTCCCGTCCAGTAAGCGCTCCAGCATACTGAAAAAGGGAGTTAGGATTTGCCGTGTACTGTGAACTTCGTAGTGGATGGAAAGAGACCAAAGGGAAGACCTAGCAAAACCTGGGCTGCCTGTATTGCAGATGATCTTAGAGAAAGGGGCATAAATAAGGAGGAAGCTCAAAACAGAAGAGAGATAGAGAAGGCTCATCAATGTCAAACCTCCCCTGGGAGAAACATGACAAAAAAGGAAGAAGAAGAAGAAGGAGTACTGTGAGGGATGAACTATGCTGTGGAGGTGTGTTGATAGGTAAATGAAAAGTAAAATGATAATGCATGTGGACCCAAGTCAAAGTCAAACTTTTATTTTCAAATGGTATGTGTGTGTGTGTGTGTGTGTGTGTGTGTGTGTGTGTGTGTGTGTGTGTGTGTGTGTGTGTAGGTGTGTGTGTGTGTGTGTGTGTGTGTGTGTGTGTGTGTGTGTGTGTGTGTGTGTGTAGTTGTGTGTGTCTTCAATTTTATGTCTGTTCACTTAAAGTGATATTAGACGATGGAGGTGGGGGGGGGGCAGCATAATGAGATAAGGGCTTTAAGTAGAAAAAATATGTGTTGGTATGAATGCGCATTAAAAGACTATTCCAAACTATATAAACAGTGTGTTGCAAAAAACATGGCAAAGAAATACAAAAATTAACAAAAACCCCGAACAATTGAAAAATACTCTAAAGTTGGAAAACAAACAATTGTGAACTACTTGTAACGGCAGCTGTGAAACAAGCAAAATATAGATTCCGACGATCATACTTTACAAAAAAGAGAATACTGGGGATTGCAACAGAGACAAGGCTATCTCACATAATAACTCTGGATTGGTTAAAACTTCCTGCAGAGACTTATCTTGAAATGATGGTAAAAACGTTTTTAAACCTTGACATTGATACAGAACATGAACATTGGAAAAATTTTCACCACATATACATTGTATATTTTTGGCAAATTTTGCTCGAAAGGCATTTAATTTCAATCTGTAGATTAGAGAAACAATTTTTCTAGTACAGGATTTTCGAAAGCCGTACTGAGTACAAAGAATGTTCTCAAGATCCAGAACTGAACAAGTATGCAGGGGATAACCAGCCTCTTCCTGTTTCTTTTTCACATGTTTCCAGCAAACATTTTGAAGCAAAGCATAACCTTCATGAAGAGAAAGAGGAATATCTAAAACATTTGAATAGCTATCGTGTGTGTGTGTGTGTGTGTGTGTAGTTGTGTGTGTGTGTGTGTACGTGTGTGTGTGATACAGGGTATGGAGGCTGGAGAGGAGAGGAGCGAATAAAAGCATGGGTGCGTGTAAATAATAAAATATGTGGGAATATAGAAACAATCGTATCTGGGTTGACTGCATCTGTGATTGCCTATGTGTGTCTCTGTGTGAGTGTATGTTTGTCTAGGTGTGTCTATGTGTGACTGCAAGTCTGATTTTTAGTTTCCTTGCTCATTTTTTTACGACTGTGTTACAATATTCTCACTACAGCTACTCCTGTAAAGAGCCCAAACCTGGACAATGACTACAGCAGTCAGCAACACAAATGCTTCATTCCCGCTTAAATCAACAATGATTCAGAATTAGGACTGCCCCACACATACAGACAAAAGCTGACAAAATCAGACGAGGACAAAGCCAATCCAATCCAATCCAATCCTGCTGTTTATAGCCCCCACCAACCCCACTGCATTGGATTGGATTGGATTTGTCCTCATCCGATTTTGTCAGATGAAGACAAAGCAGAAGGCCACTAAATGAAAACAGTATAAAAATAATAAAAAATTTAAATTAAATAAAAACAAAAAACAACAACAACCAGTAAAGAACCAAACATTAATTTTTTTTTCTTTTTTACAAATTTCTACCTCCTTGTCTGAAGAGTGATAAGGGCTGCCATCCAGTTGCACTTTTCCTCCAAAGAAGTCTTGGTGCTGAGACCTATGCCCATGTGGTGATCCCGAGGCACGATCTCAAAGGCGTTCTTCTGGTCTGAAACATCAGAAGGACAAACAAATAATTATTAGTGTGCGAATTGTCCTCGGGGGGTTATTAACATGCTAGGAAGAGGAGGAGGGAGGAAGATTCTGAATTTTTCTCCTTTTGTGTGTGTGTGTGTGGGGAGGGGGGGAGGGGGTGTATGTGGGTGTGATTTGTGTGTGTGTTGTGTGTGTTTTGTGTGGGTGTGTGTGTGTTTTGTGTGTGCATGCGTATGTGCATTTCGATTTTACGTCTGTTCACTCTCAGTGATATTAACGTATTAACGTATATAGTGATATAAACGTATATTAGCGTATGTGGATGCGTGCATGCGTGTGTGTGCATGCGTGTGTGTGCATGCATGTATGTGGATTCAAGTGTGCAGACAGGTGTGTGCATATGTATTTTGGGAGCAAACCTTCCAGCATTTTACATCAACCTTACTAACACCTACAAGACCAGCATGTATACTCGGGTATCACACAATCCATCAATATCTACTCAGATGCCAATTTCACGGTAACAATGTCCATTCCCTGTTAGGTCAATACAAGATCTATTACATACACAGTCCACAAATCTAACACCCACTCAGTCAAGAGTGCTAAAGTTAGCACGCCTCTTCATTTTTACCAAGTCCAAGTGTGGGGGTCAGTTCCTGCTA
Organism: Rapana venosa; assembly: GCA_028751875.1. Taxonomy (NCBI): domain Eukaryota; kingdom Metazoa; phylum Mollusca; class Gastropoda; order Neogastropoda; family Muricidae; genus Rapana; species Rapana venosa. The sequence continues at coordinate 32,877,696 of CM054138.1, forward strand.
TAATTAGCACCAGCTGGGCTGAGATGGGCTGAGATGGGATGGGATACCAGCAAAAAGAAGCTGAAAGTGGGGGAAATGGACAGCTGTGATGACTATCCAAATTTATAGCTTTCACCAAATTTGCTTCGTACCTTCTGTATCGTCCCTGTCCAGGATCTCCACTTTCCGAATGAGGTGCTTTTCTTTGAGCTTGTATTCCGCGAAAGGGCCGGCGCTGGAGGTGCGCTTGGAGTTGTTGGCGTTCTGCTTGCAGAGAATGATCAGGCCGTCAAACAGAAACACGTGACGCTCAGACCACTTCTTGGCTCCAACCTGCTTGACTAGTACACCCTCTGCAACATGCAGGGGAAAAAAAGGAGAGAGAGAAAAAAAAAGATGTTACTTTCTTTTTTTCTTTGCGATCATTTTCCTTATGGCTCTAACTTGTTTGACTAGTAAACCCTCTGCAACGTGGAGCAAAACAGGAAAATGTTACTTTCTTTTTTTCTTTGCGATCATTTTCCTTATGGCTCTAACTTGTTTGACTAGTAAACCCTCTGCAACGTGGAGCAAAACAGGAAAATGTTACTTTCTTTTTTTCTTTGCGATCATTTTCCTTATTGCTGTAACTTGTTTCACTAGTACATCCTCTGCAATATGCAGGAAAAAAGGGGAAAAAAAGGATGTTACTTTCTTTTTTTCTTTGCGATTATTTTCCTTATTGCTCTAACTTGTTTGACTAGTACAACTTTTGCAACACGGAGCACACACACAAAAAACATAAAAAAGAAGCAACTTTCTTTTTCTTTTTGATTATTTTCCTTATGGTTCAACTTGTTACACTAGACCACCCTCTGCAACATGTAGCCAAAAAAGACAGACAGACAGACAGAGACAGACAGACAGACAGACAGACAGACAGACAGACAGACAGACAGACAGACAGACAGACAGACAGACAGACAGACAGAACAGACAGACAGACAGACAGACAGACAGACAGACAGACAGACAGACAGAATGACAGACAGACAGACAGAGCATGACGAGCAGACAGGACAGACGACAGATAGATTAGATGGTGGTGGATGGATGGATGGATGGATGGATGGATGGATGATAGGATGGATAGGATGGATGGATGGATGAGATGATGATGGATGGATGGATGGATGATAGATAGATAGATAGATAGATAGATAGATGGATGGATGGATGGATGGATGGATGGATGGATGGATGGATGATGAGATAGATGATGATGGATGGATAGATAGATAGATAGATAGATAGATAGATAGATAGATAGATAGATAGATAGATAGATAGATAGGTAGATAACATTTTCATTTCTATTACTTTCCTATTTTTTTCTTTCTTATTTTTCACTGTTCTCTTTACAGTTCCAACCAATGGCCAATCCACACCCAAAAAAATCTCTGGATTCTAAAGACTTTTTATCATGCTTTGTCTCCCAGGTATCTCGAAGTGCAAAGAGACATACAACATAAATCATGAAAACTTTAATTCAGTTTCTTTTTTATTAAGTCTCCCCCCACCCACACCCACCCCACCCCAACCCCCACCCCAACTCTTACCGTCTCCAATGCTAGCATTTTATTTTGTTTTTTGTTCCTCTGCTACATTTCCAAGGTTCACCAATGGTAAGATTTGGGGTTTTTTGGGCCCACCATGAAGGTAGCCGCATTCCGACCTCAGGGAATCAATGCACGCACTTGACTCACCCAGGATAAACTCGCTGCAGCTTTGCCAGATGTCTTTTCCCTCCCAGCCATCGATATTGCGTTGGAGCTCCGTCATTTTCTGCACTTGGGCTTGACGATTGGATCGTCCGTGTAACCTCAGAGACGTCTCCCTGCAACGCAACAAGGCAATTCAGACAGGTGAGTGGATGTGCATACGTGAGTGAGTTTGCACGAATAAGATGCACAAAAAACTGCATGTGCGCAGAGCTGTACTAGCATGCATGCATATTTTATATGTGAACGAGTTTGCATGAATAGATGCATAAATGACTGCATGTGTGTAGGCTGTACCTGTATGCATGTTTCCACTTGTGAGTTGTACAGTCGTAGGCAATTAGCACAGTAAATATTTGAGTGGATGTGCATATGTGAGTTTAAGTGAGTTTGCATGCATAGATGCATAAATGACTCAATGTGCGAAGGGCTGTATCTGAATGCATGAGTGTGATGTGCAGTCATAGGCAATTAGCACAGTAATCAAGTAATCACGTGAGTGGATATAGCATATGCATATGTGAGTGAGTTTGCATGAATAGATGCATAAATAACTGAATGTGTGTAGGGTTATACCTGTATGCATATTTCCACTTGTGAGTTGTACAGTCATAGGCAATTAGCACAGTAAACATATGAGTGGATGTGCATATGTAAGTTTGCATGAATAGATGCATAAATAACTGAATGTGTGTAGGGCTATACCTGTATGCATGTTCCCATGTGTGTGATGAACAATCATAGGCAATTAGCACAGTAAACATGCTGAGTGGGTGTGCATGTGTGAGTGAGTTTGCATGAATAGATGCATAGATGACTGAATGAGTGTAGGGCTGTATCTGCTACCACTATACTCTCTGCACATCAGTGCTTTCCTTTACAGTTGTGTTTACCATATGAAAAATCATCATTCAGACTTTATCCATTCTCTCAAAACACCAAAATGGGTAAAAATAGATTTTACAGTATGGATTCATCCAAGAGCTCAAACATGCTCACACACACGAGCGCACACATACACAGAGATGTCCTTCGAATGAGACTACAAACCGAGGTCCCGTGTGTGAACACACGCAGAACATCTTGCACCCAGGTTAAAACCTGTTCCGCTTATTGGAAGAGTAGGCCATTGTGTGCCAGTGGGAACATGACAAAATTTACAAAACTGCATACACTCAAGCACATGAGCGCTTATTCCATTATCTTTGAAATAAAAACAATATAAAATTTTAAAAAGATGCACATTCACACACATGCACACATACACACTCTCACTCATTCACTCACAACACACATACACACAAACACACACACACAAACACCCACACACACACTCACACACATACACACTCAACAACACAACGACCCACAAAACTCAGACACCCCTGCTTTACCAAGGTTTCCTCTTTGGTATATTGCCACTGATGCGGCGCTCCAGAAGAACTTTGAGCGATTGCAACAACCCATAGGCCTGTTCAAGCACCTCCTGATCCTCATCACTAGAACTCGTGTCCTTCAGTGCCTGCACAAATCATCAACAGCTCTGTGACCCCCTTGTCATGTAACACAGTGTGACAACCTTTTATAACAATCCTTACGTTAAGGGATAGCTCAGTGGTCGGAGCACTCGCTTTCTTCCTCCAGCCAAGGTTAAGCAGCGTCGAGCGTGGTTACCATTTAGATGGGTGACTGTTTGCATGCTTTGGCTTCAGTACAGTTCCCCCAGTTCACCCAGCTGTAAATGAGTACCTGCCTCTTTAGGATCAGGGAAAATAAAGCAGCGAGGGAGAGGAGATGGGTGCCGCCCTCAGTATGCTGGCCCATGGAAAAGTGAGGTCTCTTGATGCCTCACTCCCCTACAACCATATAGGTTATGGGAAAACCTTTACCTTTACTACGCTAAGGGAGAGTACCCCTTTTTCCCAGTACATGTGCATTGTGCACACATGTATGGTACTGTAACCCAGTGATATGGAGGGAAAGGTTAGTAGATGACTGGTTACCCTATAGCGGGTTACCCGTAGGGAAAAGATTTAAGGATATCTTGTTGCTATTGCTTTTCTTCTTCTTTTTCTTCTTTGTAGAATACTCAAACAGCAACTATTATTGTCTGCGATATGAGCGAAAATGTGTTGCAGTATTGTTTGTTCAGTGCCTGACAAGACAGGCCAGGCACATCTGACTTCCGCAAGGGAGAGAATTGGTATCTTTTAAGCCTTTCTGGAAAAAAAGGCAGGAGAATGGACCAAGAAGGCAGAAAACACACAAGAAGGAGGTGGCAGGAAGAAAAAGAACAAGGCAGAAACAAAGAGAGTGACAGACAAGAGGTTCACCAATTGTGTGATTTTTGCATGTGCAGCTTTTTGAAATAAAAATAGCGTCATTGTTGATGAAGAAATTATCTGTAAGCACTTAAAGGCAATAAATATTAACAAATCTCCCGGACCAGACGGTATATGTGGAAGAACCCTGAAATTCTGCGCTACTGAGCTTGCCAGTGTCCTTCAACACCTGTTCCAGGCCTCACTGGATACTTGTCAGATTCCTGTTATTTGGAAAACTTCCAATGTAATACCTCTTCCAAAGAAACCCAATCCTTCTCGGCCTAACGATTTTAGTGTGTATGTGTGCATGTGTGTGAATGTGCATCTTTTTAAAATTTTATATTGTTTTTATTTCAAAGATAATGGAATAAGCGCTCATGTGCTTGAGTGTATGCAGTTTTGTAAACACATGCAACACATCTCCAACTAAGGAGATAACCATTTACCCCAATAACAAGCCTTGGGTTACAAAGGATCTGAAACGTGTTTTAAACAAAAAGAAAGTAGTATTTTACACAGGCACAGAACAACAAAAGAAGGAAGTAAACAAAGAAGTCAAAGCTGCTGTTGCACGGGCCAGACGTATATATAAAAATAAGATAGAAGACAAGTTTGCGAGGAACAATTTTCGTTCTGCATGGCAGGGTATCAAAAATATGTCTGCAGTAAATATGGTAGGTGTCCAACATAGGTCAAAGATCAGTTTGCAGGGAGTATGTGATAACAACTTACCAGACCATCTAAACACATTTTTTACTCGCTTTGAAAAGCATGATTTCTCAGATGAATTAAATGATCTGAAGCAATCCCTAGTTTCTGAGAATAGCGTCATTGTTGATGAAGAAATTATCTGTAAGCACTTAAAGGCAATAAATATTAACAAATCTCCCGGACCAGACGGTATATGTGGAAGAACCCTGAAATTCTAGCGCTACTGAGCTTGCCAGTGTCCTTCAACACCTGTTCCAGCCTCACTGGATACTTGTCAGATTCCTGTTATTTGGAAAACTTCCAATGTAATACCTCTTCCAAGAAACCCAATCCTTCTCGGCCTAACGATTTTAGACCTGTAGCTCTCACATCTCTTGTGATGAAAACGCTGGAAAAGATTGTAAAATCTCTCATTCTTTCTGCTACAGAGAAAGACCTTGACCCACTGCAATTTGCATACAGGTCTCGAAGGGGTCGAAGATGCCAAACTATTCATTTTGAACAAGTTGTATAGCCACTTGGAAACACCTGACTCTCATGCCAGAATATTGTTCGCTGACTTTAGTTCAGCTTTCAATACAATGCAGCCTCACGTTCTGGTTTAACAAAATAATTTCAAAATTTGACGTAGACAATCAACTTGTTCGTTGGCTGATTGAATTTTTAACCAACAGACCACAGGGAGTTTTGGCCAACAAAATATCTTCTTCGGTTAGATTTACCTGCACTGGTTCTCCGCAGGGTTGCGTCCTCTCACCACTTCTGTACATTCTATACACAGATGATTGCAGAAGCAACTATGGAAATTCCTTTCTGGTAAAGTTCGCAGACGATAGTGCTCTGTTATCCCTCTTATCCGGATCAGTCTTAGACCATGGTCCAGCCCTCAACCGAGTTCGTACACTGGTGTGACGAGGCCTATCTGGAGCTAAATGTTTCTAAAACTAAAGACCTGCTATCGACTTCAGAAGATCAGGGCATACTCCTAAGAATATATTATCCATAATCAAGAGGTTGAAAACGTTTTGAACTATAAGTATCTGGAACTGTTTTTTGACCACAAGTTAAACTGGGACGTTTAACACTGACGCTATTGTCAAAAAGAGACAACAACGTCTGTATTTTCTGAGAAACTGAACTCCATTTTTTGTAGACAAAAAGATCCTTTCCTTGTTTTACAAGTCTTACATAGAGAGTGTTCTAAGTTTGCTTTCATTTGTTGGTACAATAACCTTAGTGTTAAAAACAAGAATGGCCTGCAGAGAATTGTAAGAATCTGCTCAAAAATAATTGGAAAGAACAAAGAGATCTCATGTCGTTCTGCAATCAGCAGCTTGTACGCAAAGCCACAGCCATTTTGGCTGATCCTTCTCATGCTTTGTTTCCAGAATTTCAAATGTTGCCTTCGGAACGCCGTTTTCAGTGTCCCATCAGCAAAACCAACAGAAAAAGAAATTCTTTTGTGCCAGTAAGCATTCGACTTCTGAATCACAATGATGTTGACTACCTAGTTCTTACATTTCTCTGAATTATCTGCCTGATTGTCATTGTTACGAGTGTAGTCAATACATAATTGTGTGGTGTGTGTGTGTGTGTGGTGGGTGCGTGGGTGTGTGAAATAAGTCTGTGTTCTAGTCAACTGTCTTAAAACATTGAATTCATATATTGGTGTATGGTGTGCGTGGGCGTATTCGCACACACACGTACGTGCGTGTGTACGTGCTGCGTATATGCGTGCGTAAAAATAAGTTTTTATGTCTTCTAGTCAATGGGTTTAAAATTGTGTTCACAGTTGATGTTTGTGCGCATGCGCGCGTGTGTGTGGTGTGTGTGTGTGTGTGGTGACATTTTATTTGAAAACCAATATGAAATATAGCTTTTGTGTCTTTGATATATTTGATGAGTATCAATCTGCCTGTCAGTATTGTAATTGCCCTTCATGGGATGATTAAAGTGTTTTTGACTTGACTTTGACTTGACTTGACAACCACTTCTGCCCACCATTAAGGTAGCCGCATTCTAGCTTCTGGATATGTTTAAAGTTTTGAACACTGCAGATTGTTCTAGTCCCCCCTTTATTTTTCCCTTTTCAGAGATAAAAATTGCTGGAATGCTGAAATGGCATAGCCGTGTGTGTATGTGTGTGTGTGTGTGTGGGTGTGGGTGTGTGTGTGTGTGCATGCGTGCATGCATGCGTGCAAGCGTGCGTGTGTGCATGTCTGTGTGTATGTGAGAGCACGAGTGTGTACATGCCCATGAGCATGTGTGACTTTAGCAATGATGCAATTGTACAAGCACTTAAGGTTCCTGTAATATAGGTGCTCTATACACTTTCAATTACATGATTACTACAAAGAACTAACCTTTATAACTTCAAAATAATGCAGACAGTGGTACACTGGACCCATGAGAAGTTTGGGAAGCACGTACTTCATAGCATCTCTGAATCCATGCCCTCCCCACTTCTGCACACACACACACACACACACATACACACACATATCATCATCATCATCATCATCACTGCTTATACACCAGCACCCATTTCAGCCATGCCATGTTAGTGTAACATTTGAATACTGTTTGATAAATCAAATGGGGTAACATTTAAATTTGATTAATCACACACACACAAAATGATAGCCAATTTCGATGAACCAACAAAGTGTAAGAAAGATTATGCTTTGATACAATCAAAGAATCATCCGCCCCCCCCCCCCCCCCCCCCCCCCCCCCTGCCTTTCACCCCCACCCCCCTTTTTTTATTCAAGAGCAGGCTATTTTTTTTTTTTTTTTTTTATACCACTTTAAGTCACGAGATTTCTCTGCGTGAAATTGGGGAGAGCGCGTCGCCACAAGAGCAGCGCCACCGGCTAATGCACTGATCAACAAATCAACTCCTAAAAACCAAAGTATCAATCCTCATGATATATACATTTATGTGTCAGAATATTATGTGATACTAATCAGGAGATGTGCTCTTAACTAACTTATTTCTCTCTTCGTATTTGCCATTCAAAACCCTTATATTCATTACATTTCAACAGCTTTTCTTTTTCTTTACAGTGGTTCTATTGACAAAAAACAACAAATCATAATCAATATGAACACAAGATAGATCATGACAACCTGCACATTGACACTTTTAGTTTTTACTATTCTTCAACAACATCATTTCCCTGTAATATCCTCATATTTCCATAATACAAGAAATTTCTTTGAGAATAAGAAGTGTTCATTTCTAAAAATAAACAAATAAATAAATAAAAATTTAATTTTTACAAAACCAATAAAGCCTCAAAAGAAGACTTTGTTTTCAGATCTGTTAAATAATCAAATTAAAATCGTCCACAAAAACACACACACACGCACATCTGAATCCATTAGGAGTTGACTTTACTCATCTACAAGCCAAGGACTACAGAACAATGCATGACAACCTGTTAACTTTTGATGGCATACTTACCTCTAACAAATCACAGACATCATCTCTTTGTAGCAGCGTGTTCAGACGTTCCTTTCCACATGGTGACAACATGTCATCCACATAGCGTTCGTAAACATTGAATTCTTCTCCCTGAAAGAAATAATAGCTCTGAGTATGATTCCTTTTCTTAAACTAGACTCTTTGGTGCAGTGGTTAACGAACTGAAAGGATGGGGTCTGCTTCCCAGCAAAGGCCGGCTACCTTTATGAATTTCTTTTCAAGCTTTAGCAGGAGTTTATTCATTATGCACTGGGATGAATGCAAAGACTGAAACCTTCTCAGTCCAGTAATACTGAATCTACAAAAAAAAGCTTTTTGAATGTTGGTCAAATCAATTCACCACAACTACAGATATGAACCACTATGTCAAACAAAGGCCTGTGAAAATCTATTTAAAAAAACCTGGATTTTAACAGTACCATATTTATCATCTTCATCTTATCTAACAATCTTCAAAAAACAATTCAGCTATGTGTAATGCAAAGTTACAAAAGACACATACTTCTAGGCCTAGCAATAAAAGATTCTGCATCATGAATTCTTTTTCAGCAACAACAAAACTATACTGGCCAGAATCAGGAAACAAAATACACTACAGAACCTAAATCTGCTGATGCAACATACCTAACATAGAAGTCAGTAAAAAGCTCACGTAAAAATTTACAAACAACTAGTGAAGGACAAATATCAACAAATTCCGAAACACAAATTCAAGCCTTAACATACTCTCAAAATTTTGCTGACACACAATAACCCACATTAACACTCTTCCACAAGATTTTAACTCTCCTACTACCGTCGGCGGGTCGACCCGCCCTCTTACTACTTGATCCGCGAAGCCGCGGGCGGGTATGCCCGCCGGATACCTGGGGACACCCTGTGTCTCCCTTTGCGCTATTTATATACCATGGTCTCACACCCCTTATCGCTTTAGACATGCGCAGTGAGCTCCCAGATAGTGTAGCTGCCGCCATTTGCAATTTTCGCTTCAGTTGATCGATTTTTGTGCCGATTTTTTCGATTTTACGGCGATGTCATCGAGTAACGATTTTTGGAGGGAGCTGCACCAATATGGCGACTGCTTCAACGAACTTTTTGGAGGATTTTCTGTGAAAATAATGGCAGAATCTGAACTTATGTGGACTGAAATGGACTTAGAAGCTGAACAGAGGATTCAAGAGTTGCAGAGTGGAGTCGATGTGCTGTGTTTATTGATGATTCGAGTGATGAAGATGACTAGGACAGTGGTGTAAGCAACGATCCTGCCGAGGGGGGCATATGACTGTGACTGGCTTAAAATGAAAGAATTTCGTGAAAATTGTGGCTCCAGAAACTTGCAAAATGATGCTAGTGACTCGTGGGTAGTATGATGGGTTTTTTCTTCTGTTTTTCACTGACGAAGTGCAAAATAAAATTGGAACAAACCGTGACCTGATTTCAATGGCTATTTGTTCGTCAGCCTGTATGCTTGTTTGTGAGTGTGATTGCATGTTATTCTAATATTATCTGAACATTATTACTTATTTTGCATGTTTGATTTTATTTTACTTCATCTTTACAATTCTTTACCTCTTGAAATAGTCATATTTTTTTTTATTATTGCATAACCACCGTAGCCAACAACAACCGCAACATCATCGCCATCAGCATTCCACAACAACAAGTCACACAAGAGTCAAACGAAGAAATATTGGATTTTTATTCACAACTTAACAAGTACAGAAAGTTTCATGTAGATCTGTCTTTATTTCGATTTTTTATTATTTTTTTAAGTCAGTAGGTGTGAAACTGAAAGACACTGCAGAAAATACTTGGTATACAGTGGTAAGTAAGAGAAGCGGAACACGGTAGTAGAAGAGTTAATACTAGACGATCAAGCAACAAGAACAACAACCGTAAGTTCTAAAAAACAAAAAACAAAAAAAGTACAGCTCCAAAACAAAAACCCGAACCAAACAAGATTACCTCAGCCAGGTCCTCAAAGCAGACCCCCACCTGGGGCAGCTCATTGTCCTGAGCCACCTCCATCTGCTCCTCAACGGAACTCAGCAGTTTGGCCGTCACCTCGTAGATGTCCAGGATATTGCTGAAGATCACCTCCAGGTCCTGTCATAGGACACACACACACACACACACATGGTACAGTGATATAGTTACGGTAGCGCAACAAAAATGAAGACCAGAGCAAATGGAGGAGGAAGATGGATCATGTCATTATCATTGGGTATGGCGGGCAACACAAGACTCGATGATGCCGACAGGTGAGACAAGTTGAGTGCAACAAAAATAACAAACAAATGAAAAAGGACAACATGCAAGACATTTCAACAGTCTGCTTCAAGGTCCTACAACATGACAAACAAGACACATGCACACAAACGCACACACACACATATACAAACATGCATGCACATGCACGCACGTATGCATGCATACGTGTGTGCATGCACGCACACACACACACACACACAAAAGCACACACACACACAAAAGCACACACTCACACAAACACACACTCACACACACACACACACTGCAGAGAAACACGCATTACCAAGGCACACACACACACAAGCTATACCCCAAAAAACAAAAAATCTGCTCTTTTCAATGCTATAGGAGGAAATGAAGGGTGGACAGAACGACACACAGTCGGTGTGTAAATGAGACCACTGAAGCAGGAAGAGGGCTTTCACAAATGGCAATGAGAGATCTTCCTGAAGGCTGAGGTACCCATCCCCTGAGCAACAGGATAACATTCAGTGCTCTTTGACACACCACTCCACAAATGCATACAGAGAGAGAGAGAGAGAGAGAGGAGAGAGAGAGAGAGAGAGAGAGAGAGAGAGAGAGAGAGAGAGAGAGAGAGAGAGAGAGAGAGAGAGAGAAACAAACAGATAAAACAGACATTACCCCTTTCTCAGGCACAGCAAGATCTTTTGCTAACTTCCCATAAGGCTACATTCATTCTGCCACTCACAACTGTTGAGCAGACATGAAAAAGCCCACAGGCATGGGAATAGGCATCCATACTTATCCCGTCACTCTCTCTGTCCCTTAAGAAACAAGGGAAAGACTGGTAGGTCTGCTCATTTTACTGCTAAACGAACACCTTTCTGTCAGCATAACAGCCATGAGTGGCGTATTGCACATATCCTAACATAGACAAAAATTAAATACATGTGGATGGCCTGTCAACGGGTATGTGTTCAACCTTCAGATGAGACTATAAACCGAGGCCCCGTGTACGAACACATGCAGAACATTTTGCACGTTAAATCCTGTTCCGTTTTTCGAAAAAGTAGGCCAATGTGTGCCAGTGGGAACAGATTACAAAATTTACAAAACCGCATACACACGGGGACTGGATGTAATAAAAAGCACCTGAGTGCTTATTCCAGTATCCTCGATATTTAAAAAAATCATGTCATCTGAGCGCTTTGATTTGTTGCTTTACAAGATTCAGCGCTATATAAATTCCATACATTATTATTATTATTATTAACGTGCAACAACTTCACAATGTGCTCATGGATTCTGATAAAATATAAATTAACACAATATCAACAGAAACACAAAAATGACTATTTCCTAACCAGAGTTGATCTTTGTCTGTTTCCTTTAGAATGCATAATCCATTTTCATAAACACGCAACCACAGTTATCTGTCTATCGTCCGCACACACCGACCTTTGATCGCGGGAACAGATCAGCAAAAGGTGCCCGGAACACTTTGATGATCATGTTCAGGTCACGCAGATACTGAGTTTCTTCCACGATGAAGTCCTTCACGATGTCCTCGTAAGTCATGGACTCTCGCCGGAGAGGCTCGTCCTCGATCATCATGGCCGTCACATCCTCCTCCTGGGTGAACATGTCCACTAGCACCTGCGTTGGACAGAAGAACAACTGGGACTCCTGGTATGTGTGTGTCACTAGGTGGAATTATTTTTTATGTCAGCATGCAGAAAACAAGAACTCACAAACTTATTCATGCATATAATTATGCATATGTAAAAAAAAAAAAAATTAATAAAAAAAAGTAACATATGCACACATGCATGCACATGCATGCACACACACACAAATATGCTTAAATGCTTACACATACTTAGGGGATGGGATAGCCTGGTTGTTACAGCATTGTGCATTATGGACCTGCCCACCCGAATCCCGTTCAAGGGGATTTTTTCCCCTGGAGTTAACATGAGCGTCAACTCCACTCCCCCCTCAAAGTTCGTCAGATGAGAATATATACCGAGGCCCTGTATGCAAATGCACGCAGAATATCTTGGGCACACATTAAAATCTGTTCTGCTTTTCGAAAGAGTAGGCACTTGTGTGCTAGTGGCAACAGATGACAAAATTTACAAAACTGCACACACATGGGGACTGGATGCCAAAAAGCACATGAGTGCTTATTCCATTATCCTCGAAATAAAAGAATACATAAATAAATTAAATAAATACACTATACACATACACACACACACACACACTCATACACACACACACACACTCACACACACACATACACACGCACACACACACACATACAAATATACTCCCTGAAATTGGAATTTGGCTAACTTAAGCGTGGGTAAGTAAACTAAAACTAGTTGCATACGCAATATACCACCATTGGTAAACCTTGCAGCTCTAGCTAAGGAATACTAACACACACACACACCACACACACAACACACACACACACACACACACACACACCACACACACACACACACATGCTAAGCAACTCAAGCTCACCTGGTCTGCACATATTGCCACTTTTATGTCCTGAGATGTGATTTCATTGTGGCGAATATTTTTCACATAGATGCCTGTGAACTGCAACAAATAAGAAACATCACAGCAATCACTTTCAAATTCTGAAAAAAAATAGTCATTGCAATATTTAAATAATTATCAAATCTAAAACGAATGGTGGAATTTTGTGTGTGGAAGTGGGTGTGTGCGCGTGTGTGTGTGTGTGTGTGTGTGTGTGTGTGTGTGTGTGTGTGTGTGTGTGTGTGTGTGTGTGTGTGTGTGTGTGCTCTGTGTGTGTGCTCTGTGTGTGTTGTGAGTGTGTGTGTGAGTGTGGGTGTGTGCACGTGGGTGTACATGCATGCATACATGCATGTGTGTATGCATGTGTATGTGTTTGCATAAGCAAGCATATGCACATGCCGGAGAATATGCAGAATGCATAAAATTTATAAAAGTATGCATGACTGCACATGCAGCTCATGCACATGAATGGGTATTAGTGAGCATTGATATATGCATGTGCACCAGTGTGAGTGAGTGTAGGCATGTATATAGTGTATATTGTATCCATTACATGTGAGCTTCATGTGTTTTTCATATGTTGAGCATTCAAATCAGTGTATACCTCACTATATCCATTGATGGGAATCCAAAAGTGAATGATAAGTGAGCCCAAAGTTTTAACTTGGCTGACAATACAGAATCATACAACCTTTGCATTCATTCAAATCTGAATGTACCCAGAGTTTCAATACAACCTTTGCATTCATTCAAATGTATCCACAGTTTCAATACAACGTTTGCATTCAATAAAATCTGAACATGTCCTGAGTTTGAACTTATAAGCTGACAATATGTACAACATTTACATTCCATGAAATCAGAACATACATTTGCATTCCATGAAATCATTGTAAACAACATGTATTTTATTCAAAGACATCTGAATGTGTCAAGAGTTTCTTAAGAGCTGATCTAACACAAATTAAATGCAACACTTGCGATCTATGAAATCTTGTTCAGATTCGATAGAAAATAATAAATTTTCAGAATGAATTACCTTCAGGATGTCAGCAGCAGTATACTCAATCACGGCCACAATGTAAACTGCTACATTGTAGTCCACTCTGTATCCAAGCACCTCCTGAAAAACATCCATTTAATTTTAAATCAAACACGTTGAGCGGAAAAGTATTTAACAGCCCCAAAGTCCTTTCAATGTTTTAATAATTTAAAAAATAATCCTCTAAGCATTTCCTCAGTACAACAATTAAACAATAGATTAACAGAAACAGCAATAGCAGCTGGATAACCCTTTCATTGTTGTGTTATTAAAAGAATTTTAAAAGCCTCCCTTTTCCAAGAATAGGGATAAAGGCATTTCAGTGAGAAGGCAAAACATGTTTGGTTGTTTTGTATTTTTCTGAATCTCTCTTCTACAATCAATATATTATACTAAAATCTGTTTTCTGCCCTTCTGGAAAAACAATTTCAACAATTTATAACTTTACATTCAATTTACATGGGGAAAAAAATGCAAGAAAAAGGTATGAATCAGAATGTTCTGCAACAATCATTATGAGCGCTTTGATTTGTTGCTTTACAAGATTCAGCGCTATATAAATTCCATACATTATTATTATTATAAGATGATAAATAAGATTTTGGGGGGCTGTGGGAGGGGTTGGGTTTGTTTTTTTCATTTTCAGGCAATAATTTCAACTTCTGTGTATTTATTTCCAATTAATTTGTCTTTCTACCATGATCCTTAAATTAAAAAATCTTCAAAGAACTAGTAATCATATACCAAGATATATCTTTTCCTTCAATTGTAGTATACGCACTAGGTATAAATTTATAATCATTTTGTGTGAGTGTGAGTGTGTGTGTGTGTGTGTGTGTGTGTGTGTCTGTGTCTGTGTCTGTGTGTGTTTGTGTATGCTGCCTCATCTTCTGAGATGTTCCTCATTTCCTGTCCAACTGCTCCCATGCTGCTCATTTCATTCAATCTCCCCTTTCCACCCATACCCAGATTCATCACGACACATCCTCAGGGTCAGAAGTCGACAGGGAGCCCATCTATGTCAGGCCGCCATGGGGGCCACCAGACATAGGGGCCCTGCACTGCTACTGGGTAACTTTGGTGGTGCTGAGCTAAAATGTGCAGGACAACACCTACAAAGGGCCCCACTGGTGACAGTAATTGCTCAGTTGTGGAGCCAGACTGAGTGAGATGCCCACCCAGGGTGGCGACCACCACACCATCCCTCAAATGACCCTCTCCTATGCACAAACTCATCTCAGGCACAATTGAGGTAATCATGAGACCAGAGCAACTGGGGGCCACCAAATCAGACTCAGAGACAATTTTCCTTTTATAACGTTTTGCATGATTATCAATGATGATGTGAATGATGTAATTATGCTACTGTGGAAGTGCACAGGAACTCTACTTCAGTTCTTGACAGGGCTTTACTCTATGTTTCCTATCAACTTGATACATCCCAGCATCAACCAAGCCCAAGAGATACAGACACCTACACTGGCTACAGTGCTGGTCAGGTAATTTGAGCAACACTCTCAAAAATGCATCTGTAAAGTCGATAAAACTCAACTGTATGGTCCCAGTCTTCCCAATGAGTCCATAACAAACTCATTCTGAGTGTGTGTGTGTGTGTGTGTGTGCATGCGTGCGTGCGTGCGTGCTGACCCGAAACAGAAAAATACCGTATGCTTCTTCTGGGGTTCAAACCCATGACCTTCCAGTTCATAACCTAGCCCAAAGCATTAAGCACTGCGCCAGGGTGGCTGGTTTATGATAACTTCATTGTTACTGTTAACATGTTTCCAAGTTTTTGAAGAAGAAAAAAAGGGGGAGTACACTTCAATAGACACTTTGTTTTCAACACACTTCAATTCAAACACTTAACTTTCAACCAAACTAGCTTTTTCTTATTCTACCATTTAAAAAACCAACAACAACAACAACAAAGACTGCTGGTGTTGTCAACCTACACATTTAAGTTCCTGTTTAAAAAAATAGAGGGCTGCAAAACCATCTAGTCCACATTTTCATGATTATCAGTTAGTTTGTTTTTAAAAAGTGTCTTGCCTGCCAAGTGGACAGTTCAACTCCAGGTATTTAGCTTTCAATTTCAATTGCAAGAAATCTTCATCAAGCTTGGCAATGACGCAAGCTGATGCAAGTGATGGCCACTTCAGGCTTTAAAAGCATCCATTTCTTACATAATATGACTTTAATGAGACCAAAAAGAAACAAAACCATTCTCTACTACTCTAGTCTAGATATACATCTCAGTTATCTGCTTCAGTCAACACAACAACAGCACTTGATAAAGATTTCTAAACTGAACTCCCAAAAGAGACCAAACAATTGGGAGGGGGGGGGGGTTATAGTTGTACTTTTTTAATGCAGCTTTTATACTCTCAAAGATATTATTTTGACTTTTGTTTTATGAACATAAAGTATACTTTATCTTATTGAGCTATTCTAACAGATCAGAACATAATTTTCACTTTGCATCAAGCACCCAAGCAGACATGAATCCCTGAAAAGTCTACATTCATATGATTCATACCATTCTACAAATTATTTACCAGTATTCTATAACTTGCACTAAATATAAGTTTAAGGAATTTTACTAACACAGTAGTGTAACAGTATTCACATCAGAAGAATGTCATTCTAATATCACTTCTCCCTTCACCTATCCCATAGTCAGGCAGACCGTCAGTGCACCACCTAATATTTTGCAACCAGCTTCCTCCACTCCTTCCACAGTTCATCAATCTGATTCTTTTTTTTTTTTGGTAACTGTACACATAATGTACTTTAAACACACCAACCCACCTTCAACAGAGGCTGCACCTTCTCCACGGGGAGAAGGAGGCTGGAGTTTTTCTTTCCCTTCTCCAGAGCATTGTGAGCATCCTGGATGGCCCACTTGTCAATGGGGTCGGGGAAAGTTTTGTGGACGCGCTCCTCCACATCCTGCACAGTGTGGGGCTGTGAGGAGCACAGCAGCTGCAGCAGCTGCAGCATCAGACTTTCCAGGTAGTCCAGAGCATCCTCCTTTGCCGTCAGTGAGGGATGCACCTGTCGCTGCACCTGTTGGATTGATTGTGAATCACTGAATGCAAAATTAATGATTTACCTGACTGAAGATGAAACTAGATCTGTACGATATGATTCATACAACTCAGAAATCAATCTGTTACAGTGTTGGATTGATCGTGAATGCAAAATTAATGATTTACCTGACTGAAGATGAGACTAGATCTGTATGATATAATTCATACCACTCAGAAATCAACCTGTTACAGTGAAGATGAATTTCATTTACTTGATGAATGCATTTTATATGATGAACTCAGAAATAATTTGTTATTAAAAATCAAAACGAAAGACAAAGAACGCAAAAACTGTGTACATAAATTAAGTGACATAATCACAGTTGATATATATCAAGCAGATATCATCAGATATGTGTATGAGTGTTTTGAAAAGAGAGAAAAAGAGAAGTAAAATACAACATGTTTTTAGTGTACATCACTTTTAGCCAAAATAGATAATAATTATACTATTTATAGTTGATGTTTTTGTTGTGTCAAATAAGTCTACATGATTTAAATGGCAATAAAATATTCTGAATCTGAATCTGAATCTGAATCTGAATCAGTGTTGGATTGATCATGAATGCAAAATTAATGATTTACCTGACTGAAGATGAAACTAGATCTGTACGATATAATTCATACCACTCAGAAATCAATCTGTTATGTACAGTGTTACTGTTAGATTGATCATGAATGCAAAGTTAATGATTTACTTGACTGAAGATGAAACTAGATCTGTACGATATAATTCATACCACTCAGAAATAAATCTGTTACAGTGTTAAATTGTATCATGAATGCAAAGTTAATGATTTACCTGATTGAAGATGAAACTAGATCTGTACGATATAATTCATACCACTCAGAAATCAATCTGTTACAGTGTTGGATTGTATCATGAATGCAAAGTTGATGATTTACTTTGACTGAAGATGAAACTACATCTATGTT
>CM054138.1:32900811-32968311 GCA_028751875.1 Rapana venosa
CTCGAAATGGTGCATATATTCCTTCACATTTGATGAGAGATGGATACTTTTTGACAAGATTAATGTATTGTGTCCCCTCTAAATAGAGTTCCAGAAGCTAAATAATGCCCAAAGCAACCACATTTTGCATCTATACTAGTGAAATGAACACATGAACAGAGAAAGTGCTTGACGGAATAAATGAAGAAACATACTGAGATTTGAATGGAAAACTTTTTTAAAAGTCTGAATGGTAAAGCAGCATGCAAGTCTCTTCAGAAAATTAAGTAATTAAATCTATGCCTTCTTAGAGCAACAACGGTTTATCAGAAAAAATTAGCAATTTTCTTTTTTTTCATATTTGGTAGAATCTACTGTAAACTTTCAGAAGGTAAAAGTTGTATTAATTTCAAAGATATTCGAAGAAAACCTCTGTTGCACAAAATTACCCTAGCAAATTTCACAGGGTACAGTGGACTACCGCACAGTATCCTGCTTTTCCCCTAAAGGCTTTAATGCCAATTATCTGGGACAGGGGTCTGCAACAGCGGACATCCAGCTCTGCAAACCCTTCTTGCCTAGTAGTGGATACACTTAGACCACTGGGCAGGTTTATGTAACACTGGCGGGCCTGGAGGTTGTGTGGTTCTTCCTGCTGAAAACTGATGGCTGAGATGTGATCTTATCTGGGAAAGAGGGTCAAACTTTGTGACATGCCCTGTATTTTCTCTGCAAGCAAGGTGGTCTACCTTCACTGCCAGTGTTTTTGCTATCCTGGCCTTTACAGGAAATTCCACTTTCTGCACTAGCATAGCCTAGCATTGCTTTGAGAGGACCAGACTAAGTGGACATGAAATTTTCACATGCAAACTGCAAGAAAATTCGGGGCAAAAACAGATCGCCAGCTGTAAATATGCATTTATGCACTTTCTTCTGCAAGAAAATTCTGGGCAAAAACAGATCGCCAGCTGTAAATATATGCATTTATGCACTTTCTTCTACATGTATTACAACATAAAGATGCTATGATAAAGATCGCATCAATACCCATTCTCTTTCCAAAAACTGAATATTTCCATTCAAACCTTGGTTTATTCTGACCTTTCAAACTTTTTAAATGAGTATCTCAAAACTTTCAAAAATGGCAGCTCTGTCAATAGACCGTTGTTGCTCTAAGGTATCGAAATGCCAGTTAACATTTACTTTTTTCCATGATATTGGCAGGTGATTAACAGTATCATTTGATTATAGGTTACTGTAAGTTTAACTTCTTTTTTTTTTTTACACAGTATAACATAGTCTGTCCAGCAGACTTATTACCATCCGCCTGAGAGCAACCCCCTTTAACATAACTATAGTACAGGCATACGCCCCTACATCAGACTGCACAGATGAAGCCGTAGAAGAATTTTATGACCAGCTACAATAGGTTCTGAATCAAACACCCAAGAAAGACATCCTCGTTGTGCAAGGTGACTGGAACGCCAAGGTAGGAGAAGATGCATGGAAAGACTGGGAGGGCGTTTGTGGGCCACATTGTAATAACCAATCAAATGAAAGAGGCTTGAGACTCCTGGAGTTTGCCAGTAACAACCACCTCCAGCTAGTGAATACACTTGGCCCACACAAGAAATCCAGAAAATGGACATGGCATAGCCCAAATGGAGAACACCACAACCAAATAGATTACATCATGGTGAAAAGACGGTTTCAGTCTAGCGTTAACATCGCACAGACACGAAGTTTTCCAGGAGCAGACATAGGGAGTGATCATGATCTTGTGATGATGACTTTCCGACTACGTCTAAAGAAAATCCACAAGCGGAACAACATCAGGATCAAATTTGACCTCGAGAAGCTGAAGGACCCAGAGGTATTAGAAATTTTTCAAGCAAGGATAGGTGGAAAGTTTGCAGCACTCACTGTGATAGACTCAGACATAGATACACTGACGAATAGTTTCAATACAGCAGTGACTGAAACAGCAAACGAGCTTCTTGGCAAACACCGACCAGTCAAAAAACCATGGGTCACACCTAACATCCTACAACTATGCGACAAGCGTAGAGAGTTGAAGAAAAAGAAAAATGAAACAAAAGAAAGAGCAGAACAATATAGGGCAGTCAACAAAAGAATCAGGAAGTCCATGACGGAGGCAAAAGAGAAATGGATCGGTGAACAGTGTCAAGACATTGAAGAGAACATCAAGAAAAACAATAGCAAGAAAGCATATCAGCTGGTGAAAGACCTGACTAGCACGAAACAGAGAAAAGGTTTAACAATCCAAGACAAAAATGGGAAGTGTCTCACTGACGACCAGGATATTCTGAACAGATAGACAGAATACTGCTCCGACCTGTATAACTATAGAACCGCAGGAGATCCAGAAGTCCTTAATGTACCCGAAAGCAAAGACACAGACAGTCACCCTATCCTCCGAGAAGAAGTGGAAACAGCAGTCAGATCGCTGAAAAAGGGGAAGTCAGCAGGGGCTGACAACATTCCAGCTGAGTTGGTCCAAGCTGGAGGGAAGCCATGATCAGCGCCCTACTAAGAATCTGCAACAAGATCTGGCAGACAGGAAAATGGCCAACACCATGGACACAGTCACTCATCATCACCCTCCCCAAGAAAGGAAATCTACAACAATGCCATAATTACCGCACAATCAGCCTCATATGTCACCCAAGCAAGGTCATGCTGCAGATAATATTGAATAGACTGAAGCCACAAGCAGAGACCATCATTGCTGAGGAACAAGCAGGTTTCAGAGCAGGGCGCAGCACAACAGAACAGATATTCAACCTCAGAATACTATGTGAGCGGTACCTTCAACATCAACAAGACCTTTACCACGTATTTATCGATTTTAAGAAGGCATTTGACAGGGTGTGGCATGCAGCTTTGTGGGCAACCATGAATTTGTACAGCATCAATGCAAACCTGATCAGAGTCATCAAACAGCTGTACAGCGAGGCCACCAGTGCAGTGTACTACAACAACAACATTGGAGAATGGTTTCGAACAACAGTTGGAGTAAGGCAGGGCTGTCTACTCTCACCCACTCTTTTCAACATCTTCCTTGAGAGAATCATGGCTGATGCACTGGAACATCATGAAGGATCAGTCAGCATTGGTGGCAGAACGATCACAAACCTCCGCTTCGCAGATGACATTGATGGAATAGCAGGATCAGAAAAAGAGCTTGCCAGCCTAACAGAACACTTGAATAAGGCCTCCAAAACATACAGCATGGAAATCAGTGCAGAGAAGACCAAACTGATGACTAATAACACCAACGGCATTAGCACTGATATCAGGGTTAATGACCAGAAGCTGGAAACAGTTCAAAGCTTCAAGTACCTGGGAGCCATTGTATCAGACCAGAGATCCAAGCCAGAAGTAGTATGCAGGACTGCACAGACAATAACAGCTTTGTCAAAACTAAACACCATCTGGAGAGATAAGAATATATCATTTATCTCCAAGATCAGACTAATGCGCTCCCTTGTCATATCCATATTTCTGTATGCCTGTGAATCATGGACCCTGACTGCAGATTTGGAGAGAAGAGTACAGGCAGTGGAGATGAGATGCTTTCGGAGACTCCTTGGCATCTCCTACAAAGACCACATAAGCAACGAAAGCGTGCATAACAGAATCTAGCAAACCATTGGACCTTATGAGAACCTTCTAATGATCGTGAAAAAGCGTAAACTTAAATGGTATAGGCATGTCACAAGATCCCAAGGAATTACAAAGACAGTTTTGCAAGGCACTGTCCAAGGAGGAAGAAGAAGAGGCAGACCAAGGAAGAGCTGGGAGGATAACATCAGCGAATGGACAGGCCTAGAACTCAACAAAACCCTGAGAAAGGCAGAACAGAGAGAGGAATGGAGGGAACTGGTTGTTGAGTCTTTGAGGGTGCCCCCACGGTCGTCAGACTACGGGACAGATAGATAGATAGATAGATAGATAGATAGATAACATAGAGGAACTCACAAATATAAAACCTTAGAGAGAGAGAGAGAGAGAGAGAGAGACCAATAACAATGTTTATTCAAGAAAGGCCATGGCCCCATTTAAAAAGGTTCACAAAAAGACACATAGAATAGATAAACACAAGCACACAAACATATATAATGCAACTAAACAGAATGCAGTATGTATGCACACAGTTACAATGTTTTCTGTGTTATGAGATCAAAATACTTCTCCTTTTTAAAGACTTACAGATCTATCTATAGCAAGATTTTTCAGAACATTTTCATTTTTGGAAGACACTGTACAGGAACGAATCATTGTAAAGTGAGCTGGTTTGCAGTAACATTTCTCAGGAATATATTCTCCTCTTAAGTTAAATCATCTAGCACTGGACAAGAAAAAATGAAATGGACTTCATCTTCTTTCTTTGTCAAGTCTACACATATGACATATCAAGTTTTTCTCACCTTACCAGTATATCTTCGACTATGAACTGTTATAATTTCATAAGCACCAAATCTAAATCTAGTCAATGCACATTTCAATATATCATTATATGGTTCTATAATGTTATTCATTTTCAATAGCTTATAGTATACAAAGAAAGTTTATCGCAAAACTCGATATGAGTGAGGGAGAGAGAGATCATGTGGGAGGAAGTGGAAGTAAAGATTGCCAAATCCACCAGCACTTTTATATCAGACCAGCTCTAAAAGTATCTTAACTTAACCATCCTTTAAAATGTAGTTCACCAGCACAACCCAATTCAGTGATTGTGTGTATGAATGGGAAGGTAGAGAGTGAAGGAAGGGTAACTTAGAGGAATAGCAGTTTGTATTGTATTGTATTGTAATGTCGTTTATTAGGTAACTGTATGTGTTGACAATAGTGTATTGATATCACCAGTTTTATTTTTAAGGTGAGGAATAAAGGTTGAAAACAAATGGGGAAGTTTGGGGGGGGATGAATGAAGAGTAACGAAGGATGAAAATTTTAAAAACAGGGTGGAAGAGGATGGAAAAGGGTTATTTCTAAATCAGGTAAGCAGACAGCCAGTGACATCATTGTTGGAAAAATTGAAAGAATGACTGTTTAAAATTGAAAACAGTGTTTTACTGACCTGACTCGAAGAATATACTATTTTTATGGTGAATGTATGTTGTGTCCATGCTTTTCTTATTTTTTCTCAGTTTCTTTTCTTTCTGATGCCAAGATGCAAAGCTTGTGATGAGGCTAAGTACTATTTTTTGCTTCCACTTATGTTATACTTTTGTATAATTTGTTTTGGGGGGTTGGGGGCCTTTAATTGGGGAAGGGGGGGGGGGAGCTTTTTTCTCTGCATGGGATGGAAGAATATTTCCATTCTGTGTCTGTGTGTGAGAGACAGACAGACAAACAGATAGAGTGTGTATGTGTGTGTGTTGGTATGTTGTTGTTGTTACAACTTCTTGCTGTGTGTGTGTGTGTGTGTGTGTGTGTGTGTGTGTGTGTGTGTGTGTGTGTGTGTGTGTGTGTGTGTGTGTGTGCAGGGGGACGGGATGTGTGTGTGTGATTTTTGCTGTTGTTAAAACTGGTTGTTATAATATCATCAAATGTTACTGTATTCTTGCAGTACAATGGCTGAGGAAGATTTAACAGTCTTGTTGAAGCGATGGCAGGCAGCTTTTAGAAGAGCAACTGACTTTGATACATGGGGCCAGCCTGTCGAAGCCATTGATGTCTACCAAAGGTATGCCTATCATCAGATTATTAGAACACCCACACTTACAGTCACACACACACACGCGCATGCATGCGTGCGCGCATATTCACTTAATGTCTTGAAAGATCAGAAACGTGTAGCTCTTTCAGTGCCTGCAGCAAAAGACTGCATGCTTACTGCATTATAATCACCTCGACTGCTTCATGGAACTTGCTTTTTCATAATATTGTCTGTTTATGTGGGTCTTATGGCCTGCAAAAACTGAATAAGAATGATTTGATTTTGACTTGATTTGACACAGTAACTCACTTAACACACACACATACTCTCACACACACCCTCACACACATGCACACACACATGCATGCATGCACTCACATTCACATGCACACACACATGCATACATGCGCGCACAAACACACACACACACACACACACACACGTTACAGGATTGAAGTCAAATGGTCTTAATCCCTTGTGTGTGCATTCCGTGTCTGTCTAAATTTGTGTCTGGTTTTCTTTTTCTTTTCTTTTTTATTTTTTTTGGGGGGGAGGGGGGGTGGTAAGGGGGCTTTTTTATTCAAATGCTTTTAGTTCAATAAGGAAAAAACAGCATTTTTTAACATCCAGTACCTGTGTGTATGCAGTTATGTAAATTATGTCACACTATGGCCTACTCTTCCAAAAGGTGGAACAGGCTTTAAATGTGCGTAGGGTGTTCTGCATGTGACTATGTGTGTGTGAGTGTGTTACAAGTGTATTATAAGCACATTTAAACTGCTTTTTAAAAAATTATTTATCATCCACAGACTCTCCAAACAGTTGCATCAGTATTCAAGTTCTGATGATGGTACTTTTACGGATGCTCAAAAGGTAAGTTCGTAATGCAGGGTTATGTAACCTGGTAGAAACTTGTACTAATATTTAACGCTTTATCTTGAAGTGGCCCGCAATTCCCTAAGATACAATAGCATATGTTTAGATGGCTTCAACAAATGTTATTAATGCCCGTACTATGCCTGGAGAAAAAAAATTACAGTAAATGGTTAGGAAAATTAAAACAACAATTGCAAGAACACAGAGGAGAGATTATTTTCTAGAGAGATTGCATGTTGTGTGTTCATACTCTGTATTGGTTTGATGCTAATGGTCAAGGGGGGGGGGGGGGGGGGGTGGAGATAAGAAGAAAAAAAATTTGTGATTTTTATTTTGATAGTATAGTGCTATCATTCAACTTTGCCATTTTTATGGTATTTCCACACTAGTTACTTTCTTTGTTTAGTTGAAAGAATATTTATTTTAATATACATGTTTTCTCATGCAGTTTTTCATTTTTCTTGTTGACTTTGTAGGTCACTTGATTGTACGCCTGTTCTTCCCCTTTTTCTCTGTCTGACCATCTCTGTATCTGTCCGTCTGTCTCTCTCTCATGTCTGTCTGTCTGCCTGTCTGTCTGTCTCTGTCTCTGTCTGTCTCTCCCCCTCTCTCTCTCACTCTCTCTCTCTCTCTCTCTCTCTCTCTCTCTTTCTCTCTCTCTCCCCCTCCCTGTTATCTCTGTTTTATTTTTGTTGTTGTTCTTTCACTGTGTAACAGAAAACGCTGGAGAAAGTAGCTGTTTGTCTTGACTCTAGGGAGCGGGCTCTGCAATCCCAAGTACGTTTTCATTCTTGTATCTTTCTTTATGTCTTTATACAGTGTATTCTTATAGCTGTGTACTACAGTTTAGAGTTTGCTTTTCCCATACATGTTTATTGCTCTTTTTGTTCGACCAGCTGAATCATTTCAAAATTTGGATTTTTTTTGATTTTTTTTTTATTCTTTTATTTTGAGGATAATGGAATAAGCACTCATGCTTTTTTTCATCCAGTCCCCATGTGTTTGCAGTTTTGTAAATTTTGTCATCCATTCCCACCAGCACACAATAGCCTACTCTTCTGAAAAGCAGAATGGGTATTAATGTGTACGCTAGATGTTCTGCGTGAGTTCACACATGGGACCTCAGTTTATAGTCTCATCCGAAGGACTACATACACACACACACACACACACTCACACACACAGGATTACAGTAGACTGTGTAACTTTTCTATATATTCTGGAAATTTTCTGTCTCTTTTTTTTTTCATTCCAGAGCTAGTGCTCCGAGGTTCACCAATAGCGAGATTTTGTGTAGACAACTGTTCTTGTCTACTATTAATGCAGCTGCATTCTGATTTCAGGGAGTGGAAATGTTTATTTGGTTAGAGGAAAATGTTTTGTTGCAGAGGGTTTTTCTGGTCAGTCTCATCCACTATCGGCTCCATTCTAGAGGTTTCTAAGTGTTCTTGAATCAGGGTGTAAAACCATAATAATTGTTTGTTTCTTGTTCTTTGTCAAATGCTCAGACGGCTGCTATTGTTGTCTGTTTGGGTGCATGTCACTGAGTATGTGTACATATTAAATTTTGTGTGTTTGAGTGTATGACTCTGTGTTTGTGTGTGTATGTGTGTGCGTGTGCGTGTGTAGTGCATGTGTGCATATGTATACACGCATTCATGAATCAGAACATGTGTTTCTTGAGACAATGTGAAAATGTATGCTTAAGATCAGGACAATTTTTTTTTTTAGCATTTGTCTTTTTTGGCGTCCGTTTCATCCAAAATAATAAATGTTGTTAGGTGAAATGTTTTATTTACTCATCAGAGCTGAACAAAAAGTGTTGGGTTTTCTTTTTCAGAAATCTTCACAGTCATCGGGTGTCTCCCTAAATGATTTGAAGCGTTTAGAGTCAAGTAAGTACACGCCCATCTATTGCTACAATATCAATTAAGTGCCTGTTGAAATGAATTTTGTTAACCTCAAGCTGTATGTATACTTGAGTCATATGGCCAAATTTTCTATCAGTTTGTCCTTTTCTTGACCTAATATGTACGTAGTAAATAGTATTATTTGTGTGTGTGCACGCATGTGCACGCGTGTATGTGCGCACACATATGCACTCATTTGTGTGTACATGTATTTACATACAACAGAATCACTTGCAGATGTGCTTGGACATACTTATGCATCCATGAATGAAGGCATACCCTCTCTCTCCCTCTCCCTCTCTCTCTCTCCCTCTCTCTCCTCTCTCTCTCTCTCTCTCTCTCTCTCTTTCTCTCTCTCTCTCCGGCTCAAACTTCTGTTTGATTACCCATTTATCATTACCTTCATAGATGACTTGAAAAATAAACTGTCTAACATATTCGCCTTTCCTTGGTAAAGTGACTCTTCGCCGCTCGTTTCGTTCATATCATTTTTGCACCAACTTCTGTTTTCCTTTGTGTTTTGCAGCTTTCCAAAGCATTCTAGGTAGCAGCAAAGCCAAAGACTTTCCTCTGGATGTGTCCATGGCCCAAGTGCAGTATCGCCAGCTTCTCAGTCAACAGTGAGTGGGACTTGTAGTATGGATTTTTGCTGCAGCTTGAGACAGAAGAAATATTTATTTATTTATTTATTTACATTTTTAAGTCACGGGGAGAGCACGTCACCACAAGAGCAGCGCCACCCTTTTTTTCCTTTTTTTTTTCCGGTCTGCAACTGTATTTGTTTCCCTATCAGAGTGGCTTTTTGCTACAGAATGTTGCCAGGGACAACTCTCTTGTTGCTGTGGGTTCTTTTACGTGCACTATATAATTATGTGTAACACACGAGACCTCGGTTTATCATCTCATCCAAAAAAGACTAGCGCCCAGACCACCACTCATGGTCTAATGGATGGGGGGAAAAGTTTCAGATCCAAACGGGATAATAATCTTACTCGATTTATGTTAAAGCTTTTGTACTGGGGGTTTTGTGGGTGGGGGGGGGGGGGGGGGTGTTAGCTGTGTTGTTCCTCAACTAGAGCTCTTAGGTTCACCAATGGTGAGATTTTTTGCAGATATTACCACCCCCCTCCACCCACCGTTTAGGTAGCTGCATTATGATTTCGGGGATGGAGTCTAAACACAACACCTGTGTGCATGCAGTTTTGAAATTTAGTCTCCTGTTCCCACTGGCACCATAGCCGACTCTTCCGAAAGGCAGAACAGGTTTTTACATGTGCACAGAGATGTTTTGCGTGCGTTTGCACATGGGACCTCGGTTTATAGTCTAATCTGAAGGACTTTTGGGGGAGTGGAGTCAACGGTGATGTTAACTCCAGGGGAAATATCTGCCTTAAACGGGTGTATCATTGGTAGCTCAAACCTGGGATTGATTCTTGTCCATCAGATTGCGAGCACAATGCTCTAACCACCAGGGTTATCCCTCTCCCCTCATCTTGTTTATTCAGTGTTAAAGGTGTTGTACTGGTTTTAATGCTGGATATTAATGTTGGTTTGCTCGGCTTTTTTCAGTGATCGATTTGTTTGAACTTGTCTAAAAATGTAGAGATGTTGTTATGAAAACTGCATACATGCTTGCAAGCTACAAGTCCACATAGTGCACTCACACATAAATACACACACACACAGATCAACAGATGTGTATAGACACTCACACGCATGCATGCACACATGCATACAATCACATGCACACACTCACACAAGCACACACACACACACACATGCATGCATTCACACATGTGCACACACCTACCACCCACCTTTTCTTCTTGTTCAATTTTTATTGTATCTTTTGTGTATTCTGTTCTAGGGATGGCTTGAAACGCAAGTCTCAGGAGGAGAGAGCTGACGGCCAAGGTGAGAATACATTCATATTATGCAAATCATGTAATTATAATATGCAAATAATGCAATTATCATATGCAAATCACGACCATCATTAACACATGATAAACATGAAAGTCCCTAGTTATGAGGTGGAAAAGTTTGAATGTGATTATTTCAGTATAGTGCCTAATAGCATAACTAGTTGAAAAGAATGTTGAAGTCTGAAAATATTTCTTTCATAATTCCTTTTTTTTCTTGCGCATGTGCACACATACACATCTGCACACATCCACTCAAATATGTACAGATGCATAAGCATACACACACATAGATACACACACACACATTCACCCAATCATCCCCACTCTCCCCATATCACACTCTCATTCAGGTGCTCACATAATAAACACACACACACACACACACATACCACACACACACCACCACACACATACCCCATGCCACACCACACACACAAGTATATGATACCACATAATGTGAAAAGAGCTTAAATTGAAGAAGAACACACAGACGCACACACACTCACACACACACACTCACTCACTCTCTCTCTCTCGCTTTTCGTAAGAGTAAGCCATTGTGTGCTGTGGGAACAGATGACAGAATTTACAAAACCACATACACACAGGGACTTGATGTAAAAAAAGCACATAAATGCTTATTCCATTATCCTCGATATAAAAGAATAGAATAGAATAGAATCTCTCACACACAAACCACACACACTCTCTCTCTCTCACTCTCTTCTTCCCTCTCTACCCCCTCTCTCCCCCTCCCTCCCTCCTCCCCTCTCCCTTGTGCTCTGTGACAGTCATCACCTTCGCTATCACGACAGACAGTCAAGTCATCTTATGTCTTTATTATTATTATTATTTATTCTTTTATATCGAGGATAATGGAATAAGCACTCATGCGCTTCTTTTACATCCAGTCCCCGTGTGTATGCGGTTTTGTAAATTTTGTCATCTGTTCCCACCGGCACACAATGGCCTACTCTTTCGAAAAGCGGAACAAGATTTAACGCGTGCGCAAGATGTTCTGCGTGCGTTCGCACACGGGGCCTCGCTCGGTTTATAGTCTCATACGAAAGACTTTGACATGCAGTTCGATTTTTTGGGGGGGTCAAACTGGGAAGAAAGGACGAGGAGGCTGGGAATCGAACCCAGAACCTCACGGTGTACTTGTTGGCAGGCGAGCGTCTTAACCATCCTGCCACCTTCTTTCTTTTGCCACTAGAGAGAGGCAGCCTGTTGCCCAGGCCTCTGCCTGTGGTAGGGATGACGTTGCTGACGGTACGTGTGGAGCAGTTGGGGCTGAAGGATGCCTCCCAGTTCATCCACCCCTTCATCACAGTCTCCGTCAAAGGTGTGACGGGAACGAAGCTCGTACATATGCGTGTGTGTGTGTCGTGGTGTGGTGTGGGGTGCAGATAGTAGACAGTGGCGTGGTCACATTTTAAAAATTTATTTATTTATTCTTTTTTTATATCGAGGATAATGGAATAAGCACAGGCAGTCGAGTCATCTTATGTCTTTATTATTATTATTATTATTATTTATTCTTTTATATCGAGAATAATGGAATAAGCACTTCTTTTTTTTTACATCCAGTCCCCGTGTGTATGCGGTTTTGTCAATCCTGTCATCTGTTCCCACCGGCACACAATGGCCTACTCTTATGAAAAGCGGAACAGGATTTAACGCGTGTGCAAGATGTTCTGCGTGCGTTCACACACACGGGACCTCGGTTTATAGTCTCATCTGAAGGACTTTTGGGGAGAGTGGAGTCTGCACTGATGTTAACTCCAGGGGAAAATATCCCCTTGAACGGGAATCCAAACCCGGGTCGTCAGATTGCACGCGCAATGTTCTAACCACTAGGCTATCCCGTCTCCCAGTAAGATGAAGCAAGCGTTGGGAAATATCACCACATATATGTCTTGCTCACCTCAAACAAATACACATGAACACACACATGCAGACAGGCACCCATGCACACAGGCACACATGCATGCATGCACACACGCACACACATACACTTAAGCTTGCACATGCACGCACATGCACACACACACCCACACACACACGCGCATGCACACACACACACACGCTATGCTCGCAGAACATCTTGCGTACACATTAAAATCTGTTCCGCTTTTTGGAAGAGTAGACCATTGTGTGCCAGTGGGATTGGATTGACAAAATTTACAAAACTGCATACACATGAGGACTGTATGTTTAAAAAAAAGCACTTTGAGTGCTGATTCCATTATCCTCAAAATAAAAGAATAAATAAAAAATAAATAAATCAGTAAGTAAATTAATCTGGATTTAAGAGAGAAAAGATCATGCTTAAGGGTGAATCAGCAAGTTAATCAGAGAGAGAGTGTGTGTGAGGTGTGGGGGGGGGGGGGGGGGGGGGGTGTTCTTTTCTATTTGACGTCTGCTTACTCTCGGTGATATCAGTATGTGTGAAAGATTACAACAAAAATTATATTCAAGTGTGTGCATGCATGCATGCATGCGTGCATGTATATGTGTGTGTGTGTTATTTCTTTTGTAGGGGTTCTTTTTTGGGGTGTTGTTGTTGTGGCTGTTGTTGTTGTTGTTGTTGTGGCTGTTGTTGTTGCTGCTGCTGTTGTTGTGGGCATTCATCAGCTTAGTATTCCAGGTGTCATCCAGAATACACACTCCGTCTCATACTTCACACTTTGGAATCACTATAAGACCATGACTATACACTGGATGAGAAGTTTGTTTGTTACGACTGTTTTCAAATATCACCATCAGATAGGCAGGCATACTCCATCTTCAGAGGATGTTTTTTTTTTATTATGACCCAAAAAAGTGGAAGATTAGTATACTCCATCTTCAGAAGATGTTTTTTTAACCCTCTTGTCCCCGATCCGGCCGCATCCGACAGTAACGGAGGCTGCCACTAGATTCCAATACGACCGCAGCCGACAGTTGGTGCTGCCCACGTGGGCAGTACTTTCCATCACACACAGATCTCGTGGTTTGCACACTATGTGTCTGAAAATTGGTGGGGAGATGCAGGGAGGGTGTCAGAGGATGCCAGTGATAAATTTAGACCAAAACATGGGGTTTTTTGTGGGGGAGGGAAGGAAAGAAATAACAGCCCGCCCGGGAACGTTTTTAAAGGTGCAGTTTGGCAAAAAAAAGGGCGTTTTCTTTCATAGCAGAATTTATCTGATTGCGAGACTAAATTGAAGTTTTGTCTTGGAGAGAAAAAATTTGAAGAGTTGTTAAATTATCCGTATTAAACGATTAGAGGGGGAGGAAGGAAAATGCTGCGTTAGGGAAGAGTGAGCCAGAAAAAATAAGTGCTACCCGGCCATTCCGACCCGTGCTAAAACCCCTGATGTGGAGAAAAATTTGACCCCCCGGCCGGGTCCGCGGGATACAGTCTAAAAGCGTGGCCTTTTTTACTGTTTTTATTTTACCCCACTTTTGCTTTGAACTGCAATGGCAAAAAAAATATGCTTTTAAAAAAAGCAGAAAGGAAAAAAAAATGATTCGTCTGCCAAGGTTCGACAGGTGAGAGTTGGGTACACCCCCGCCCCCCCCAAAACACACCAAATTTGTGCTTTTTGTGATTTTGTGTACCCTGTGCCACCACTACGCTACTTTAGGATCCAAAAAAAAATTTTGTAGGTTAGAAGTTTTTGGTTGTTTCGAATCTGTCACACCTGTGCTGTGACACGGTGCAGTTGACAGCAATTTCAAAATACATTTCTGTCACTTAAAAAAATTTGGGTTGCACACGCAAATATAAAGCAGTATAAAGGGTCGCATGTCGATTAAATATGACTTGTTTTCAAAAAAAAAAAATATTTAAACAAAACTTCTTCTCCTCGGACTACCATAAAAAACAGGTGTATGGGAAATTGTTGCACATCTTGAAGTCTATTGCAATAACTATTGGTAAACCCTCGCGGGTTCATTCCTTTTTCACATAAATTGCTTGAACTATTGTAAACCCATGCGGGATTTGCTGTTTTTTCATAAACCATATTTTTACCGTGATTGGTGAAAATAAGGTACAATGAAAAAATCGGTGACCAGACACATAAATTGTGCCCCAAATGCAATACAAAAACTGCCCAGCTTGTGACAAAATTTCACTTTATAACTTGTCATGCACACACACAGATGCCTTGGAGTAAAGTAAGTAGATGGAGGTAAAAAACCTGCAAAAAATTTAAAAAACTACAGGCAGTTTAGCTTTAGAATCCAACAACAGAGGGTTTTTAAATTTTGACCCAAAAAAAAAGGGAGATTAGTATACTCCCTCTTGAGGATTTTTTTTTTTAAAATTTGACCCCAAAAAAAGGGAAGTTTTGTAGTGGAATTCGAAAACAAATTCTTTTTTTTTCTTTTTTTTTCCTTGGCTAGAGGTACAAGGTTCACCAAAGGTGAGATTTTGGCATATGCGAGTGGGTTCCCCCTCCACCCAGCCCCCACCCATCCACTATTTAGGTAGCTGCAGTCCTTCTTCAGAGAGAGTAATATGCCTGTAAGCAAAATTGTTATCATGGTGTCAGCTGAGTTTTTTTTTTAATCTCAGTAGTCTGGGAGGGCTACAGGAGATCATAGAACTCAGCAGAGACTAGAGAAAGATGCCAAACCTCGGTGGCATTGTGTGGAGCTCCTAATGTCGACAGCAGTGATGGAGACAGGTAACCGGTGACAGGTATCATCATATATATATATACCTGTACACATTCCTCTTAGACACCCAGGACGGTACAAGAGAACAGATAAAGTAGGTAAGTAGCTGTGTACACATTCAGTTTTCATTCTCCTCTTGTCAAGCTGAAGTCGGATGAGCTTGGCTTGACTTGTCAGGCGTTTAACGGCAGCGCAACGCATTTTCGCTCATTATGACAGACAAAAATAGTTGCTATCAGAGCGTTCAATGAAGAAGAAGAAGAAGAAGGAGAAGTAGTAGAAGAAGAAGTAGAAGAAGAAGAAGACGCCTCCTGTGTTATCTCTTGGTGACTATTGATGTTTTGTTTTCAAACAGACAGCATAGGTCAAGATAGGACAGTTATCTCTTGGTGACTATTGATGTTTTGCTTTCAAACAGACAGCACAGGTCAAGATAGGACAGTTATCTCGTGGTGACTGTTGATATGTTTTGTTTTCCAACAGACAGCACAGGTCAAGATATGACAGTTATCTTGTGGTGACTGTTGATGTTTTGTTTTCAAACAGTCAAGATATGACAGTTATCTCGTGGTGACTGTTGATGTTTTATTTTCAAACAGACAGCACAGGTCAAGATATGACAGTTATCTCGTGGTGACTGTTGATGTTTTGTTTTTCAAACAGACAGCGCAGGTCAAGATATGACAGTTATCTCATGGTGACTGTTGATGCTCTGTTTTCAAACAGACAGCACAGGTCAAGATATGACAGTTATCTCGTGGTGACTGTTGATGTTTTGTTTTCAAACAGTCAAGATATGACAGTTATCTCGTGGTGACTGTTAATGTTTTGTTTTCAAACAGACAGCACAGGTCAAGATATGACAGTTATCTCGTGGTGACTGTTGATGTTTTGTTTTCCAACAGACAGCACAGGTCAAGATATGACAGTTATCTCGTGGTGACTGTTGATGTTTTGTTTTCCAACAGACAGCACAGGTCAAGATATGACAGTTATCTCGTGGTGACTGTTAATGTTCTGTTTTCCAACAGACAGCACAGGTCAAGATATGACAGTTATCTTGTGGTGACTGTTGATGTTCTGTTTTCCAATAGACAGCACAGGTCAAGATATGACAGTTATCTCGTGGTGACTGTTGATGTTCTGTTTTCAAACAGACAGCACAGGTCAAGATATGACCGTGTCCCAAGACACCCCCCCTGCTCAAGAAAAACAGGACAGCTGCATCGTCTTCAGTGTGGACGTCCACATTCAGAAAGCCATCGAGAGTCTTCCACCAGGTCAGAAATCACCCACCTTTAATATTGATGATAATTATAGTAATATAATAATAACAATATTATTATTGTATGTGTGTGTGTTCTATCGAATGAAGAACTATGGAGAACTATGGAGAATGTGGAAAGTTGATGATCTGAAGTCTGTAGCTAGTAGCAATAGACTGCGCTGGTTTGGGCACATTCAACGGAAAGCAGACCACCACATCATGAAAAGAGCAATGAACTTTGTAGTGGATGGAAAGAGACCAAAGGGAAGACCTAGCAAAACCTGGGCTACCTGTATTGCAGATGATCTTAGAGAAAGGGGCATAAATAAGGAGGAAGTTCAAAACAGAGAGAGGTGGAGAAGGCTCATCAATGTCAAACCTCCCTTGGGAGAAACATGACAAAAAAGGAAGAAGTGTGTTCTGTCCACTTAATTACAAATTTTGAATCACAAGAATTTAAACCTTGAGGGGAAGGATCACCTCTCTGTCTGTCTGTCTCTCTCTCTCTCTCTCTCCCTCTCCCTCTCTCTCTCTCTCTCCGGGTACGGGATAGCCTAGTGGTTAGAACATTGCGCTCGCAATCTGACAACCCGGGTTCAAATCCCGTTCAAGGGGATTTTTTCCTCTGGAGTTAACATCAGTGCAGACTCCACACTCCCCAAAAGTCCTTCAAATGAGACTCTAAATGGAGGCCCTGTGTGCGAATGCACGCAGAACATCTTGCACACACGTTAAATCCTGTTCCGCTTTTTGAAAGAGTAGGCCATCATGTGCTGGTGGGAACAGATGACAAAATTTACAAAACCGCATACACACGGGGATTGGGTGTAAAAAAAAGCACATGAGTGCTTATTCCATTACCCTCAATATAAAAGAATGAATGAATAAATTAATGTATAGATAAATAAAGAAATAAATAAACAACCCCCCCCCCCAGCTATATTGCTCTCTCTCTTTCTCTCCCTCCCTCCCTCCCCTTCTACCTCTCTCTCTCTCTCTCTCTCTCTCCCCCTCCCTCTACCTCCCCCCCTCTCTCTCTCTCACACACACACATCTTCATTCTGGATCGTTACTACTAGCCATTAATTTGGGGGTAGGGGGCTCACAATGCCTTCAGGTTGTGTGTGTGCGCATGCATGCGTGTGTGTGTGTGTGTGCCTGCGTGTGTGTGTGTGTATGTGTGTGTGTGTGTGTCGTGTGTTCCAGGCTTTGCGATATTCTTTGAGCTGAAGCACTTCAAGCCCAAGAAGCAGATGGTCAGTACACGGTGCTGGGCCTGCCTGGAAAAGGATGAAATCAAGGATGGTCCTGTAGCTTTAGAACTGTGAGTAGCTGATAGCCTCTGGGGCTAATTGGGGATTCCATGTTTTCAGGATACATTGGTTAGAAAAGGATGAAATTGAGGGTGGTATTGTAACTTTCCCCCGTGGGACTCCCGGGGTATGCTTGCAAAGCGAGCATCGCAAGAATAGGATCTCTGCCCTCCAACCAGGCATGTCGTAAAAGGCGACTAAGGTGGAACCCTTCCCCCAGGTAGGGGGTTAGACACAGGGCTAACAACCCTGTTCTGTAAAAAAAATAATTGCTATGGAAACAGCAACAAAAGAAATTAACAATACTAGGTGTGACGGGCTTCCAGAGTCATCGGAAGATGCTCGTATGAATGGCAGTGGTGAAAGCCGAAAGGAAGCCACTGACAGGAAGATGGAAGTCTTAAGCGCCAAACATAAGGAAGCAGAGCTGAAGACCTTCCAACATACCTGGGGAACCATTCAGAAGCTAGCCCAGGACAGACAGGAGTGGAGAACTTTTGTTGCTGCCCTACGTGCCAATAAGGCACAAAGGCATTGATGATGATGATTGTAACTTTAGAACTGTGAGTAGCTGTTTAGCCTCTGGGAATTGGGGATTCCATGTTTTCAGGATGCATTGGTTAGAAAAGGATGAAATTGAGGGTGGTATTGTAGCTTTAGAACTGTGAGTAGTAGCTCTCTGGCCTTTGGGGATTCCATGTTTTCAGGATGCATAGGTTAGAAAAGGATGAAATTGAGGGTGGTATTGTAACTTAAGAACTGTGAGTAGCTGTTTAGCCTTTGGGGCTAATTGGGGATTCCATGTTTTCAGGATGCATTGGTTAGAAAAGGATGAAATTGAGGGTGGTATTGTAGCTTTAGAACTGTGAGTAGTAGCTCTCTGGCCTTTGGGGATTCCATGTTTTCAGGATGCATAGGTTAGAAAAGGATGAAATTGAGGGTGGTATTGTAGTCTTAGAACTGTGAGTGTGAGTAGCTCTGTGGACTTTAGGGACTTCTGTTTTTTGTTTGTTTGGGTTTTTTGGGGGGAGAAGGAGGTAATTTTGAGAGAAACGGTAACAAGAGAAAAGGTATGTATTTGTAGGAATGTGAGTATTTGTGTATGCGTGAGTGTGCATGCATACATATGATGTGTGTGTGTGTGTGGACATGGGTTGGTTGCATTGGTTAGAAATGGTTGAAATTAAGGATGGTCCTGTTTGCCTTAAAACTGTGAGTGTGAGTAGCTCTCTGGCCTTTGGGGACTTCAGTGTTTTCAGTATGCATTGGTTAGAAGATCAGAAAATTCCACTAGAGAGACACTGTCTGATATACAAGGCCTGCATCAGACCTGTTCTCCTGTTTGGTTCAGAGACGTGGGTTTTCACAAAAACCGTCGAATGTTTGTTGAAGAGCTGTGAAAACCGAATGCTACACTACATGACAAAGATCAAATGGGAAGACAGGATCACGAATGAAGAACTATGGAGAATGTGCAAAGTTGATGATCTGAAGTCTGTAGCTAGTAGCAATAGACTGCGCTGGTTTGGGCACGTTCAACGGAAAGCAGACCACCACATCATAAAAAGAGCAATGAACTTCGTAGTGGATGGAAAGAGACCAAAGGGAAGACCTAGCAAAACCTGGGCTGCCTGTATTGCAGATGATCTTAGAGAAAGGGGCATAAATAAGGAGGAAGCTCAAAACAGAGAGAGATGGAGAAGGCTTGTCAATGTCAAACTTCCCCTGGGAGAAACATGACAAAAAAGGAAGAAGAAGAAGAAGATTGGATAGAAAAGGATGGGTTCAGATACACTTGCCTGTAGCCTCAGACCTGTGAGTAACTCTATGGCCTTTGGGCATTTCTGTGTTTTCATGATGCATTGGTGAGAAAAAGATGGGTTCAAGGTTGGTACTGTGAGTAGCTCTTTGGGCATTCAGTGTTTTTGTGATGCATTTGTTAGAAAAGGATGGGTTCAGATACACTTTCCTGTACCCTTAGAACTGTGAGTAACTTTCTGGCTTTTGGGGATTGGGGATTCCAGTGCTTTCAGTATGCATCGGTTAGAAAAGGATGAAATTAAGGATGGTCCTGCAGCCTTAGAACTGTGAGTAGCTGCTCTCTGGCCTTTGGGGACTTCAGTGTTTTCATGATGCGTTAGTTAGAAAAGGATGTGTTCAGATACACTTGTGTGTACATGTAGTAGGCGTTGAAAATGTGTGTGTGTGTGTGTGTGAGACAGACAGATGGCAGAGCAGGTGTGTGTGTGTATGTGTGTGTGTATGTGTGTGCATGTGTGTGTGCACGCATGTGTGTGTATGTATACAAGTGTGTGCATGCATGCACATGTGCGCATGCGTACATGTGTGTATGACAGACGGAAAGACAGACAGATGGCAGAATGAAAGAGAAGAAGGTCCTACCTTGCATTATAAGTCCAATTTCTAAATAATGTGGATTTTTTTTTTTTTCTTCACACCTCAGGTACAAGAAACCCACCGATTACAAAAGGAAGAACATCCACCTGCTGACAGTGAAGCCTCTCTACCTTCATCTGCGTCTGCAGCTGTTCAGATAGCACTTGCTAGTTTGTTGTCTCTGTTGTTGTTGTTGTTGTTGTACATTGTGTGAATTTGCCAACATACTTCATCTGCGTCTGCAGCTGTTCAGATAGCACTTGCTCTTCCGTTGTCTCTGTTGTTGTTGTTGTTGTTGTACATTGTGTGAATTTGCCAACATACTTCATCTGCGTCTGCAACTGTTCAGACAGTACTTGTTGTTTGTTGTCTCTGTTGTTGTTGTTGTTGTTCGTGGTGTACATTGTGTGAATTTGCCAACATACTTCATCTGCGTCTGCAACTGTTCAAATAGTACTTGTTTGGTATTGTTGTTGTTGTTGTACATTGTGTGAAGTTGCCAACATACTTCATCTGCGTCTGCAACTGTTCAGATAGTACTTGTTGTTTGGTATTGTTGTTGTTGTTGTTGTAAATTGTGTGAATTTGCCAACATACTTCATCTGTGTCTGCAACTGTTCAGATAGCACTTGCTCTTCCGTTGTCTCTGTTGTTGTTGTTGTTGTTGTTGTTGTACATTGTGTGAATTTGCCAACATGCGTCATCTGCGTCTGCAACTGTTCAGACAGCACTTGCTGTTCCGTTGTCTCTGTTGTTGTTGTTGTTGTTATTGTTGTTGTACATTGTGTGAATTTGCCAACATACTTCATCTGCGTCTGCAACTGTTCAGATAGCACTTGCTCTTCCGTTGTCTCTTGTTGTTGTTGTTCGTGGTGTACATTGTGTGAAGTTGCCAACATACTTCATCTGCGTCTGCAACTGTTCAGACAGCACTTGCTGTTCCGTTGTCTCTTGTTGTTGTTGTTGTTCGTGGTGTACATTGTGTGAAGTTGCCAACATACTTCATCTGCGTCTGCAACTGTTCAGACAGCACTTGCTGTTCCGTTGTCTCTTGTTGTTGTTGTTGTTCGTGGTGTACATTGTGTGAAGTTGCCAACATACTTCATCTGCGTCTGCAACTGTTCAGACAGCACTTGCTGTTCCGTTGTCTCTGTTGTTGTTGTTATTGTTGTTGTACATTGTGTGAATTTGCCAACATACTTCATCTGCGTCTGCAGCTATTCAAATAGCACTTGCTGTTCCGTTTTCTCTGTTGCTGTTGTTGTTGTTGTACATTGTGTGAATTTGCCAACATACTTCATCTGCGTCTGCAACTGTTCAGATAGCACTTGCTTGTTTGTTGTCTCTGTTGTTGTTGTTGTTTACATTGTGATTTTGCCAACCCGTTGCTTTGAATAGCGTTTGTTGGGTTTGTTGTTGTTTTTTTACTTTTTATCATTTCTTCTTCCTCTCCTATTCCTTTTCTTTCTTGCTTTTGTTCTGCTTTGTTGTTGCTGTGTTTTTCTTGATCATACAGTTTTGTTTGGACTTTATTTTTGTTTGTTTGTTTGATTTGGTGGGGGGGGGGGTGAAGGAGGAGGAAGGGTTTGGTTTGGGGTTGGATGGTTTGTTTGGTTAGGGGGGTCTGTTTATTTTCTTTTTTTTTATCATACCATTTTGTTTTGGTTTGTTTTATTTTTTGTTGGGGGTTTTTGTGTCGATTTTGTGTGGGTTTGGGGGTTTCCTTGTTGGTTTGGGGAGGGGGGGGTCTTTTTTTTAGGGGGGGGGGGGGGGGGGGGGGTGTTTGGAGCATTTTTGCTTTTTTTTTAAGTATATAGAGGACAGTATGTCTCCGATGATTTTATATCAAATACTTCCAAATATGTGTGTTTAAGTGTGTGTGTGTGCGTATGCATGTATGTTGTATGTGTGTGTGTATATATATATATTATATATATATATATATATATATATTCTTCATTCATATTTGTACAAAGTGTGTGTATATTTATTTATTTATATGTTTGTGTGTGCATGTTTTAAAGAGGGATTCAATGACAGTTGCCATTCAACAGCAGACAGTATATCACTCAGTGAGGATACCCAGCTAAGACATCCACGTCAAGCAGACTGTGTTCACCTATACAGCTTGTATCAAAACAGACATCAATCCATGAACTCTACCAAAATGACCCAACAGTAGTGCAGGGCCCTCTCTGCCCGGTGGTCATATGGCATCCCAACACTGATAAGATATCTTCTTGGTAGAGTAGACTGCCAATCTAAGGGGGCAGTTAGAATGTGCCACAGACTGAGCCTCGGAGTAAACTAGTGTGTGGTAAGATCTCTCCCCGGAGAGAGTAGCTAGAATTTCAAGCAGAGAACTCTGCCGTGACTTATATGGTATACAATATGATACACACAGCGCTCAAATCCAGCATAACTCAGTCAAGGATCCAGGGCTAAAATTGGCCCCTTCCTTTTACAAAGTACAAGTGTGATCAGTTTCTGCTGGAATTAGCACCAGCTTGGATGGAATGGACAGCAACTGAGAGTAGCTGAAAGTGGGGGAAACTGACAGCTGTGTACAATACAATACAGTTTGGATAAGCAGCATGGGAACAGTAGTGCGGAGATGTTCCATGAAACCGAAGAGCCTCTGCCTTCATCAGTCCCTTCTGGCTGAGACTGTGCGAGTGTCAACAATAAAAACCTGAATGAAAGAAGGAAAAAAGGAATTTTACATATGAACAGGTGTATAGACTGATGTGAGTGAAAGAAGAAAAAAGGAATTTTACATATCAACAGGTGTATAGACTGATGTGAATGAAAGAAGAAAAAGAATTTTACATATCAACAGATATAGACTGATATGAATGAAAGAAGAATTTTACATATCAACAGGCATAGACTGATATGAATGACAATGATTTGTTTTAAAATTATTATTATATGAATGAAAGAAGAAGAAAAAAATTTTCACATATCAACAAGTTTAGACTGATGTGAATGGAAAAATAATTTTACATATCAAAAGGTATAGACTGATATGAATGATAACAATTTATTATTATCATTATTATTATTATCATCATCATCATTATTATTAATATTATTATTAAAATGAAAGAAGAAAAGAATTTCACATATCAACAGGTATATAGACTGATGATGTCTTTGAAAGCTTCAGCATTTACACTACTCATTGTATTGTTGTTTTATCAGATTTTCATTTTCTTTTTTTGTACGTATTCTTCCCATTCCACTGACTCCCAGTGTTCAGTTGTTTTTCATTTTGAAGATCATATCTAAATTCGATACATTCCAGAAAGCGTGCGAGTTTGCCTGTTTGCCCCTTGTTTAGTTGTTTTGTATTTTGGGGTTTTTTGTTGTTTTTTTAGGGAGGGGGTGTCATTTGGAAGGTCATATCTATATTTGATACATTCCAATAAGTGTGCGAGTTTGCCTGTTGGTTTATTTTTTTCTTTATGGTTTAATATGCAGTGCTTTCTTTGAGTTGCTTAATACTGCCTTTTTTGTACAGGGGTTTTGTGTGTGTTTGTGATGAAGAAATTTCCTGAATAATTTTTGGTCTCCTCCTCCCTTTGCCTTCTGTCCCCCAAGCATGCACACGCTCACAACACATGTATACAGCAAAGGAAACGAAAAACGTGCACACGCGCGCACACACACAAACTCTCTCTCTCACACACACTCTCTCTCTCTCACACACACACACTCTCTCTCTCTCACACACACTCTCTCTCACACGCACACACATGCATGCATACACACACATCCATACACACACACACACTAACACATATACACACACACTCTGTCTCTCTCTGTCTCAGTGTAGTTCACTGAGCTCTCTCCTTGCCAAATGTGTACAGCGTTTGCCAATGTGCTTGTTGTTTTGAAGAAGTCAGTTGGGGAGTCCTGTAAAACTGCATAGTTATCGATCGTCATGTAAAACTACATATCGTCAGTATCGGTCCATATTGATGTCTGGCATCCAGAGTGGATGAAAACAGAACCTGGCCACCTTTGTTTTTATGTGAACGTTTTGTTTGTTTGGAGTTGGGTTTTTTCACTGCTCCTCGGTTAGTGCTCCGAGGTTGTTTTTAACGGCAAGTTTTTTTGCGTATGCGACCGTTTCTTTTTTTAACCCCACCATTGAGGTAGCTGCATTCCAACTTCGGAGATGGTGTCTAAACATGACGCCTGTGTGCATGCCTTTTTGGTTGTTGTCATCTGTTCCTACCGGCACACAGTGGCCTACTCTTCCATAAGGTGGAACAGGTTTTTAATGTGTGCGCAAGATGTTCGGCGTGCGTTTGCACGCGGGGCCTCAGTTTGTAGTCTCATTCAAAGGACTTTGACATTCAGTTTGATATTTTTGTCGAACTGGGAAGAAAGGACAAGGCTGGGAATTGAACCCAGAACCTCACGGTTTACTTGTTGGCAATGTCTTATCCATCTTTCCACCCTCCTTCTTGTATATTGAATGTTTAAAGTGGGTTTTGCTGCTGTATGAAAGGCCAAGACGAAAATCTCACCTGTTTTGATATATTTACAAGATGGGGATTCTTCCTTAATCAACAGATGATGAATTGAAGAGTTTTGTTGTTTTTTACAGATTCTGTCTGAATCCTTGATAAATTGCAGTTTATAAATGGCTTTAAATAATTGAGTGTGAACATGGGTAAACAGAAATTCACACAAGGTTATCTTGTTCATTTTGTTCATTGTGTTCAGTCTGCCAACAACCCCTATGTGTTATTTTTCCCAGCGTGTTCAACTAATGGAGTGAAGTTGCTTTTTTATGACTATTAAACTTGATGAAACAATACTAGCATGATTGTTGTTGCTTTTTTTTCCTTGTATGATGAAAAATTCATGAAAACAGCTCACAGCTCAAACTTACCAGTATGAAGTCAGCATCACATGAACTGTACATTGAGGAGTATTTGCTTGGCTTATTCTGTATATTGGTTCTGAATGTGTGTGGGGGGACAGGATAGCCTGGTGGTTAGAGTGATGCATTCGTCATCTGACCCGTGTTCGAATCTCGTGCAAGAGGATTTTTTCCTCTGAAGTTAATGTCAGTGCTGACTCCACTACCCCTTAAAGTGCTTTCGATGAGACTATAGACTGAGGTCCCGTGTGCAGACGCACACAGAACATCTTGCACACAGGTTAAAACATGTTCTGCTTTTCGGAAGAGTAGGCCATTGTGTGCCGATGGGAACAGGTGACAAATGTTTACAAAACTGCATACACATGGGGACTGGATGTAAAAAAGCACATGAGTGCTTATTCCATTATCCTCGAAATAAAAGAATAAAAACTTAATAAATAAATATTTGTTTTCCAATGGAAAAAATTAAGAAGAAGAAAATCAACTGCGTGATTTTTTTTTTGTTTTTATCAATCAGTGATGGAAAATTCACAAACCACTGTTTTTCTTAAATTTGTAAATAGTCTAGCTCGCTGAGGCAGACCTGGTTGAAGCTTGGTGTGAACATCACAACGTCTGCTATTTTGACACAAACCTATGAATTGTATTAAGCCACCATTTCTTTATTCTTTCATTTCGAGGATAATGGAATAAACTCATGTGCTTTAACTCTTTCTACCCCATATATGCGGCCTGAGTTATCTCCTCCTGCCCAGCTGTGCAGCCAGTTGTCCATGAAATCAAAGGCATGCTGAGAAAACCAGTGCTTACTTCTCAACTATTACATGGATGGCTTTCAAATTTCATATTGTTGATGTCATGTAAATAAACTACCCATGGTCCAGTTTTCATAGCTACTGAGTCAAAAATAGGTGTTTGAAGTAAATAACAAAATTAGTAAACGACCAAGGAAATGCATCATTTTGTACCACCTACATCAATCACTGAATAGAGAGTTTGATCTGCCAGTCTTCATCACTTCCTGTGTCACTCTGGTTGCTGATATTAGTACTTATCATATTCATTTATTTTTTTACCTTGGTCTATATTCATCACAAAGCCAATGTGGCCAGAGCATCGTAACATATTTTAAAACATCTGCACGAGTTAGATAGTATATCCCCCGATGCTCCTAAGTTCATCCTGGGTGATTCTAATAACTGTTCACTCAGTAAAAGGCTGAAGAATTATGAACAGTATGTGACCT
Organism: Rapana venosa; assembly: GCA_028751875.1. Lineage (NCBI taxonomy): Eukaryota > Metazoa > Mollusca > Gastropoda > Neogastropoda > Muricidae > Rapana > Rapana venosa. Next base: position 32,926,985 of record CM054138.1, read on the forward strand.
GCCCTATGTGCAGAAATATGACCCTAGACTTGCGCTATGGGACTATAGCAGGCACCTACAGATCGTTGCCTTTGCCCCCCTGGGATCATCTGACCACAGCTGTATTCTCTAGCACCCATGTACCAGTCAGTGTTTCAGCGCCTTCAGCCCATGGTCAGGACCACAAAGAAATAGACTGCTGATAGCATAGCTAGTCTGCAAGGCTGCTTTGATTGCACTGACTGGAATATGTTTTATAAGGTGTGTTCTGATTTGAATTGCCTAACTGGTGTTATTTCTTCCTATATTTCATTTTGTGTCAGCAGTGTTATTCCAACGAATGTGATAACTCTTTACCCCAATAATAAACCTTGGGTTACAAAGGACCTAAAACGTGTATTAATCAGAAAGAAAGTAGTATTTTACACAGGCACAGGAGAACAAAAGAAACAAGTGAACAAAGACGTCATTGCTGCTGTTGCACAGGCCAGACCTATATATACAAATAAGATAGAAGACAAGTTTGGTTTTTTTTTGTTTTTTGTTTTTTTGGCTGCCTCATCTTCCGTGACGTCCCCCGTCCTGCTGTTCCCACGCCGCTCATTTCCAATCTCCCCGCCAAAGCCATACCCAGATTTGTTATGTCTCATCCTCAGAGTCGGAGGTCCACAGGGAGCCAATCACTATCAGGCCGCCGCGGGGCCACCAGCCAGAAGGGCCCTGCACTGCTGCTGGGTCACTTTGGCGGTGTTCAGTGGTGCCTGTTCTGAGCTAACATACGCAGGACACCACCTACTAAGCCCCCTACTAACGACAGTATTAGCTCAGTCGCGGAGCCAGACTGAGTGAGTTGCCCACCCGAGGTGGCAACCACCACAACGTCCCTCCAACGACCGTCCCCCGCGAACCTCCAACCCCAAAGGCTTTGACACACACTCACCAGAGGCACAGAAGTGTATGGGCAAACCGAATCTGAGGTCACCATGAGACCAGAGAAACTGGGACCACCGAATCAGAGGCAATTTTTTTAATTGCATGATGATCAATGACAATGAGGATGACGTAATTATGCTGCTGTGGAAGTGCATATGCTTTGAGACTACTTGACAGGGTTGTACTCTACGCTTACTATCATAATATATCCCGGCGTCAACCGGGCCCGAGAGATACAGACACCTGCAGTGTTGGTCAGGTAATTTGAGCAACACTCTCAAACTCGCATCCGTTAAGTGGATGAAGCTCGACTGTGTGGTCCCAGTCTTCCCACTGAGCCCACAGCACACTCACTCTGGGTAGGAGCCGGCCGGAGTCCGAAAAATCCCTATGACTCTTATGGGAGTCGAACCCGCGACCTTCCAGTCCGTAACCCAAGGCGCTAACCACTGCGCCATGTCGGCTGGTTGATAGATAGAAGACAAGTTTGCAGGGAACAATTTTTGTGCTGCCTGGCAGGGAATGAAAAATATGTCAGCAGTAAACATGGTAACTGCCCCACATAGGTCGAAGATTAGTCTCCAGGGGGTCTGTAATAACAACTTACCAGACCATTTAAATGCATTTTTTTTACTCACTTCGAAAAGCATGATTTTTCAGATGAAATAAATGGCCTGAAGAAATCTCTGCCCTTTGAGAATAGAGTCATTGTTGATTAAACAGTTATATATATACACACTTCAAGGCGATAAATAACAAAGCTCCCAGACCAGATGGTATATGTGGAAGAACCCTTAAGTTCTACGCTACTGAGCTTTCCAGCGTCTTTCAGCACCTGTTCCAAGCCTCACTGGACACTAGCCAGATACCAGTTATTTGGAAGACTTCCACTGTGATGCCTCTTCCAAAGAAACAAAATCCTTCTTGGCCTAATGAGTTTAGACCTGTAGCCCTCACATCACTTTTTTATGGGGATATTTTCCCCTGGAGTTAACATCAGTGCAGACTCCACTCTCCCCAAAAGTCCTTCGGATGAGACTATAAACCGAGGCCCCATGTGCAAACACACGCAGAACATCTTGCACACACGTTAAATCCTGTTCCGCTTTTTGTAAGAGTAGGCAATTGTGTGCCTGTCGAAACAGATGACAGAATTTACACAACAGTATACACACGGGGACTGGATGTAATAAAAAAAAAATTAAGCACATAAGTGCTTATTCCATTATCCTCGATATAAAAGAATAAAATAAAATGAAAACATTAGAAAAGATTGTAAAATCTCTCATTCTTTCCGCTACAGAGAAAGATCTTGACCTGCTACAGTTTGCTTACAGGACAGGACGAGGTGTCGAAGATGCCAACTTAGAAACACCTGACTCTCATGCCAGAATATTATTTGCTGACTTTAGTTCAGCTTTCAATACAATGCAGCCTCATGTTCTTGTTCACAAAATACTTTCAAAATTTGACATAGACAACTTGTTCCTTGGCTGATTGAATTTTTAACTAACGGACCACAGCCCGTTTTTGCCATCAAAATGTCTTCATCCGTTAAATTTACCTATGCGTGTGGGCGTATCTACAATTTGTGTAAGGTTATAGGTGTCTATTTTGTTAATCCATGAAGGCTGGGGTTTGAGTAACTCTATATTGAAATCACCCAAAACTAATGTTTCAACGGTATCAAGAGATGCCGAGTCCATCATTGCGGATAATTTAGCTGTCCAGTCTTCTTTCAGATGGATTTCTATAAATAAATCCAATCCTGATGGGTTTATTTCGTTTTAGTTCGACTTCTATCCATATAGATTCAACCTGATGATTTTCTAGGTGTTCAATGCGTTTATAGTTTATCGCTTCGCTTATATATATGAGTATACCAGTGGATTTTGGAAAAACTGGATCTTTACGTATGAGTTTGTAACCGGGAATTATAACGCCTGAAACCCGTATATTGTTTGAGAGTCTGGATTCAGTAAGTCCAAAACCATGAAAAGGTTTGTCGAATTGTATAGTAGATTTTGTACATCAGATATTTTGCTTAGAACACTATTTACGTTCAGGTCCAATGCGTAGTCCATCTTTTCTTGGCCAGTTATTCGATGAGATAACCATGATGGTAAAATTGTGGATATATAGAAAAAAGTCACAAAGCTAAAATTGAATATAATGACTCAATCAATCACAAATCACATAACAGTTAACCCCAAATTCAACACATTAAGAAAAATTGACAAAGAATTCGTAAAATGTAAAATTATAACTCAATACAAATCAAATCAAAGCAAAACACAATAGGCGAAGCCAAAAAACAATACATATATAAAACCAAAAGCACACCCAGAGAATAGGAATATCGTCTTTTTGTGGTGAGTGATTACCACAAAGCACTTCCACAATATATAATTCTTAAAAAAAAGTGCACGTTCACCGTCAACACTTATTTTGATTATACTCATGCAAACTATATGTCATGATAATGAAATAAACTCAATACCCTATACTCACACAATAAAAACAAGGAAGAAGAGAAAGGGGGGATAAAAGCCAAATCTATAAGGTCAGGGAGAGGGGGGGGGGGAGGGAGGAGAGAGAGAGAGAGAGAGAGAGAGAGAGAGAGAGAGAGAGAGAGAGAGAGAGAGAGAGAGAGAGGAGAGAGAGAGAGAGAGAGTGTGTGTATGTGTGTGTGTGTGTGTGTGTGTGTGTGTGTGTTTCAACGATAATACTAAATATATAATTCTCAAGACAGCACAGGATCACCATCAATATTCTTTTCGAATACACTCGTACAAATTGAACGTCATGAAAATGAAATAAATCCAATACCAATACACTCATACAATAAGGAGAAAAAAATCACTTAAGTCATAAAATGAACATCTATACATTGTAAGTAAGAGAGAGAGATAGGGGGGGGGGGGGGGAGAAATGAGAGAGAGTGGGAGAGAGAGAGAGGGAGGAGTCGCGCGCGCGCGTGCGTGCGTGCGTGCGTGCGTGCGTGTGCGTGTGTGTGTGTGTGTGTGTAAGATAATGCTTTTTGTTTGTAAACAAACAAAACAAAAACGACATAGAAAAAAATACTGAATATAAATCTCAAAACAGCACATCATCACTGTCAACACTCTTTTTGATTATACTCGTACAGATTAACACATATTGTTATGATAGATATATTTCTTATAACTATAGTGTAATTTTTTTTAAAAAGCCTTCACTTTGGTAAACTCACTTATACAACAACAATGAAAATTTGAAAGGAGGAGGGGGGGAGAGAGAGAGAGAGAGAGAGAGAGAGAGAGAGAGAGAGAGAGAGAGGAGAGAGAGAGAGAGAGAGAGAGAGAGGAGAGAGAGAGAGAGAGGAACAAGGGTCTGACAGGTGAAGGGAAAGGGCAGGGCAGATAGGTAAGATGGAAAGAGCAGATAGGTAATAATAATAATAATGTATGGAATTTATATAGCCTGAATCTTGTAAAGCAACATATCAAAGCGCTCAGATGACTTTTTTTTAAATCGAGGATAATGGAATAAGCACTCGTGTGGGTTGTTTTTTACATCCAGTCCCCGTGTGTATGCGGTTTTGTAAATTTGTCATCTGTTCCCACCAGCACATGATGGCCTACTCTTTCGAAAAGCGGAACAGGATTTAACGTGTGCGCAAGATGTTCTGCATGCGTTCGCACACGGGGCCTCGGTTTATAGTCTCATCCTAGGACTTTGACATTAAGTTCGATTTTTTTGTCAAACTGGGAAGAAAGGGCGAGGCTGGGAATCGAACCCAGAACCTCGCGGTTTACTTGTTGGCAGGCAAACGTCTTAACCATCTTGCCACCTTCCTTCTAAGGTAAGGGAGGATATGCAACTTTGTTTTTAAGGCTATGGACTATGGTTTGTTATTGTTGATGTATCAAGTGAGTTGATAATTGAGTTTTGTAGATTGTTATTGATTGATGTTTAACTGAATCAGGAAGGGAGTTCCACAGCATAGGGCCTGAGTAAAGTAGACTAGATTTGAATAAGTCTATTCTTGGAATTGGGACACTAGGCTTTATAGTATTTCTGGATTGGTTTAGGGGGAATTTGTCTTTTAAGTATGATGGAACAGTTCCTGTCATGATCATGAACATCATGACTCCTTTGTTATATTTTAATCTTTGGTGTAAGGGGAGAATAAAGAGGGGGCGGAGGGGAGAGAGAGAGAGAGAGAGAGAGAGAGAGAGAGAGAGAGAGAGAGGAGAGAGAGAGAGAGAGGAGAGAGAGGAGAGAGAGAGAGAGAGAGAGCGCGCATGTGGGTATGCAAAAGTGCATGTGGGCACACGCGCGGAACATCTCACGCACACATGACAACCGTCCCAAAGGACATTATAGCCAAGTGGTTAAGAATGTTCGACTTCAATCCCACGGGTTCGAATCCCGGCGGCATCTGGTGAATTAAGGGTGGGGGATTTTTATGATGTCCCAGATCAACTTCAAGTACAGCGGACCTGCCGGTGCCTTAATTCCCTTGGAGCATATACATACACACATGCAGAAGATCATAAATTATAGATGCACGTTGAAAATCCCCTAATTCATGTCAGCATTCGATGGGTTTCGGAAACACAAACATACCCAGCACATACAGCCCCGAAGTCGGAATGGGGCTACCTTCATGGTGGGCAAAAACGGTCCCATCCGCAAAATCTCACCAACGGTTGAATCTCCGGGTTCTAGCCGATGAGCGAAAAAAACCACGTTCCACATTTGGAAGAGAAGACCCTTGTGTACTGGTAAGAGTGGAAGACGGTTTTAAAAAAAAATGAAAACGCATGCACAGGTGTTTAGACATCCTCCATGAAGTCTGAATGCAGGTACCTTAAAGGTTCACAAACGTTCATGTCCACAAAACTCTCACCATTGGTGAACCTTGTTGCTCTAGTCAAGGAATGTGAAAGAAAAAAAAAAAGGAAAAAAGTGGCAAGTCGTGAACACATTGCATGACTGCACTAGGCCAAGCTAGGGCCTAGGCCTATAGCATCAGGGGATTCATTAAGTTGAAAATAATGGCGATCTTGTGTGGTGTTTTTTACAATCGAATTGACGTGCAGGCAACTATCAGAAGCAGATAATATTGATAGACCAGAAAATACAACAGAGACACAACAATCCTTTCAGTATGATCGATTCAAAGAGTTCAAACGTTGCACTGCATAAAACAATGCTGTATCAGTGACTGTTGTGCCCATACACTACTGTTTTAGGCACCTGCAATTTGGCCCTATTCATAGTGTATCAAAGACTGCCAATTGTCAAGGCTTCCTTCCTTCCACCACAGGCATTTTCGTTTTTTTTGGGACGAAATTTCATCAAACAGTTCTTCAGATTCTCCCTTCCTGGAGTAGGTCCTAGGTCTACCTCTGATTCTGTAGGGCCTACCAGTAGGGCCTAGGCTAGCATAGGCCTAGGCAAGTATGTTTGTGCAAAACAGTGGTGTGTCTGTGTGCATGCGTGTGCGCCTACGCGGGCATGTACGCACGTACTGCTGAGTGGATGGGTGCCAGTGCCTGCCTGCCAGCATCCATGCCTACTCAACCGAAATCATCCAGGCATAATATTCAAATAACTATAGCCTACCAAATACACAAGTGTCTGCAAAAATGTGACCATACTCACAATGAGTTTTTCACTGAAGTCCCACGCTACCACTGCAGTGGCTGTACAGTAGCATCATCAGTTGTTAAGAAGTTTTTTCTCTCATGAGGGGAAGTCATACTCTGGCCTCTGTTCGTGTGGTCTTCTGTTAGCCACCAGTCAAGGGTCAAGGCCTAGGTGGGGTTATCAAGGTCGGTCATGGTAGACAAAGTGGCCCCGCATAGTCCTTGTTCTGATGAGTTCCTGTGAGCATAACGTTTTCGGTTAGTTCTCGTTAGCACCTAATTCTAATTGATGGTCAGCACTGTGAATTCTACTTGGGTTTTTAATCACATCTCGTTTTTACTCCCATTCAGTGCGTGCGCGCGCGGGGGCACATACATGTATATGCTCGTGCACGAGCTTTATGTGCATGCTTGCTGTGTGTACATATCCGTGTACTTGTGGACAAGTGTGTCCGGTATGTGTGTATGTGAGTGTGTATGAAGTGTTTGCAATCATGCATTTGTTTCACTCTATTTTCTGAATTCTTTTTGCACACGTTAAAGATCCCGTAATTCATGTCAGCGTTCGGCGGGTTCGGGAAACACGAACTTGGGCTTACTGAGCAAAGGCTATATCCCCGAAGTCGGAATGCGGCTACCTTGATGGTGGGTAAAAAACGGTCCCATAAGCAAAATCTCACCACTGTTCAACCTCCCAGCTCTGGCCGAGGAACGCAACACACACACACACCACACACACACACACACACACACACACACACACACACACACACACACACACACACACACACAACACAACACACACACACACACAAACCACACACACATACACACACAAACACACACACACACACAAACACACACACACACAAACACACACACACACACACACAAACACACACACACACACACACACACACACACACACACGAGGAAGGAAACACACACACACACACACACACACACACACACACACACACGCACAGGCGCACGCGCGCATGCCCAACGGCCATGAAACCTTACTCAAGGTGTTCCACCAAATGCATCGACAAGGTTACTTGATTATGCCCGTCAGTTTAGCCTACAAGATGTGATTCTATCAATTCGTAGTTGCACAATGGAAAAACTGAAAATAAAAAATGCCCGTCAATTTCGGCAACGGGATGAACACCGATAATGGAGTACACAGCATTTCACTGGCATCATCATTTTCTGCAGCTATCATACATGTAGGCAGGCCTATGTTGGCAGGAGAGGGGAGGAGGGGGTATCACACAAGATTGTTTTGTGTAATCTTACATTCGGTAGCGGGTTCGAGCCACCTGAGACACCCGTTTGAAGGGATTTTTCAATACCAGTGCATGCACGCAGGTAGGTGTGTTTAGACGTCGGTATGCGACAACTTAAATGATGGGTAAACGGTGGTATACATAAACATATCGGCATTGGTGAACTTTGGAGCATAAGCCAGGAACGAAAAAACGTGCGACTTTTTCTCTGATCTGTCCCGAAAAACATATCCCTGTGTGATACGGACGCTATAGCCAAGTGGTTAAGACCGTTCGACTTCAATCCCACGGGTCCATGAAGTTGTGCATTCGAATCTCGGTTGCGACTGGTGATTGAAGAGCGGGAGGTTTTTTTTACAATCTCCCAGGTCATCTTCAAGTACGGACCAGCCAATGCCATAATTCCCATCGTGTAGCCTACATAGCATATGCATGCAAAATATCTTGATATGCACGTTAAAGATCCAATTATTCATGTCAACGTTCGGTGGGTTACCAAACACGAACGTGGATCGGTGATCTAGAGGTAATGCGCCTGTCTAGATGCGAAAAAGTCCGGGTCGGAAGAATGCGGTGGTGCGTATCCCGTTTGGACCCGAAACTTTTCCCCCATCCATTAGACCATGAGTGGTGGTCTGGGCGCTAGTCTTTCGGATGAGACGATAAACCGAGGTCCAGTGTGTTACACATACTTATTTAGCGCACGTAAAAGAACCCACGGCAAGAGAGTTGTCCCTGGCAAAATTACGTAGAAAAAAGCCACTCTGATAGGGAAACAAATACTGTTGCAGACAGGAAAAAAGAAAAAAAAAGGGTGGCGCTGCTCTTGTGGCGACGTGTTCTCCCCGGGGAGAGCAGCCTGAATTTCACGCAGAGCAATCTGCGTGACTTAAAGTGGTATAAATAAAAAAATAAAAATAAAAAAAATAAATGAATAAATAAATAAATAAAATACCCAGCACGCATTCCCAACGTGGGAATGTGGCTACTTTTAAAGGAGGGCAAAAACTGTCTGGTGAGGGCGCTTGTATTTCTTGATGCTTGAAAGGTTATTAAAATAACAACACCAAACAAAACGGAGCATTTAAGTACTCCAACACTTTGTTACTCCAGTTTTCCCATCAATGGCTGACTGATCATGGCATAAAACAATGAATACAAGCTGGCCAAACAGCAAAAAGAAAAACAAAAAGATCCTATTGACACGAGTAAGATAGTGGTTAGGGCCCTGACACCTAATCAGACAGCAACAGTCCATGCCCGTTTGAATCTCCAATAATTATGGCGTCCGTTTTATGTTATCTTTCCGGCTAAAGTGGTATGCTGATGGATGATTCTATATAGCTAAGTGGTTAAGACCGTTTGATTTCATTCCCATGGTCCATGAAGTCGTGGGTTTGAATCTAGGCGGCGTCTGGTGAATTAAGGGTGGGGATTTTTACCATATGTTCGGTTAACTTCACTGCCAGTGCCCTAATTCCCTTCGTGTATGTAGGCCACACATGCAGAAGCTGAAACATGCCCCTTAAAAACCCTGTAATTCGTGTCAGCATTAGATGGGCTACAGAAACACCAAGTACCCATCATGCATTCCTGACGTGGGAATGCTACAGCCCTAATGGTGGCACAAAACTGTCACATAATTGTATGCCCCCAAAATCACCATTGGTGAACCTGTATCCAGGAACGAAAAACAAAAATAAGGGGCTTGTCACACATTTACAGAGACATCTGGACTAAGGTATTGTCACAGGAGGGGCCTGAATTTTGGAACTGATGCGTGGGAAAATTATGTAGGCACACACTGAATGCTATAGGCCTCACCATCGTTTGGAATGAAGCACTCAGCTACAGACGATCACCTCTAGTTAATTCGAAACTTGTTGGAAAGACTGCAAAATGGAGAATAGCATAAAAAAGGGCAACTTAAGCACACATTAAACCTATCATTATTCTTTCCTACAAATGTTCACTATAGCCTGAAAAGGTATGGGGTCAAGGATATGCAGCTTGCTCAAGACACTTCCTAAAAATTACAACACAGTGCCCCAACCACACCTAAAAGAGTTTTAACAGTAAAAATCCAGTCACAGCATAAGTAGAGCAGGGAAATCTTGCCCCACCTTGATAATCTAGTCAAGTTCTTTTTGGTATCGTAAAAAAGCAAAACCACAAAAACAAGAAAAAGATTAATTTTGCTTTTCGAAATGCTTTTATCCTACACATGTAAAAACAATCAAGAATACTAAGCAAATCTGCATAAATAAACAATAGTAATAGTTACCTGTAGCCTCAGGTCAAAGTTGTCCCATGGGTAGCTTCATTCTGCCTGTAGACCCGGGCTTGAATCAGCTACTGTCAAGTGAAGGGTGGCATTATTGCTGTTGCTGTTGTTGTTGCTGCTGTGTTTGTCTGGTAAGTAGTGAAGAGTATCTGCCAGTGCCTACTGCAGTACTTGTACTTAACTGCTGCTTTGTGAGTGAACAGTCATCATGAACAATGCATCATGGGACACCAGGGCTGACAGTGATAACTTGTCACAGGAGAGCTCACCACTCTCTTTATGTTACAACAGGGTTGCACAGCATCATTATGCTGGCATAGCGCTGTTGCTTAAAGAACTGTACTATTTTTAGTTGGCCCACTGGCGCCAAAGTGGGATGACTTGCGACCACAGTCCCAAAATCGGATATTTCCGCTGGGACTACAATACATGGGGTGAAAGTAAAAAAATCTCCCAATCCTGAAACCATACATGTTTGTGTCCTCCAGACATTCCCAAACCTGCAAAAATTGTTGCTTCCAATCCTGAAGTGATTAAAGCACAATTCCACCCTTCTATAACTTTATGCACACTTTCAATTTACATTCCCCCCACAAAATGTGACAAATAAATCATTAACAGTACACAGATATCTTGCAAAGTCTTGCCTTCAGCAAGGCTGTATGGATATATACGAGAAAACAGCACAAAACCAGTACCAGGCCCAGAAGGAAGTCACAGTTAATTGTTTTGTTGCAGTTCATTACGATCATTTTTAAATTTCAATAAAATCATAAGCAAGTATTCTGACGGCCATGAACTTTTGTGTCAAAGCTAGTTGCACTGGAATAGAAAAAAAAACACACACAACAAAAACCAGGCATAAAGTGAAAGGAAAGTTCTCGGGTCTTAGTGAGGCAAGTGGTCCATGTTAAGTGGAAGCAAATTCCTCTGCCACTGAATCTTTTTCTTGTTTTCAACACATGCATTAAAGTTTTCCCAGATAATTATATGTGTATAATAGTATACTGACACTGCTGTTGACCAAAGTAATTCACACATTAAAACATTGCAAGGCATAAAGTAACCAAAAAAAGGGGGGGGGGGGGGACCTTTAAAGGACGTATCAGGACACCAAGTAAATTAAAAAGGCTTTGCCATCATGACCTTGAAGTTATAACATGCAGTAGGTCTGAAGAATTTCCCACTCTGCTCATACAATCTGTAGCTGTAGTGGCAGTCAACAACCTTCAATGCCTACATGACCTCAGCCTTTAAACGGTCATTGTCAGCATCACTTGTTGGTTTGATCTTTGACTGCCATGGCTAACTCCCAGTGTCTTGAGTTTACACAAGTTCACTGCCAGGGTTAATACGGGAGTTTGGTAGAAAATTTAAGGACTTTTCAAGGACTTTGGTCCTCACTCTCTCACTTTTAAAGGACCTTCTTTTGAATATTTTTGCTGCAGTTAAAAGCAATATTGAACACAAAGTATGCAATTAGCATAGAACACTACCAAATAAGTGATCACAAGCCTCACCTGTCCATTCATCATATCTTGGGGTTCTCAAAATCTGAATAAGTTCAGAGCTCTGTAAAATCCTGTTACTTTACGATTATCAGGACAAAGATTTCAAACCTATGTGCTTACTCAGTGTATAAAACAGCTGACATTCATCCCACTGGATAGTAGAAAGGGGGTGGGGGTGGGTGGGCAATGAGTAGTGAGGGAGTATGGCTAGCTTACTAAGTATACAGATGGGATGCAAAAAAGCAACTGGTGTAAAGATTGAGAGAACAGTGAGTGAGTGAGTGAGTGTGTGTGTGTGTGTGAGAGAGAGAGAGAGAGAGAGAGAGGGGGGGGGGGGGGTGGAAGATGGTAGGAGAGGGTTCGGCTCTGGGACAAAGACAACTGACAGTGGACTGCCTGTACTGGAGACTAAATCAACACCAGATACACGAGGAAAGAGGCTGGCAGTCACAATGTCTGGCCAGCCACTGAGCACTGCCAGTGATGACAGCTCCCTATCCCTACCAGCTCTCCCCTTCCCTCTTCCTACCATCCCTTCACCCTTCTGCTTTAAGGCTGCTGCCCCTTCCCTTTCTCGACACCCAATACCTTCGGATGAGACTATAATCCGAGGCCCCGTGTGCGAACGCACGCAGAACATCTTGGCACACGTTAAATCCTGTTCCGCTTTTCGTAAGAGTAGGCCATTGTGTGCCGGTGGGAACGGATGAAAAAATTTACAAAACCGCATACACACGGGGACTAGATGTAAAAAAGCACATAAGTGCTTTTTCCATCATCCTCGATATAAAAGAATAAATAAATAAATAATAAAAAATAAATTGTTGGTACTTTGCCCTTGGCCTCTCACACCTTGATCCCCCTTCTTTCATCTGACAACTGCTCCTCCTTCCCTCAAAACCTTTTCTTGATGTACAATATTGGACAAATTTGCACACTTTTGTAGCACACGGGGACAACTGTCTGATCTTTAAGGATTTTAACTTAAGGACTTTTAAGGCTAGTTAGGCCTAACTAGCCTAAAGCTGCTACTGGCTTTGGAAGTGGCGGTGCTTGGCAAACCAGATCGAGATCTACTTTTCGTAGAAACAGATGGAAAGAAAAAAGGTTTTAAAAAAATGTCACACTGCATTTGGTGTATTTGTGTCTTGAACTGTTTCTCATTTTTTGATGTCTCTGTCTTGGTATGCTGCCTAAAAACACTTTCGCTCATTGATGTAAACTTTCATGAAACCCCACAAAAAGGCAGCGTGCAGTTTGCTTTTCAGTTAGATCTAGATCTATCTTCTAATCCAGTAATTCTTAATAGTCAACCAGGTATCTTGGAAATGGCATTTCCATAGCATTTTGACTTTCACAACAATTAAACTAAAATTATCTTCTATTTTCTGTACACAGTATGACTTAAGAAGACAAAGAGCAGTCCAGGAAAGAAAAGAAGCTGAATGCCGAGACTTGCAGCATATACCGAAGTTACTGATCAGCCCTGTTCATTAAGTTAGCAAGTTCACAAACTCCTACCTTAACGTCCTATAATTATATTTTATCAAATCAACAAAGCTTCTGTTTTGCTTTTATATATAGATTTTGTAATTTCTTGCCTGTAAAGCGTGAAATGTTCAGTGATGAGAGAGAATGTTTGGAAGATTATAACTGACTCAGTACAATGCTGCCATAGTTAGCACCACGTCTATGCCACACTATGACGTCAGCTACCAATTTTGCAACTTGATTGTGTTGAACTAGCCTGTCTCTCAAGCAGTGGGCATCACTGCTGACTACTTAACAACGCAGAAAATGTCTGTTTCTCTTGCATTTTTGCTTGATCCAAAGGACTTGTAAGTACCTTTCAGAAATTAACAGGATCTGAGGATATTCTAAAAGGATGATTTGCTGAATCAGAGAACCTTTAAACCCAGATCACATTCACAAGGACTTAAAACTCCTGAATCTTCTTTTTGGGGGTAGCATCAGGGAGCACTCATAGCAGACAAACTAGCATTGGCCATCATACTTGACAGTCAATGAAGAACGCTGTTCGGAACTTTTGAGGAACAATTTGTAGATCAAAACATGTTTCCATGCAATATTAGGAAGTGTATCATGTGCTCATGCAATAATATGCCCACAATTTGTAGATCAAAACATGTTTCCATGCAATTTGGAAGTGTATCATGTGCTCATGCAATAATATGCCCACAATTTGTAGATCAAAACATGTTTCCATGCAATTTGGAAGTGTATCATGTGCTGGTGCAATATGCCCACCAACGAAATTCTGACCAGTTGATGTACAGTTATTGGATATTTGGTCGATTTTAGGGGGATGGAAGAACAGTAATCCGGATATTGGGATCACCAATCCATATACCCTTTCCATTAACTTTGTCAATCCAGAATTCTGGAACAATCCAGAACTACTTTCACCATGCTCCATAGGCCATTATCTGCTGCTCTGACAGGTTTGTTCATTAGGTGCCTTAAGATCATCTTCAGGTAAAATGGTCAGCTCAACTGTTACAGACTTGCAGACATGTAGTAGTCACAGCAACTGTATATGTGATGTATGCATGCAGGGATTATCCTGGGTTGATTACTGGTAAGATTTTCTTACCATACTAGGGCAGAATATATGCATGTGCACCTTGATTGTTAAAAGAGTATTGAGAGGAATTTTTCTCACTCTGTTACATGAAAAATATGAGTACCTTACACACACACACGTGCACACAAACACACACACTCACACACTGAACAAAACACTTTCCTGAGCACAGAAAACTCAAATTTAATAATGCCATAAGCACAGAAAAACATCAAACAAATCATCTGCCCAACACAGTCTGTACAAATTTATTAGCATCAACAAAGCAAACATAAACCAAAGTTTTTCATTTACTAAAACAATTACTGTCTATACTTAATACCGACAGATAGGACTGCCCTCGTCTTCATTCAAGCTTGATTTAATGACTTGATCAAAGTTTGTTTATTTAACTTTAGCCTTCTTGTCTCTTTTCTAGGTTGACACTAATCTTTATTTAACACCACAACCACCACCCCTCGAGAAAGCAATGCTTTTTTTTAGAAAAACTAATACGTAATATGCCAGACAGGAACAGAGTCAGTTAATACCTTAAAAAGTTCAATAACAAGTCCAATAATCAAAAATAAGGAAAGAAACAATACCAAAAGTAACAAAACCCTATCAAAATGGGTTATGTTATACCTTGCTGCAATTTTAAGTCTTTCTTTTGTAAAAAAAAAAAAAAAATCAGTTGAATTTCAATGTAAACATATTTTCCTCCTTAAAATAATACAAAAAAACACGACAGTCAACTTTACCATTGAGTTGACACACTACCACCCACCACTGGGTTGTCGTTTACCTTGCTGCAGTGTTTTTTTTTAAAAAATCAACTGAATTCTAAAGTAAAAATATTGTCCTCTAAAAAAAAAAAATAACATGAAAAATATGATGTTAAACAAGCTACCAATGAGTCAACACACCTCCACCCACAAAATCTTTCCCTGGAAAGTACTGATAGCTCTAAGGCAATGTTAATTACCTGTTTGTAAAAAATCTGCCATAGGGAGAATTTTTTTTTTAAGTGTCACATTTAACACAGAATACTTCTTACAGAGCAAAGCTATTATCAAAATACTCAGCTCTCCATCTAAGTTACAAATTATAAAACAAATGACAATTCCAAACGTGGACAATTTGCATGTTTGTATGAATTACAAGCAAATACATTTAATCGTACAGTACATCATATTGAAAAACCATGTACATCTGTCTTTATATACGTTGCGAACAGATACATTGTACTCTTGTTGAATTTAAAAAAAAGACAACTTTGAGAGCTTCTACTACCATTTTTTCCCTGCTTCTGTCCATCTCTCTACCTCTCTCACATATGCACAATCACACCAACAAATTTGTCATCAGTAGATATATACTATATACATTATCAATATCCCAAGTCACATATAAAATACAGAGTAATATTCACATTTCCTATTGTCTGTCTCTTCCATGAAGGTAAGGTTGGAAAAAAAAACACACCTTTGTAAGTGTTATTCTAGCTGAAGGGTAGACAGTTATCAAATGTAAACATAATCTAGCGTACATTCCTGTCATCATATGCCATCCAACCTGTTTAATTCCAGACTATTCATTTTCCCTACAAAAGCAGCACTACTAAACACCAAAATGCTTTTTGATTTTCCCTGCTTTCTGATACATATATATCCATAAAGAAACTTAAAATACACCATGGTCACTTTCCTCACCACAAGTCAAACTCAGATTCTTCTGTCAGCCCTAGATTTAGAATGATAACCACCTTGAAAGAATAACATCAAGTTGTGAAAAGAAATATTTGTTAAGTTTCCTTTTTCACGGGAATCATATTGATAGATGTCAGGGGACTTCAGTGAATTTTTGGATAATTATCCACTTTCCTACTATTGATGGGTTATAGAATGAACTGTACAACAGTTACATGTTTAATGTCTTTATCTGGGGAAAAAAGCGCATTTCCACCTACCTAACAGCTATCACCCAGAGACACAAAATGGCTTAAAATGCTGAACAAGCAAAAGGCAGCTGAATCCTTTCAACTTGCAGTTTTCCTAAAACTTCCTTCAAAATCATGAAACTTTTCTTTCACGTTTTCCACAACAAATATTCTTTTAATTTTCAACTTTATAGATTCAAACAGGCAGCTCCTCAGGTAACATAAGACCTGTAGTGTGGTGTTAAATTTTTTTTATTCACCTTCAAAATTGCACAGAAGACTAACATTATATGAGGGATGATTATGGTTTTATAAGTGATAAGCATAATGTTAGCTGATTTTGCAAAGCAAGTTTTCCAACAGCACAAAAGAACCAGTAGGACAGGAGAGGCAATGTGCTATTCGGTTTTCAAAACGAATCTCTATAATGTGTTCAACTGAGAAAAGAAAGCTTCTAAAATTTGAAAAGTCCATTTTTTTATGTTACAACTTGTAATGCTTTCTTGCCTGTGGAATGTTCATAACATGTCTTCTATTTCACACAAGAAGGATTTTACATAAATTACAACACCCCACCCATTCAGCTGTTTACTTTTTTAAAAAAATAAGTAAAATGCACAGAATTCAAGAAAGGAATCCAAAATGAAATGAAATTTTAAATAAAATGAACAAATCAAATGGCAATTTTGGCTGCTTATTTTTCACATATTATCATTCTTCGCAACCAAAGATTTCAATCAACTTATATTTTTAGTGAAAGCAAAGCCCCCCACCAATGTGTGTGTGTGTGTATGTGTGCATTTTCAACTACTTTAAATAAGACTATTTACTGTACAAACCTGCATCAACATTTTCACATCAGCATTTCCTCTCCCTTGCCACATCGACCATAAGAGAAAGCCAAGAAAAGCAAAACGTCTTTAATGTTTAATGTTACTTCTCAAAGCAACTGATTTCAATCACTGATCTCAACCATTTTCATAAATAGTTTTCTTCCTATCACATTTTTAGCCTGCAAAGAAAAATCTTACGCTGAAAATCCAAGACAAAATATTTGTGCAAGCAGACACAAAAACTGCAAGACATGTGTCATAAACATCAGACGACGATGGTACAAGTCCACCAAGATTCTGGTATGCTGCCTACAGATACTGCTGTGTATGTGTCACAGCAAACAGATTCACCACCACACACCACGAGAAGCAATGCTCCCCCACCAAAAAAAAAAATGCCGACTGCAGACCAGCCAACAGTTGACACTTTCAATCCTTAACTTATCACAGGGTTAATATAGCAGCACAACACAGCCTAGTGAGAATTTCCATAAGCACCTTACTGTGTGTGAGCTACAAATGTGAAAACCAACATTGCTGATGACAAAATAAAACTCCTGCGAGTGTGTGGCCAGAATTCTGTTTCAATAACCGACTACTACTCAAGCTAGCAGTAGGACAGTTCTACGAGCAGAAATCCACTCAAGAGGTTCTTCACTACAACTGACTATAGCATACAATCATCCACATCCAAGACCTACCCTGTCTGATGCTAAGACGATTCCCCCCCACCCCACCCCCCACCCCTGAAAAAAGCTCCTTTAGCTTTTGTTTAAAACTGTGCACCACATAAATATATTATATTAATATAACACCCTTACTTCCGTGAATGAGACACTTCATACTCTCTATATAATGATGTGATAAATATTTTTGTTGTTTTGAAACATTGAATGGAGTCCTGTTTTGTTTCTGCATGAAAAGTTTATGCTTTTTTTCCAATGGTACTAAACTTTAAATTATTTTTAATGAAAATAAAGTTTGTTTTTCTTTAAAAAGTGATCAATTCACTTACAGAAGGCATCAAAATTTTAAACAAATAAATGAAAAACACACAACGATGTTTCTAAAGACAAAAGATGTATTGGATGATTATGGAAAGCGGAGGAGTTCTCAACCACTTCACACCACGCAAATCCAGCATAACTCGGTAAAGTGTGCTAAATTTAGCGTGCCCTTTCCCTTTACCTAGTCCAAGTGCGGTCAGTTCCTGCTGTAATTAGCACAAGCTGGCCCCAGCTGGTCTGGGACTGGATGGAATGAAAAGCAGATGGGAGCAAATGAAAGCCAGGGACACTGTTAGCTGTGACCATGCAATCAAGCACCTCATCCTCTTCTGAATGCTAGTATGACACTTCAGCAGCACACTTTACTCGAGTCTTCCTTTGCTTAGTCTGTCACTGCAGATTTCCATCTAAAAAACCCCAACAACAACCCTAAGAGGCAGAGAAAGAGAGAGAGCCAGACCTGGTGCAACAACAAATGAAAAGGGGGGTAAAAGAGATTGAGGGTAAAGAGCAGGAAACAAGCGAGAAAGAATGAGAGTTACTTTCACAATAATATAATAATTTGCATGTCCTTAAATCTGATTATCAGGACAATTAGCATGCCCTTAAATCTGATTATCAGGATAATACGAATGCCCTTTTAGTTTCTTTTTGCTCTTGATGTCATGGTTAAATCTACTTCTCACAGACAATGCAAAAGCACTGGCCATGCATGTCAAGTTTTCGGCACACGGCACAGTTCTTTCACCAACAGTGCCACCAGTCTAGGTCACTCTACCACAACAGATTTTGTTTGTTCCCATGGTTGACTTGATTGTCGCAAGTCCTGGGTGTACCTCTGAAATATACAATGCTTCCATTTCTTCACACAGAGTGTTCTTGTAAAACCTCGTGCATGCACAGGACGATATCCTGTTTATATATAGCCAGATGTCTGTAGTTTAGCACGAGATCCCTCGATAGAATAACGTGTCAGACTTCACTAAAGATAAAAAAGTATACTTTGTGATTTTCCTTACAAAATAGGTTGATCAGGAGAAGAAAGCAATCTCCACAGCGACTATGGTAGGAAAGCTGTGATCTTCAAGACATGAATAAATATTTTTTTAAAAACTTCCATCCAAGCGTATGTGAAAACATTGAAAAATACATGTAACAAACTATACCAAAAATAGTCAACATTCCTTAATACAGATATAACTACATTTCAACTTGTATGCAGAAAGAGGACCTCTGTTGTACAAATCCACGTGGACTTCTTAGCTTTAGCATTCATTCGAATCATACTGCTTACCTCTTAACAGTCAGCAAATGCAGAGTCAGTACTTAAAAACTATTTACATTTATGATTAAAATCCAACAAAAACAGACATTTTCACCTGAACAACCTGATGAGGAACTTGAGTAAAAATTTTTATTCAAATCAGTTCCTCTAAAAAAAAGAGACAGACCTAATCAGATATGTAGCAAAAGGACAAAATTGAAGCAGGCAAAAGTCTTTTGTTTGGGCCCATAAATCTTGGCATTTGATTACTTTAAAATACTTAACAGACCTTTCTGAATTATGTACATCCTCTCTGCATCTAAAGGGCACAGCTACATATGCAGTAGCCTACAATACACTATTACACCTGAAGCATAAGTATATCATTCTATCCTTTTCTAGCTACTAAGCCTGTATTCGGTCTGTTTTAAAAATAATAAAAAGAAGAAGAAAACTAGAGCATATAAACATAAAACGAAAAAGAAGAATATAACCAATCTGATTTACATTGTCGATGCTTTGCATCCTGAGGCTATACAAGGCAGTGACAAGGCAAAAAAGTTTTGTGTCCCCCTTTCTATTGCTTTCCAACAAAACGTAATTTGTGACATTCTCATTCTGTTGGAAACCAATGATTTTCACCTTTATGATTCTCACTATCACTGCACATTCAAATCTTATTGCCTATCCAGATTACTGCCTCTGGAACTGAATCTGTAACTGTTGGGGACTAAAAAAAAAAATTGCCCAAAATCTTTTGCTGCCTAACAAGGTGTATGACTCCATTCACAGGGGAAAAAAAAAAAGCAGCTTTATGAACTAGAGAGAATGATGGCAACATGAAAACTATAGCGAAGCTTATGAAATGTGCAACCAAAAAATGCCCTTCTTGGGGTATTATTTTGACTGTTACAAAATGTATCTCTTATCACAGTATCCCTTTATTAAAAAATATTTTTAAAAGCCATACTCTATGGTACCTAGAGAAATCAACTGCATGCATTTAAAAAATAATATCATAGTCTTTACATATAAACAAATGCTTAACACCTCGAAAAATGAAATGCTTAACACCTTGAAAATGAAATATGTATAAATTACTTAAACAGATGTTCTAAAATATCCTTTAAAAAAAAAAAATATCCAGCACATTTCCAAACCTTCTACTAAAAGCACAAGTCAATGACAACAAAAAAATAATAGAAAGAATGAAATATTTGTCAATATAATGTTTCGACGCAACAAGACAAAAACTTCTATGGCACTATGCAGAGCCATTTTCCATCCACAAATATGACCATCCCCCACAAAATGAGTCGAATTGCACTCAACCCACTTTTCCACTGGGTGAGATTTTAGGCAGATAAGGGAGGGGGTCAAATTATCAATTCTGAGATTTTGATTACTTATAGATTAAACTTTCCTCTACCTTGTACCGAAGTATTAAGGCGTAGTTTTGTTTCCTTTTGTTTTGAAAACACACAACCTCTCTTCCTGACCCCCTTTTCCAAAGCAATATGAGTCCATTTATCATTTTGTCACTTCACTAGTCTTGCATTTCAATTTGAAATAACTTTTCATAGAAATGTCTGATTTTCTTCTTCTTCTTTTTTTAACGTACATTGCTATTGAATAACTTTTTTTTCAGATTAACTCACGGGAGTTGTACTGTAGCTAGAGGTATGGCAATCTTGATGTCTCAAAATGATGTGTGATAGCTCTAGCTACAGCACATTTCAGATTTTAAAAGATATGTATTTGCTGATTTTTTTTTTTAAATGGCCAAATAGTGCATCACAGAACAGCTATCACATGAACTTGAAATCAATTCCAAAGAATTAATAATATTTCAACAGTTTAAAACTGATTTTGGGCACAATGCGACTCATTATGCGGTAGAAGGTCACAAATATATTATCAACTTTTGCCGAGATACCCCTTTTCATACACTTCTTACAACGTCATCCCAACGTTTCAAACTTTATAAAAGCAGCAAGAGAGATTTAACCAGCGCTCACACATTCAGACTGAAAACACAACAAACCCGAAAAAAGAAGACAAAACACCTAAGCTAAAATCACTTTCAAAACATTGTCCAGTAACACTTCATGTTTCTACCATCTCCCCTCCTGGTCGAACGTTTCACCCCCCCCCCGCTTCTTTGTACCACAAACGATGTATGTGAGGGTGGAGGCAGTACTCGCAGCAACAACAACAACAACAACAGCGATGGACCTGTCACGCACGATTTCACAGTCTGACCAGATAATAATAATAATAACACCAGCACAGGTAAGAAGGGCGCACCAACTCTGAAAGCCTGCAGCACACCCCTGTCCACTCTCACGAGGTTTTGTTCAAGGCGTCCAGGGCTGCCTGAACATCCAAGAAGTCTGACTGCTGGTGAGGGTGCGCAGGATCCCCCCCACCCACCTGCTGTTGCTGCTGCTGCTGCTGCACACCCGTGGCGGAGCTGAGCTCCTGGGACACCGACACGTCCGCCATGCTGTTGGAGCCTCCGTCTCCCGAGGAGAAGGACACGCCCTGCTCCAAGAAGGACTGGATGGTGTTGGTGTCGATGGCGTTCATCAGCGAGGCGATGGGCATCGTGCCCATGAAGTTCAACAAACTGTCCAGGCTGCCCGGCTGGCTACTCCCGCTGGCGCCTGAAGTGCCAGACATTTGGCCCCCGTTGGCCGCCTGTTGTTGCTGCTGCTGCTGTTGTTGTTGCTGCTGCTGCTGGGTGATCTGCTGGAGCAGCTTGTTGGCGTCGATGTTCACGGCGGCCACTTGGCCTGGGTTGGCCACGATGACGTTGCTCATGCTGGTGTTGTCAGAAGTGCGGAAACTGTGGGAGGCTGAGGAGGTACCGGACAGGGGTTCCAAGGAGGAGCCTGAGCCCCTTGAGCTGAAGGACATCCTTTGGACGGCTGCAACGCAACGATACATTGGATTGTTTCAATGCGCGCGCTGAAATCACCTGATGGGATACTTTTGATTGGTGACATGCTCAAAGGCATTCTTTGAGTGGCTGTGAGACGTCATTGTATTTACTTCTTTGCAAATGCATATTTTTTATAAAAAAAACAGCAAAAGAAATATTTGATTATGATACCAACAGTGCCGTGCCGTTAAGGGGGTAAGATTTTGTGTGTGTTCTATACTAAAGAATAAGGTTGTTTTTAAGGACTCAGTTATTGGCTTTATCCCATTTTATTTCTTTATGTAGTCCTCCCACAATGTAGGGACCATCCTGAGTTGACTTTCATGCAAGTTCGCTGATACAAGGAACGCAAAAAAGAGTTGGTTTAAATCTTGTTTTAATCTGTATATGATCACACACTTTTTAATCCGAGATTTAAACCTTGACAAGGTGACTGCCCTGACATAGCCTCTGGGGTCCGGTGGAGGGGTGGGTAGGTTGCTATAAACCCTACAATTAGATGGGATCCCTTACCTCCTTGTGCATCCGTTTCCATCTGAGGTTCCTGTTTTATTCTACGGTTGGCCTTCAGCTTGTGGCGTAGACTCTCCTTCACGCTGCTGTTTGTGCTGCTGGCTCCATCACTCGATCCTGTCAACATATGTCAAATTGTTAAAAAAAACAAAAAAACTTCCCAAACCCCACTATAGAAGTCAATTTTGCATTTTTTCTGATCTTTACTAAGCAGGCCTTTGTTTTGGTTTTGGGTTGGGTTTTTTCATTTTTATTTTGGTTTGTTTTCATTTTTGGAAGGGGAGGTTGTTTGGGGAGGGGGTGTTGTTTTTTGGATGTTTTTTTTTTTTTTGGGGGGGGGGGGGGGGGTATGTAAGGTGTTCAATAGTAAGACACTGAAATCCAATATCATGTGACACTGACGATATAATAATTGTTCAATGTACAATAAGAAATAAAACTTTTTTTTAAAAACACAGGATTATATACATACTTGAAACATTCTTTATTTTTTCTGAAGTTTTTGTAATCTGATATTCATTTACCTAATCATTAGCCATTTGACAGCCTTTATTAAACACAGGGCAAAACAACAAAACAAAACAAAACAAAAAAGAAGAAAAAGAGAATATATGATAAAACGAACTGATCAAAGTCAAAGTCAAAATTTTATTTCCAGATGGTACATTGAATAAGCAATGTATTTGCTTTTTTTCATCAAGCCATCTATCTAAGAACAAATTTCTTAATGATTATAATATTGAAATACTACATTATTGCATCCTTAACCATTAAATTAAACCAATAAAGAGGAAAACCAAATAAGGAAGAAGTTAGGTGATAACAACAACAACAACAAAAGTTTCACAAAACACACATATATCAAATGTGACATGCAAATAACAAAACACTCAGGGAGCGGGGGAGGGTAGATAAGGAAAAGTCCTACTATAGCATACCTGAACTTGGCATCACTCTATTCAACCAGTCTCCTTTGCGTTTTCTTTTCTCTTCTATACGATCTGGATCTGGAAAAAAAAAGAATATGATGTTCAAGGAGGAGTCAAGCATGTGAATGAAAAAGAGAGAGAGAGGGTGTGCTTGGACATGTGTGTGTGTGTTTGTGTGTGTGTGTGTGTGTGTGTGTGTGTGTGTATCTGTGAAAAAATCCGTACAATTCTCTCTCTCACACACACACACACACAATCAATAGACTGGGTTTGATTCCCAGCCTCGCCCTTTCTTCCCAGTTTGACATAAAAATCGAACTGAATATCAAAGTCCTTCGGATGAGACTATAAACCGAGGCCCCGTGTGCGAACGCATGCAGAACATCTTGCGCACACATTAAATCCTGTTCCGCTTTTCGAAAGAGTAGACCATTGTGTGCCGGTGGAAACAGATGACAAAATTGACAAAACCGCATAAACACGGGGACTGGATGTAAAAAAGCACATGAGTGCTTATTCCATTATCCTCGATATAAAAGAATAAATAAATAATAAATAAAAACAAATCAATAGACCATACCTGGGTCTTCAGGCATGTAGGTAAACTGAATGGGCTCGCTGGCCTCGCTGTCCGATGGCCGATACAGCTGCATGTTGACGATGACCGGTCTTGAGATAAACTCCTCCTTGTACTTGGGGGTTTTGAACACTATTGCATACTGCACACAACAACAAAACAACATCGTAAAGATAACCCAACGTAATTTAAAAGCAGATTTATACATAATGAACATTTTTAATTCAGAGAATGGACCAGGATGAATGACTCGGCACTACTGCGCAGAGCCGAGGACCGAGATGGATGGAGGAGGCTTACCACGGCATCGTCTTTCATGTCTCCCCCACGACCGCCAAGGTCACGGGTCTGATGATGATGATGATTATCACATAGTCGATTCTGAATGACAGTCCTTTAACCTTTTACCTACAGGTAACCCACTATAGGGTAACCAACCATCTACTAACCCTTCCCTCCATATCACCCACTACTGGGTTACAGAAGCATACAAATGCGCACAGTGCACGTGTACTGGGAAAGAGGGGTTCTCTCCCTTAACATAGCCATAATGTTAAAAAGCCGTTTTAAGATTAGCGAGCTGACAGTTATGACCAAATACTTATCTTCACCATCAATTTTCACTTTTCCTTAATCATCAGGCACTGCAACAATGCACCATTTATCAATATAAATACCTTTAAGGTAAAACATCCTATCAATATGAATCCCACTTAAAGGTAAAACTTTACCACTGCAGGTGCAGTCCTGAGACTTGTAAATTATGATATATGTGTGTACAAACAGCAGGTACCACAAAAAGAAAGAAAGAAAGTAAAAGAAATCTGTTTGTATATTTTGATAAATATGTACAAACAGCAGGTACTACAAAAAGGAAGAAAGCAAAGAAATCTAGGTATGCATCCAATAAAGACATCGATGTGTAAATTACAGCGAGAAAGTTAAGTAATACATTCACATACAGATACTTTTAAAGAATGCTTCAGTGGCATGGGTCATGATTACAAATGAGCAAAATAGTCCTCACCGCTGAAAGTATGAAAATCTTAAGCCCGAGACCAAAGAAAATATTCAGTAATATTTAAAGAAATTGTGCTTTACAAAGACATATTTACAGTAAAAGTGAGTGCATGCATGCATACACACGTGTGTGTGTGTGTGCGCACAATATACAAATGTGTGTGTGTGTGCATGCGTGCGCACATGAGTGTGTGTGCACAATATATAAATGTGTGCGCACTTGAGTGAAAGAATTCAAATGTGTGTGGGTGTGCAATAGAAACCAAGAGTGAACAAAATCATTACCTGTCTGTGTACGTCTCCTTGGCCAAAATCGCCAAAGGCTTCCCATACCAGTTCACCATTTTCTTCTTCAAAGAATCGAACCCTGATGTCATCTGCAAAACACAAGAGAAATTGGACCAACATGAGAATTATTTACAGGAAACTTGTCACAAACTGTTTCAGGGGTGTTTCTGTACATGTACTATATTATGCGTTTGTTATGGAGCATTTTACATTTACCATATTTCAGTTACATAAAAGCGACAATGTGCTCATTTGAAAATGATTCTGAATCTGATCTTGTAAGAAATATTTGATGGGGTTTTTGTTGTTGTTGTTTTAATTTACACATCTGTACATACCTTTAATACATGACAAAGTTTTTGAAGATTTCTATTTTTATCCATCTTTGCTCAATTTTTTACTGAAATGTCAATCCACCAAATTTATAAATGGAGAAAGTCGCTGTCCCCTCCCCCTCTATCCGTATAACTGAATATGGAAGTACAGAATTATCATACAATGTCTGGTAAAATAATTCAAATCAACTGCCAGATCAATCTGTCTGTCTCTTGTGTGTGTGTTTTTTTAAATTGAAGTTTTTATTCACTAAACATTTTAAAAAATCCCTATGAAGCTATACATCTAATTTGATCTAGTTTTTATTTATTCTAGAATCACAAAAATAAAACAAAACTTCAATAAAAAACAACACACACAAAAAAAAACCCAAGAAAGAGAAGAAACAATGTTGCAAGTAACTTGGATAAGTGTATCTAAGCAATGGCCTTTTAAACGATTTTTTAAATAGACATTTCCATGCGAATCGAAAACCTGTGCACAAAACAATCTTTAAGCTGTGCTGAGTAACACAAGAGGCCAGTGTCTGCAGTGAAATGTATTCAGGCATCATGTTAGTTTGCTGTGCCTTTCCTGTGTTGTGAATGCTCTTTTACTTTTCATGTCCATAATTTGTACTCTTCATTTCGGAGCGAATTTGTGTGTGAGTATTTTTCACATGCCCACATCCGCAAGTTGTGGTTTTGTTAAATTTCATGTACCCCTTGGGGGTTTTTCTTGAAATAAAATCTTGAATCTTGAATCTTGAAACAGCGTGGTATACTGCCAGCTCAGCGGTCTGGGTTGAATCCCCAGAGAGTGCGCATTATCTTAGCGGCTTTTTGGCAGCTGTCGATTTCTACTTGCAGGTGAAGATACTGTTGGTTCCGTGGGCAGGTTGTGACCACAAAGTCAAGTCATTCAATTCAAAGATGCGGCTTAATAATGAACAAAAAGAATCTTAAACCGCCACAGTCTGTGTGTGTGTACCTTTTGGGCTTGTATTCTTTCATGAAAAAATGCATATATATATATAGAACATCAGATTTTCAAAAGATTATTTTTTCCTTTTGATATTCATTTATTAATTTTATTTATTTATTTATTTTTGCTTCCTTGTCTTCTTTGACATTCCTGCTGTTCCCACGCTACTCATTTTAATTTCTCTGCCTTAGCCATACCCAGATTCGTCCTGTCATATCTCCAGGGTTGGAAGTCCACTGGGAACCTATACAATGCCGGGCCGCCTTGGGGCCACCACCCAGAAGGGCCCTGCACTGCTGCAGGGTCACTTTGGTGGTGGTCAGTGGTGCTTGTTCTGAGCTAATATATGCAGGACACCGCCTACTATGCCCCCTACTAACAGCAACAGTTCAGTCACAGAGCCACACTGAGTGAGACACCAACGTGAAGTGATGACCATCAGCTCTCCTCTGCCGAGTGGCCTTATGTCTGCTTCATACTGTTAGCTCTCTGGGTTTCTGGCTCATATAAAAATAGGGAACGGATGACAACACTTACAAAACTGCATACACACGGGACTGGATGTAAAAATAAAACACAGAAGTGCTTGTTCCGTTATTCTCGAAATAAAAGAACGAAATAAAATACTAAAGATCTGAGTTCACACGATGCTGTATACCATGGATCAGAACGAATTTCTCGGGAAGTAGCAGCACTGTGAGACCACAGGCAAAGCTGTTAAAAGTGATGGAAAGAATTTAAAAGTTGACAATGCATCCATCCATTTAAAAAAACAGACGATGGTCACACACTCTGAGTCATTCTTCCAGAGCTAAATCTACTGTCTCGTACTGCTCTTACAGTCATTTCCTCTCCTCCTAATACAGATTTATTTATTCTTTTATATCGAGGATAATGGAATAAGCACTCATGTGCTTTTTTACGTCCAGTCCCCATGTGTATGCGGTTTTGTAAATTTTGTCATCTGTTTCCACCGGCACACAATGGCCTAGTCTTCCGAAAGAAGCGGAACAGGATTTAACGTGTGCGCAAGATGTTCTGCATGCATCCGAACACGGGGCCTTGGTTTAAAGTCTCATCCAAAGGACTTTGACATTCATTTCGATTTTTTTTGGTCAAACTGGGAAGAAAGGGATACAAACCTTTGCCCACTTTTTCGCAGAGTAGAAAGACTTCATCTCCGCCCTTTGGCTTCCCAGAACTTTTGTCCACCCGGCATATGATCAGGTCATTCAGAGCCTCTGTACACACACACACACACAAAATTGATAACTTGTACAGGAAGGTCAAACAGGTTTAAAACAATACAGTACAGGTTTAAAACAATACAGTACAGTACAATCCATCTGTTCATGTGCACACACATGCACACACACACATGCACACATACACATGCATACACACACACTCACACACACACATGGACACGCACGCACATACACACATACACACAATGACAGTCATTATTTCATGCAACTTCTCTTGTACTATAGGCAAAATATCAATTTCTTACAAACACTAAAACAGTTATAATACGCTGTGTATGGCATGAGGCAAAGTGAATGAGAAGAAAGGCTGCAGCCCAGGCAGGCAGGCAGACAGACCAGGGTCAAGACTTCATCTGTGCCCTCTGCCATAGGGCTGTCTGTCATTCCTGTGTGTTGGACTGGCCAGCTACACCTGACGCTGTATCAAAATTAACACCTAGAGCGCAACTCCACAGTCATCTGAGACTGAAGGCTGCCAGGTACATTAAGTTCTGTGACTAGGTTTTTAATATTCACAGTATATATACTAAAAAATAAAAGAGGGGGGGTGGGAACCTTTAAATATCTATCACACTATTCTGTATCTTATATACAACACTAAGCTGCCAAATTTTAGCACAATCCTCATACCTGTGTCTAGAAAAAAGATCTAGCATCTGAAACAGCCGAAAGAAAACGGCACTCACTTTTGTCATGGATGGGGACTGAAGCCACAGGGGGCACAACTCTTGTCACTTTGCCCGTGGAGTCGGGGAGGAAGACTTGGAAGCACAACCGTACTACGTTGAGGTCAATGTTGGACGATACGTGGTCAAACCCAGCTGAAAATAGAAAGTATATTATCTTTTTTATCTTCTTCTTCCTCTTACACGTTACCTATGTTCATTTTTTAATATTCTTCAAAATAATGCTGAAGACTTGTGGAGGAAAGGAAAGGGTTGTGGGTTTTTTTTGGCGTTTTCTAAAGAATTGATATACAACAACAAATTCAAAATCCTGTCAACTCTTTCGCAATAAGAAGGATTAAATTGAATTTTTAAAAAAATACATTTTTAACTGAACAACAGACACAACATGCAATAGTCCATCATATATTAAGCACTTCGATTTGTGGTTTTTTTTACAAGATTCAGTGCTATATAAATTCCATATATTATTATTATATCAGTACTACACAATGAAATTCATTACCAACATCATTATTACAACAACAGTATGGGGTGTGTGGAGGGGAGTGGGGGGGTGGGGGGGTGTCAAGATAGCCTAGTGGTTAGAATATTGTACATGCGATCCGACAGCCAAGGATTGAACCACCACGGAGGTGTGCACATGTAAGGGAATCTTACCATGAAGTTTATTTATTTATATATTTTTTAAATTTATTTATACCACTTTAAGTCACAAGATTTCTCTACATGCAATTCGGGCTGCTCTCCCCAGGGAGAGCGTTAACATTAGTACTGACTCCATTACCCTTAAAGTTCTTCAGATGAGACTATAAACTGAGACAGAAACATCTTGCACACATGTTTAAAACCCAATCCGCCTTCAGGGAGAGTAGGACATTTTGTGCTGGTAGGAACGGATGACAAAATTTTTTTTAAATGCTGCGCACAGGCGTTGTGTTCAGACACCATCCTCGAAGTTGGTATGCGGCTACCTTAATGGAGGGTAAAAAAAAAAAAAGGTCGCATACACAAAATCTAACCAACGATGAATCTCCGAGCTCTAGCGAAGAACAAGGAAAAAACCAATTACCGCAACAATTCTGAGCAATTATCAGCAGTCTTCTAATGACACAGAATATTGTCCAAGCCCCCCCTCCCCCAACAGTACCCTTGCAATTCTGAAGCAGACAACAAACAGGACAACAGACAGTGACCTACTTTGGTAAGGATCAACGTTGATTTCTTTTCGCAGTTTCAAGGCATCCTCCACGTCTTTCTTCTTTGCACACTGGATCCCAAGCTGTGGAAAACTAAAAACATACACAAAACTTAATAATATACTGTATTAACAATATAGTTTACCAGGTTTTTTTCTACAGCTGTGTGTCCTTTAAATCTAGAAAAAAAAACTGCCATTATTTTATCCAACATGCTTTTACCTGGAACATTGTTTTCAAAAATATGATAACTGGACACTTGTAACATCACACAGCCTGTGATATAAAGAGATATTTTATATTATTATCAGGTTAAAATCCTAAACACAGAAAAATTATATAATAACATAAAGTGTGTGCTTATTTCTGCACTAATATGGCAAAAGAAAAACGAAACATCCAGTCCATACAAATTATTTTAAGACAAGAAGTCACACTGCAATCAACTACCTCTACAAATTTGTGGATATAGGAACATGTCAACACACTACACATAAACTTTAATATTTCCTGTCAGCACTAAATATATCTCTTTTATATCTTCATGATTTAATAAAGTGAACGAGTTAAAGCCCCCAAATTTTAACATTATAATTTGAACTTTCAAGTCAACCCCATACATTGGTTAACTAATTGTGCAAATGCAACTGTTTTCTTTTCTACTGACAAATTCCAGCTGGATGAAAAACCTCATCAAGACGGTGTTGATAGCGAGATTTTTAAACATTCATGGTGGACTGTGGTGGAAATATAGCAAGTTTTTCCTCTTATTTGGATTTTCCTTCAGAATTCCCAGCCAAACCAACCAGTTACATAAAAGTGTGTGGTTTTTTCCCAACAATAGACACATCACATTATGTCTACAGCTTTAATGCTCAAAGCCAAGACTTATCACCATTAAAAAAAACAAGAACCAGGTGGACATGTTCTCACCCCTTGATGGGTATCACTACCACAACAAATTATAAAGTGAAAGACAAATCCAGGAAGATTTCTCTGAAGGTGGAGGGGGGGTATGTTTATTGGGGAATGGGGGGGGGGGGGGTGAGGGGGTCATTCCTGGGCTACAGCTCCGAGGTTTAAAAATGGTGATATTTTTACGATTGTGGCAGGGTATTTTTTTTTAGTTCCCCCCCCCCCCCCACCCAAAAAAAAAAACCCCACAACAACAACAACCCAACAACAACCCACCCATCATTCTGACTTCAGCGATTCTGAGAGTTTAAACTGCATGATGACAGGAAAACCATCTCCTGTATCACTCATTCCTTCTCGTGTCACTTCTTCAAAAAAGACCAAAAGTGAGTTCTACTGCTTGTACATTTTCTTCTTGTGACTTGTTTCCAGTTAGGAAGCTTTTTAAGCAGTACATTTAACTCTTAAACGAAGAGTCTGTTCTGAAGAAAAATATTTAAACATAACAGAGATCTAACACACACACAATAAATTTATTCAAAGCTTTTCTTCTGTATCTAAGGTGATGTGTTACATTGTTTTCTGGTCAAATTACTTTTAAGAGGCAGATGTAGACAAGTACCAGATAAAAAACCCAACAAAAACCTCTTTCAAAAGGTTAATAAAAAAAGAAAAAGAAAAAAAGTGCAACAACGGTACATATCTTAGAAGTACTATACAACACAGCGCACAAATCCAGCATAACTTACACAATACAACACAACACAAAACTCACACACACACAACACACACACAGACAAACACCAGCACACACAAAACACACACGTCAGACACACAACACCACACACCACACACAACACACCACACCACAACACACAAACCATGACAAACCAAAATGTTACTAAAACCAACAGACCACTAATCTGTGGTGCCATCCTATCATAACATACCTCACAACAGACGCTTCCTTCACCCTCACAGTACACACGCCCTTTTTGCAGTCTCGACCCACCAACGAATGAGGGTGAGGCTTACATCTCGGCTCCGCATCTTTTGTGACACAGGACACGACAATAATTGCTGAACCATGGTAATTATGAATCTGAAAACGAAAAGAAAAAAAATATGAAAAAAAAGAAGAAAAAACAACAACAAATTATTGAGTGTACCGACAACAAATTATTGAATGTAATGATGTAGTGACAACAAATTATTGAATGTACTGAATTAGCATACCTTTTTGGGGTTTTCTCTGTGTGTGTGTATGTGTATGTGTCCGTCTTGTCTGTCTGTGTGTGCACAGATGAGATGAGATATTTGCATGTATTCATGACCCTTTTCAAGTTCTTCACAATACATAGACAGTTGCTGAACTTCAGAGAATTTTTTATCCTTTAAGGGTGAGAGCAGATATATAATATGTTAAGGACTTGTCATGGCTGAAGGCAATCTCAACATAATATCTCAGCACAGTAGCATTTTGATAAGTTATAGGCCTTAGCACTTATATTACAGCAATAAATGATAATGCTTTTGGCCGTTCAAGGGGATATTTTCCCCTGGAATTAACTTCAGTGCAGATTCCACTCTCCCCTAAAGTCCTTTGGATGAGACTTTAAACTGAGGCCCCATGTGCGAACGCACACAGAACATCTTGTTAAATCCTGTTCCGCTTTTCATAAGAGTAGGCCATTGTGTGCCGGCGGGAACAGATGACAGAATTTACAAAACCACATACACAAGATGTAAAAAAGCACATAAGTGCTTATTCCATTATCCTCGATATAAAAGAATAAAATAAAATAAAATAATACTCATGATATCAGTCACCTTCTTTGTTACCAGTGTCATGAAAATTATCATTATATATGTTATACTACATTATTACATCATCATCATTATTCTTCTTTGTGGAGCACTGAAAAGGGGAACGGAACAGCCTAGTGGTTAAAGCTTTGCACATTGCGCTCGTGATCTGCTGACCAGGTTCAAATCTCATTCAAGAGGATTTTTCCTCTGGAGTTAACATCAGTGCCGACTCTACTCCCCCATAAAGTCCTTTGGATGAGACTATAACTGAGGCCCTATGTGCAAACCCACACAGAACATCTTGCACGCACGTTAAAACCCGTTCTGCTTTTCAGCAGAGCAGGCCATTGTGTACCAGTAGGAATGGATGACAAAATTTACACAACTGCATGTTATAAAACAAAAAAGAGCACAGGAGTACTTATTCCATTATCCTCAAAATAAAAGAAAAGAAAGTAAAAGAGCAAGATAAACCTCCTGAGAACGTCTGACTCAGAAGACACGACACAATAAGCCTGGGTATGCCTGCGGTATCAGAACAAGCATCACTTGTGAGAACAGCAGGCTAAGTATGTCCCCCTGAAGAGAATATGAAGCAGCAAAACAAACGTCTACACACATACAAACACAAATAACGCAAGTCACAGAGTGTGGCTCACCTTTATCGTCGGGAACGTCTTCTTCTCCGCTGAGCTGTTCTCCCCAGGTATGCTCCCCGCCGAACGACCTTCACACTGGTATCTGAACCGTAACCCTCGCTGCTTAGGCTGCTCGGTGACCTCGACCCACACATCGCTAGACGGGTCGATGGGTTTCCGCGACCTGGGCTGCGTGGGAGTGAGCAGGGGCGGGGGTGGGGGTGGGGGTGGAGACCTGGGTGGGGCGGTGTGCCCCTGATATGTGGTCCATGGCCACGTTGTGCTGCTGCTGCTGCTGCTGCATCAGCGGGGACTTGTACATCATCGGTGCCGCAGACTCCTGCACGCCGTAGTGCAATCCCCCTGCACATGCAACGGTCCCGCGTAAGATTCGCTTTTTTTTCCCCTCCCTGTACGGGTGGGGTGACCCGCTATAGGCCTACTAGTGTAACCAACCATCTACTTACAACCCTTACCTTTCGTATACTCTATCTCTCACTGCTGGGGTTGCGGTAGCATGCAAATGCGCGCAGTGTGCACGTGTGGTGGGAAAGAGGGGTTCTCTCCCTTAACGTAGGGATAGTGTGAAGCGAGCGCTTTGATTTCTTGCTTTACAAGATTCGGTGCTATATTAATTGCATACGTTATTATTTTTTTTATTATAAGATTAATCTGTCTCATCTATCTACCTTTTTCTTCTTCTTCTTCTTTGTTTTTTTCCTTCCTTGGCTAGAGCTCCAAGGTTCACCAAATGGTGAGATTTTTGCAAAATGCTACTGTTCATCCACCATTAACTCTTTCCACCCCATATGTGCGGCCTGAGTTTTCTCCTCCTGCCCAGCTGTGCAGCCAGTTGTACATGAAAACAAAGACATGCTGAGAAAACAAGTGCCTACTTCTGAACTATTGAATGGATGGCGTTCAAATTTCACAGTGTTGATGTCATGTAAATAAACTACCCATGGTCCAGTTTTCATAGCTACCGAGTCAAAAAATAGGTGTTTGAAGTAAATAACAAAATTAGTAAACAGCCAAAGAAATGCATCATTTTCTACCTACTTCATCTATCACTCAATGGTGAGTTCAATCTGCCAGACTTCATCATTTCCTGTGTCACTCTGGTTGCTGATATTAGCACTGTATTCATCAGAATCCTCACATTCATTGCTATTACAGTTCATAATCTACTCACAAACCTGCTAAATGGGTTCTTTAGCTAAGACTATAAAAAAAACATGAGCATTTACTTATACTGATTGATAGCCAATAGATCAATAAAAACTCCACTCAGATCAGAAAGTGCCATCGTGGCGTGTAAACAAACCATTTGAGAATGAGTTTAAGCTATAAGACTGGGTAATTCTCGGAAATGACTGAATAAGAACAGACCATTCTAACTTACTGCTCTGTTACGAGTATATGCTCGTGAATGGGGTGACAAGGATGGACAAAGTTTACAAGAATACTCATAAATGGGGTAGAAAGAGTTAAGGTAGCTGTATTCTGACTGGCAAATCCATGAAGAGGGAGAGGCTGACACAGTGACAAATCAATACAAAGAGATACTGAGACCAAAAGAGAGAGGGGGGAGGGAGAGAGTGTGTGTGTGTGAGAGAGACAGAGAGAGAGAGAGAAGGGGGGGGGGGGGGGGAGAAGGAAGGAGAGAGAGGTTAAGACAGGGACAAAGAAACACTTTAAGACAGAAAGAGACACAAAGAAAGTTAAAGCCAAAAAAAAAGAAAAATGAAAGTGACCCTTAAAACTGGAACTGGCAGACTTTAAATTTCAGTTACAATTGAACTTTATGTTATGGATGCACACACCTTACCCAAGACTCAAACCCACGCCCCAACCATGACTGGGATTACTAAACTAGGCTTTAATTTTTTTTTCTCCTGAAAAATAAC
The DNA here is from genome assembly GCA_028751875.1 of Rapana venosa. Lineage (NCBI taxonomy): Eukaryota > Metazoa > Mollusca > Gastropoda > Neogastropoda > Muricidae > Rapana > Rapana venosa. The sequence continues at coordinate 32,962,236 of CM054138.1, forward strand.
ATTGGCCTGATTCTACTCCTCTGAAAATTTTTGTGGAAAAGACTTCACACCATGGTTTAGTCTAAGCCAAGTTTAAGAAAATGCAGAATATCTTGCCTACAGTAACATATATAACCCTATCTGCCTTTTGTAATTTGTTTTTTTTAAGTCAGGAAACTATGTCCAATGGAATGGATGACACAAGTATACCCAGCATGCACCCTGCTTCATGGAAAGGGATGGGCTCAACCCATTATTGACACTCTGCCTGAAATAGTCAGTGCAGTGTGTTGATACCTTCTCAAGAGGTTAATAAAGAACCCAAGTATATATAAGTTATAATGTAGAACACTGTGGTGCTTAGAATTTAGTTTACTTACCCATACAAAAAACAACAACAACAAAAACTTAAAGGTTTGACATCTTCCAGACTGTCAAAGCTTTAAGTTCAGATTACAAAGTGTAAAATCATTATTATGTTACAAGAGAGAGAGAGAGAGAGAGAGAGAGAGAGAGAGAGAGAGAGAGAGAGAGAGAGAGAGAGAGAGAGGAGAGAGAGAGAGAGAGAGAGAGAGAGAGAGAGAGAGAGAAGAAAGACTCTAAATATATACAGCAATATAAGTACACTGTAATATTATTACTTCTGTAAATTTACAGCCTTTTTTTTTTTTACATTTCCAGTGCAATTAATACAATTAAGAGTATGTCCTTACTAACATCTGTTACACAATATCACAGAACATACCCCCAACAACCCAACTAATTTTATGATCATAAACTTTTTTTGTGTGGTAAAGAAACCATACTTCTCAGTAAAAGTACAAATAACAATACTGAATAATGTGATGCTTCCAAAAAAACCCCCCAAACCCCCACTGCAGAATAAATCTCATTTGATACAGGTTTGATACAGTGGGATAAAACTTCATTACAGTAGAGTATTTTATCTCGCTCTGCCTCATCTTGATTTACTTGACCTGTTTGTCCTAAGTGCCAGGAAAATCACAACAGCTATTCTCCATGTGTGAAATCTGGTGGACTGATCTCGGGCGGGGGGGGGGGGGGGGGAATCTCAACAAAGTACAGCGCTGCACTTTATTATTTTTTTTACCCTTGTCAGTATCAGAACATGCACTTGATACATTTGTTGTTATCAATTATCACTGTTGGAGATTCCTGTTTAACACCTTGGGGGTGGAGGGGGGAAGGGGGAGGGGTCACCCAGAATATGCACAGTGTCAAAGCCTTTTGTTTATTTCTTATTACCACCTGTGAGACCAAAACAGAAATAACACACCGGATGAGAAGCTTGCGTGTATGACTGTACTTTAAAGAAGAAAAAAAAAGTACCTTGAGCCATACATTAGCAGCCATACTCGGACTTCAGAGGATCTTATTTTCCTTCACAGGAGAGAATAGGTTGTTGTGTGAAGAGTTCAGTTACGGCTGAAGACAATCTCAACATTTTATTTTATTTATTTTATTCTTTTATATCGAGGATAATGGAATAAGCACTTATGTGCTTTTTTTTTACATCCAGTCCCCGCGTGTATGCGATTTTGTAAATTCTGTCATCTGTTCCCACTGGCACACAATGGCCTACTCTTACTAAAGCATGACAATGTTTTGTTATGTAGACACTGGCACTTAGCTTACATATCAATAACTGACAAACGTCACAAAGCTGTTAGATCGGGCCACAGTTTATTTCACCTGTTTATTGAGAAAACGCTCTCTTTTTTTTAAGCAAGTTTTTTTTGTTTGTAGTCAACTCCCTAATAAGATCTTCTTTCTACTATATTCTAGCTCTTTGTGCTTTCTTTACCCCCAGCTATTTTGTTATGATTTTTCTTTCCAAGAGATCTGTGTCCAAAACCATTCACAACAAACTTACCTTCCTGATTGGTGTAGTTGAGTAACTCCTGTTCTGATATCATTTGTTCTAAATCTGTTGTTGTGAGCTGTGGGTATCCATCAAAGTCTGGAACAATGAAGGATTAATTCTAGAGTAAATGAACAGACTTGTACACAAGCCCTTTTAAAAAAAGTAACCCAGTTTTTCTTCTTCTAGCACTTACTCCCTCACTGACCCCTCTGCTTTAGCTGATAACATTCAAGGAGGCAGACATACACACAGAACTATATGATTTACTTCTTCACCTCGAGCTCGAGAATGATCAGACAGCAACTACTGTCTAGTGTCTAGTCTGTCAATTGAGCAAAAATGCCTTGCACTGCCTTCAGCGCCTGATAAGTCAGGCCCACTGCATCCGACTTCGGTGTGGGAGATAACTGTTATCTTTTAACTATTAATTTATATATATATAATAAGCGCTCTGATTTGTCTTTGCAAGGTATAGCGCTATACAAATTCCATTTATTATTGTTATTATTATAATTTCTGGGGGGAAAAAGGGAGGAGAATGGACCAAGAACTAAAGAAAACAAGATGGGGATGACAGGAAGAAAAGGACCAAGGAAAATACAAAGAAAGGGACAGAAAATAGGGAACTATTAACACAGAATTTCCAGAAGGTGGAGAGGCTATTTTGTTCTGACTGGCCCCCAGCAACTTGATGGGGGAGAACTACTGCACTGGATTCAGTATACACCTGAGACTTGGAGAGGGAGGGAGGAGAGAGAGAGAGAGAGAGAGAGAGAGAGAGAGAGAGAGAGAGAGAGAGAGAGAGAGAGAGAGAGAGAGGAGAGAGAGAGAGAGTGTGTATGTATGTGTGTGTGTGGGCATGCACACGTGCGCACATACACACACGCTTAATATGTGGGTGAGTACCGTGTGAAACCTTTTCCCTTTCACTGAACAATTTTCTTCCAGAAAAGACTCTAAACACACACACTCTCTCTCTCTCTCACTCTCTCTCTCTCTCTCTTCTCTCTCTCTCTGTTTAACAGACTCAGTATCTTTACATAACATTACATAGCAATCCATGCAATGATTCGGGTAGTCTCAAAGCATTCAATTTCAAGTCAACACTTGAGGCAAGGACTTTATATGCAAAATTTTACTTGGTAATAATTTTACTTCTAACATCTTTAATGTCAGGCATTTTAAAAAAAAATACTTTTTTAGGAATTAAAAAAAAATGCCAACATTGACCATTTTTACAGCAGTTAAGTTTGACAATCATGATCTATCATTTCTTATCTTTAAAAACAAGAATTCACAAATAACTCTGATCCCTCATGGACACAATATATGAATTCTAACAAATTTGTTGTCTGAAGTGAATTACTACTATTGTTATCACTGGCAATAATATTCTATTCTGGTGCGTGTAAAATGCTGTACTCCTGTGTTTTTATTTGCATACAACTGCTGATTCATGACAACCGAGATTAAATTTATCACAAAATGGACAGTTTTCTGTTTTCCATGTAAGTACCATAGAACTGCCATGAATATTATTCCATCACTGTGAAAGTGAAAAAATCTGCAACTAGAAAAGATTATTAGATCATTTTGTGACATAATATACAAATACACAAATATCACAGTGATGTTACTCATATCATTATGGCAATGACTACAACAATGTGACCAGAGGCAAGTACATTACTTTCTTTTTTTTATTATGTAAGTATGCGAGTCTGCACAGAAATTTTGTCTTTGGCATACATCTACCTGGCCGTACTACAACACACCTTAGAACATGTCTGCCAAAGCTGACAACATTCTGTGACACCTCACCTCTTCTTGGTCTGGTGCTGAGAGTCCTGGAGTCATGGAAATGATAACAACACGAATAAGGATTTTCCGGCCATTTTGGGAACAGTTTTGAGCTGCAGTCACTCACATCTGACTTGTAGTTGTACTGTACCCTACGCATCTTGGATTCTCTATCATAATAGGAGTACATACTGATTTACAGCCAGACCAGCGCCGGTGTGCCGATAAAATATTCTCCCAGTAATCGCTGTTGTGGCATATAAAAGCCTCCCCAAACCCACTGCACTTTGCAAGTACACTGCTGACTTCATCTACTAAGTACTAGTTATTATTCTGTTGCTTGGCAACATCTTTTATCAAGATGTGTCTTTCAGTCTCTGTTTGGATCCCTGAAAATCAATAATTATCCTTGGTCCAGGAGAGACCAATCACAGCTTGTTTTCCCATTTACAGCCTCGCCAGTAGAAGTACCTAGAATAACTTATTGCCTTTTATCAGTTGATGGGTGTCACAACGCCAAAATCACCAGATATTTCAACAGTTGCTGTTGCATCACAATCAGAATGTGACCAGCTCATCAAGAGTAAGACACTGGTCAGCCTGGCAAGGTATTCCTGATCTGTATGTTTATTAATAATGTATTCTTCCCGCGCTGCCATTTTCTTGATAATGTTTTTTTAATGTGTTGAAAAAAACATGTATTTATCTGTGGTGCTAATGTTACAAATCTACCATGCTTTATTCATGAGTATTGTGCATTCTTAGAGTTACTATCCTTCAATTACTGAGTTAGGCATTCTCTTACAGTTTTTATATATAATCAATACGATGCATTCTATGAGCTAACATATCAGAACAACATTTACTACCAATCAATAATCAGGAATAATCATAATCTAAAACAGAACATCTATGTGCAGTAGAGAAAATACCATATGGTAAATAAAAGTTGTTTTTTAAAATTTAATCTTGTTGTTTTTAACTCTCTAGGTAAGCCTACTCATTTATGATCTAATTAAGTAATTTCCCTGGGGAAAAAAATCAAATTGAACCAAAAGGAAATTGAAAGAAAAAATGTGTTGTACACATGACAAATTGCAATAGCTCAACAATCAATACCAAATGTACATGCTCAATATGATCAAGAAGAGAAGAAGAAAAAAAAGAGCATTTTCTCAAAGAAAAGTTCACAAGCTAACAAATTGTATATTTCGACACTTCCAATGATAGAATACATGTATTTCAGTATGAGCATAAAGGGCATGATCAATGAGAGCATTAAAAAAAAATCCCACATTTCATTCTAATCCCTTTCAGTTTCACAGTTTCATCCCTCTTCCAAACCCTCAATCTCAGATATATCTGCCTGTACATACCCTCCTTCAACCTCTTTATCTTCTTGTTGAGTCTCCTCTTCTCTCAGTCATCAAACTGTCTGTCTATCTGTCTGTCTGTCTGTCTCACACATGTACACACACACACATATACACACACAGTCAGTCAGTCACACACACAGTCAGTTACACACACACACACGCACGCATGCATGTACACATGCACAATGTATACAGTGATACAGACACATACAAGACACAGTGATAGTACACTTCTGCATACACACTACTCACACACTAATGCCCCAATTACCAATTCCAATTATGTGAACATAAACACTATCTCAGAGGAAAGCCTACAAACAAAAGAACCCTTAAATATATTTTGCTCCAATCCCATTCAGCCTTTTCTGAAACTCTCCTCAATTCCCTCCTCTGTCCTCAGGAAGGACTAGTGTGTGTGTGTGTGTGTGTGTGTGTGTGTGTGTGTGTGTGTGTGTGTGTGTGTGTGTGTGTGTTGTGTGTGTGTGTGTGTGTGTGTTTGTGTGTGTGTTTGTTTAATCTGTTTATCTTAAGAATAATGAAACAAACACTTCTGAGTTGTTGGTGTTGTTGTTTTTTATATCTAATATCCTTGTGCATACACTGGTAAAGTTTTGTAAAAACAAAAAAACCCTAAGATTTTGTCATCCGTTCCCAACAGTGCAAATGGCCTAATCTACCAAAAGGCCAAACAGATTTTAATTAAAATTATGTGCACAAGATAACTAGATAAGAATTAAGATACTAGGTAGATCATGTTCTGTGTGCCTTCACACACAGGGCCTAAAAAAATTAATTAGACTGTAGGGTGAAAGTGTGTGTGTGTGTACATGTGTGTGTTGTATGTGTGTGTATGTGTACACATGTGTGTGCGTGTGTGTGTGTGTGTGTGAGCAACAGTTAACTTGAGTTAAGTGTCCAATTTTGTCTACTATCACACACGTGTGACACAGTCTCTCTCTCTCCTCTCTCTCTCTCCACACACACACACACACATGTGCTGTACACACACACACACACACACACACAGTGCATG
>CM054138.1:32973311-32980811 GCA_028751875.1 Rapana venosa
ACTAGCTAATTTGAAAACGTAACATTTTAAACGACGGCACAGAAAAATACCCAACAACAACAAAACACACACCACACACACACACACACGCACGCACGCACGCCGCACGCGACACACACGCACGCACACACACACACACACACACACACACACACAACACACAGAACAGCAACACATCTGGTAAAGCTCTTTCAAAAATTGTTTGTTTTTAAAGGATGATAGTATAAAGATATGCTGTCTTTTTCAATGACAGAACAGATTTATGATAAAGATCCTGTAATGAACATGGAATCGAAAGCTAAGCTGAGAAGTGATGATGTCACTTCGTGTTCCACATTTGGTCAGACAACCGGCAAAACTATGGGATGGAACGTGACCCAGACGCAGAAGTCAGTTAATGACATTCCTTTTATTTCGAAACAGTGACTATAAATAATAATAATAATAATAATCATCATCATCGTCATCATCATCATCATAAATGGAATTTGTTATAGGGCTGCATCTTGCACAGACAAACCAAAACCCTTGCACTCAACTCATTCTTACACAGTCATGCAACCAATAGCAAGTAATTACTAACAAATCCAAATGTACACACACACACACACACACACACACCACACACACACACACACCACACACACACACAGGCTATACACTTTGGCAGGGTGATGGGATTTTTGGCTGTTGAAAAGCAGGGACAGCTATGAAATGAACAGGAGAGAAAAATCTTAGGTTTTAAACAAATATGTCTTGAGGCTGGATTTAAAAGTGTCACAAGAAGGCCTTTGGCGAAGAGAGATAGGGAGGCCATTCCAAATCGATGGACCAGAAACAGGGAAAGAGCGACGGCAACAAACGTTGCTGTCTGAGCGTTTAACAAAGAAGAAGATGATGATGATGAAGAATGCAAGTAAACAAGCTGCTCCCTTCAGCAATCGCATTCTTTTCTTTTTACAAAATGTTAGTGACCAACACATTTTTTTCAGCTTTGAGGTTCTATTCTATTCTTTCTTTCTCCTCCTCTTCCTTGCATTCTTCTATGTACACTATGTATACGAACGTCTTATTTCGAAACAAGTTCCTCTGGAAAATACTTGAAAAGAGTTGAGAATAACAAACAAACAAACAACAAAGCCATTTTACCTAAGTGAAAAGGTTTCTCCAACTTTAAACATACCTGCTGACCAAAACCAGATGATATACCGATTCACTCATCTAGAGTAGAGCCATTGCTAGATTATAGAGCTTTTTTTTGTTTCAGATGGCTGATTGACGATGATAAGGAGATGATAAAATTATTATTGTTGTATGCAAGTGGGTTTTTCTTTTTTGGTTGGTTGGTTGCTGTTGTTGTTTGTGTTTTTGGTGGGAGTTCTTTTCGTTTGTTGTTGTTGGTTTGCTGTTGTTGGTGGTGGTGGGTTTGGTGTGTGTGTGTGTTGTTTGTGTGTGTGTATTTTCGCGGTTTTTATGTTTTGTTTTTTCTTCAAAAGTTACAAGACTGCTACATCATTTGGTAGCCAAAAGACCTACCCACCATTCATTATTTCTCTCCCCCCCCCCCCCCCCCCAATAAAAAGTGTACTGTAGCGCCGATTAATACGGGAAGCCTGAAACAAGAGAAACTGGTAGAGATAAGCTCATGCTTATCATGTCAAAATGCTATGGCTTGTTATGTTGCACAAAAGTATGCTGGATGACTAAGCACGCGTTTTTGTTTGTTTGGTTTTCGTTCTTCGGCTAAATCTCGGAAGTTCACCAAACGGTGAAATTTGGCGTATGTGACCATTTTCACTCAACTTTAAGGTCGCCACATTGCGACATCGGGGATGTTGTCTAAACACGACACCAATGTGCACGCGTTGTTTTCCGTTTGTTTTGTTTCGTTTCTTTTTAAAGATGTTGTCATCCCTTCCTACGGCTACACAATGGCCTCCTCATCCAGAAGGCAGAACCGGGTTTAAGAGGCGCAAGATTTCTGCTGTGTTCGCAACGGGACCGCGGTTTAGAGTTCGTTTCAAAATTCGGGGAGGGAGTAGCCGCTGATGTTAACGCCAGGTGAAAATTCCCTTGGACAACGTTCGGTGGTAGCTCAAAGGTCAATCGCTAGCCACCTTCTAACACCAGTATCCGTCCCTTAAGATGTTGAACCAAATCAGTAATAAATGCTTTCTGAAAGACACAAGGATGCCTTTGACAATTACATTCGGTGGTTTAGTGTCGTCCTGTCTAGAAAGCGAAAGTCGTCGATCCCTCTGGGCCGAAACTTTTCCCCATCCATTAGACAGAGTGGTCTGCGTAGTCTTTCGGATGAGACGATAACGAGTCCGTGTGTTACAGAAATATGCAGCCACGAAAGAACCACGGCAATAAGAGAGTTGTCTGCAAAATTTGAAAAAAGCCCTCCTGATAGGAACGAAAATTACAGTTGCGACCAAAAAAAAAAAAAAAAAAAAAAAAAGAGGGTGGGTGCTCTTGTGGCGACGTGCTCTCCCCGGGGAGAGCAGCCCGAATTTCACGCAGATAAATCTCGTGACTTAAAGTGGTATATATAAATAAATAAATAAATAAATAAATAAATTCTGTTTTCGTTGGTAGATCGAAGCAGATCTCTTTCAAGACCAAATGTTTATTGGAGACTAAATATGGTTTGTTATCAATGGCTCTACTTACCACATTTTTATGTAAGAGGAGACCATCTTGTCCGACAATTTGCGCACACACACGCGTGTGAATGCGCGCTCGCGTGCATGCGCGCGCGCGCGCGCGCGCGCGCGTGTGTGTGTGTGTACGTCTGTGTGTCTGTCTGTCTGTGTGTGAAACATCAACAAACTTTTGGGTAATTTTTTTTTTAAAATACCCTAAAGATTTCTAAATGTCAGTGTTATCATATAACTGCAGAGAAATAATGAAATGCAAGTCACCCTATAATGTGATGATTTGTCCCTTCAGTTCCTGTCATGGGCGGTGCTACATTTCGCTTTATCGTGATTTCCGCTTCCTGTACTTCGCAATGAATTTTCTGAAAACGTTCTGCTGATGCACGCCGCGTGGGAAAACAGTAGTAGTAGTAGTAGTAGTAGTGGTGGTAGCAGTAGTAATAGTAGTAGTAGTAGGCCTAGTAGTAGGCCTAGTAGTAGTAGTAGGCCTAGTAGTAGTAGTAGCAGCAGCAGTAGTAGTAGTAGCAGCATAAGTAGTAGTAGTAGTAGTAGCATAAGTAGTAGTAGTAGTAGGCCTAGTAGTAGTTGTAGCAGCAGCAGTAGTAGTAGTAGTAGTAGCATAAGTAGTAGAAGTAGTAGGCCTAGTAGTAGCAGCAGCAGCAGTAGTACTAGTAGAAGCAGCAGTAGTAGTAGTAGCAGCAGCAGCAGCAGTAGTAGAAGTAGTAGTAGCAGCAGCAGCAGCAGTAGTAGCAGTAGCCTAGTAGTAGTAATAGTAGTAGTAGTAGCAGCAGCAGGAGTAGTAGTAGTAGTAGTAGTAGTAGTAGTGCAGCAGCAGGAGTAGTAGTAGTAGTAGCAGCAGCAGCAGCAGGACTGTTGTTGTATAGTATTGTTGCTGTTGAGTTAACCTACTGGAAATCGTTCGATGATGTGGCACTGACCATAAGCATGCCGCTCATTTTTTACAATCATTTTGGTCAATAGTGTCTTCCAGCTCTTAGTCCATTTTGACTATTGTGCGTTCCCCAGCTTAACACACCAGGGGTCACCCAGATTTGTGCACTCTGACTCTCTCACTCCAACTGGGAATCACTGTGAGACTGAAATTGCACACTGAATGACAAGTTTGCGTGTATGACTGTTTTTAAGTACCTCGCCATATGAGTAGCCATACTCCGACTTCATCGGATTTTTCTCCTTTAAAGGAGAGTGCAGGTTATTACGTTAAGTGTTTGTCAGGGCGGAAGGCAATCTCAACACAACATTTGACAACCTAACAATATTTTAGTGAACGCCTTCACAATTAGCTGACATCACTAACTGACGCAACTTTTGGCCTGGTTCAAATTTGAATATCAAATTATTCGCGGTTTCCCGATTTTTCTTTTTCCTTCGTGTAATAGTCCAGAGCCGAGGACCGAGATGGATGGAGGAGGCTTACCACGGCATCGTCTTTCGTGTCTCCTCCACGGCCGCCAAGGTCACGGGACTGATGATGATGATAGTCCAGTTGGTGTGTAACTTCGCTTATCTTCTGTCTGAGTTTGGATAAAGCAAGAGCTGTTTACCAACATTTTACAGAATAAAAAGAAAAAGTATCATAATGCAATTTTCACTTTGTCGCCTGAATATTATGCTCACGCAAATTCATTTCAGAGATAGTCCTGTCTTTCAAACTGAAGTTAAACAAGTTTGAGTTTTTTAAAAACCGTTTACTAATTCATTCAAACTGATTGTCATTGCCAGGTCATGTTATCAAACATGTCATTTTGACTTTGTTGATATTGTCTGTCGTATGAGCGAGAATGCGTGGCGCTGCCGTTAAGCACCTGACAAGTCAGGCCCAGCGTATCCGACTTCAGTGACATATATAATACACAACTAAAACATACAATCTCTTTTTGCAGGCATAGTCATTGTAAGAAACACTACTACTACTACTACTTCTACTACTACTACTACTACTACTACTACTACTACTACTACTACTACTACTACTACTACTACTACTACCTCTACTACTACTACTACTACTTCTGCTGCTGCTGCTGCTACTACTACTACTACTACTTCTACTACTACTACTACTACTACTTCTACTGCTGCTGCTGCTGCTCCTCCTCCTCCTCCTCCTACTACTACTACTACTGCTACTACTACTACTACTACTACTGCTGCTGCTGCTGCTGCTGCTGCTGCTGCTGCTGCTGCTGCTTCTACTACTACTACTACTACTACTACTACTACTACTACTACTACTACTACTACTGCTGCTGCTGCTGCTGCTGCTGCTGCTACTCCTCCTCTTCCTCCTCCTTCTCCTCCTCCTCCTCCTCCTCCTACTACTACTACTACTACTCCTCCTCCTCCTACTACTACTACTACTACTACTACTACTACTACTACTACTACTACTACTACTACAACTATCACCACCTACAGGCCTACTGATCTGCCGATGAGGGCCGAACTCTTCGGACCTCTGGAGGGCCTTCAGCGCACGGCAGCATTTGTCAGGAGTTGCTGTCTGCTGTCTGGGCTCAGGAGTTGCTGTCTGAGCGTTCGACGACGACGAAGACAAAGAAGAAGAAGACATAGTTAACATTGTATAGGGCCTCTAACCTTTGGATGGCTTAGCAGTTCTTTATCGTGTTGTCATCGGTTATTCTGTTGTTGTTGTTTATTTGCCATGTTCATCCTTTTACATTTTTTTATATATTCCCGGTTGACTTGTTTCTTTAACTTCAATTTTAATTTGTTACTTGTACATTCTCTTCTTTACAAAATGATTGCTCATAGTATAAACTGTAAGAGAGAATGTTATGAAGTCATTATTTATGGCTTGGATTTCTTTTCATTAAACTATAGCTGCCATGTGTGTGCTATACACTGGTTGTTTAAAAAAAAAGCACATAAGTGTTTATTCCATTATCCTCGATATACAAGAATAAAATAAAATAAAATAAATAAAGATTGTTGTACCTCGGCCAAAGTATAAACCTTTAGCTCGTTTTTTTGCTATGCTATTTATATTCTGTTTCTCTAGCAAGTAAATCTTTTGTTTTGTTTTGTGGAGGTGAATACATAATGAATAAATAGTAAACAAACCCCGTTTCAACCAAATGTCCTTAAAAACGAACCAACGGTTCATAAGAACTAACAAAATGTCCGCTTATTTGCTTTATTATTCATGTACTTCAGTTGAAGATGGATGCAGGCTAAGCTCAATGCGTAGGATGAATGAATGATGTGCGTGTTTTTACTGAACCGGGCATTTCCGATACTAAAAGCCATTCCGTTTTTAGTCATATTCATGTTGCACACACTACCAAACTTTCTTACAATGACTATATCTGCAAAAATATTGTTGTTGTTGTTGTTGTTGTCCGTTCGGCAAGCTTTACACCTTGGGGGGTCACCCAGAACATGCCACACTCTGACTCACTCTTCATCCTGCTTGGGAATCACTGTGAGATATGAAGTACACCGGATGAGAAGTTTGCGTGTAGGACTGTTTTTCAAGTACCTCGCCATTATAGGCAGCCATACTCCCGACTTCAGAGGAATTTTTTTTCCTTCTTTAAAGGAGAGTACGGGTTGTTATGTTAAGATCATGTTAAGCGCTTCGATTTGTTTTTGGTTTTTTAAAAAAAGATTCAGTGCTATATAAATTCCATATATTATTATTATTATTATTATTATTATGTATGAAGGCAATCTCAACACAACATTATATAACATAACATTTTAGTGTAGTCCTTGGTAGTTAGCTGACATCAATAACTGACACAGCTTTTGGCCTGGAAAAACACACACACACACACACACACACACACACACACACACACACACACACACACACACAAACACACACAAAAGCACATTTCGGTTTCAGTTGTGTAAATGTTGCCGAAATACTCTCTCTCTCTCTCTCTCTCTCTCTCTCTCTCTCTCTCTCTCTCTCTCTCTCTCCTCTCTCTCTCTCTCTCTCTTTCGTTCCTCGAATCCGAGCTTCCCCAGTGGTGAGATTTTGCGTAAGCGACCGTTTTAACCCACCTCGAAGGTAGCCGCACTTCGACTTCACGGATATGTCTAAACGAAACCCCAGTGTGGATAGGTATTCGAAAATTTTGTCTGCCGTTTCCGACGGCAAGCAATAGCCTACTCTTCCGAAAGGTGGAACGGTGTTTTTATTAACGTGTGCGGAAGATTGGCGAACCTCAGGTCATCCGAAGGACGGACTTTCGGGGGGAGTGGAGTTGGGACTGATGATAACTCCAGTGGGAAAAATCCCCTTGACCGGGCGTCTCGGTGGTAGCTGAAACCTGGGATCGATCCCCGGGCCGTCAGATCGCGAGCGCAACACTCTAACCACCAGGCTATCCCGTCCCAGCCTAAAATAATGATCTAACTTTCTTCCTCTGATTATGTCTGCAAAAAAAAAAGAAAGAAAAAAAAAAAGAAGAGAGATTTTATATATTTTTCGTTTTCAGTTGTGTACAAGTTTCCTAAATTTCTCAACTTTCTCGCAAAAACCTTGTCTGTAAAACTACTTGATGCCGTTTACGTGCTGGTCACACTTAACGACTGCCCTGCCCTACTTTGCCTTGCCTTGCCCTGCCCTGCCCTGCCCTGCCTTGCCCTGCCTTGCCCTCCCTTGCCTTTCCTTGCCTTGCCTTTCCCTGCCCTGCCCTGCCTTGCCTTGCCTTGCCTTGCCCTGCCGTGCCCTGCCTTGCCCTCCCTTGCCTTGCCTTGCCTTGCCCTGCCCTGCCCTGCTCCCTTGCCCTGTCCTGCCTTTCCTTGCCCTGCCCTGCCCTGCCTACCCTCCCTTGCCTTGCTT
>CM054138.1:32988311-32995811 GCA_028751875.1 Rapana venosa
GCATAGTACACACACACACACACACACACACACACACACACACACACACACACACACACACACACACACACACTCACCTTGAAACATGCGCGCGTCGGCCCCCCAAAAAAACCCCACAATAGTTGGCGTTGTCGACTGGAGTCGTACGTAACACACACGTTCTTCAGCGATTGACTGCAATTAATTGATCTTCCTCTTTCTTTCCAAGTCACTGTTTTCGGCTGTCTGTTCTCAGTCGCGCCCCTGAGTGAAGTTTTATACTGCTCTGCGGGATGTTATGGGGGAACTCCCTCCCCCCTCCCCCCCCCCCTTGTCATCTATTTTTATCCGAGGCTGTTGCCCAGTAACTTTGTTTTTCGAAAAATCCTATTGACGTAACTCAATGACTCACGTTTTGTATAGTCTTGTATGTCTGGCTTGCAAGGTGTAAGTGTGTGAGTGTGTGTGTGGTGTGTGTGTGTGTGTGTGTTGTGTGTGTGTGTGTGTGTGAGAGAGAGAGAGAGAGAGAGAGAGAGAGGAGAGAGAGAGAGAGAGAGAGAGAGAGAGAGAGAGAGAGAGAAAGGAGGAAGGTGTGTGTGAGGAGGGGGGGGGGGGAGGTGTGTGTCTGTGTGTGAGGTGATGTGTGTGTGTGTGTGAGGAGGTGTGTGTGTGGTGGTGGTGGTGGTGGTGGTGTGTGTGTGTAAGTGTATGTGTGTAGGTGTGTGTGTGTGTGTGTGGTGTGTGTGTGTGTGTGTGTGTGTGTGTGTGTGCGTGTGTGTGCGTGTGTGTGTGTGGTTATGAACAACAAGATTAGACTGGATTCGTGTGTGTGTGTCTGTGTCCGAGTATCGATCACCAAAAGTTGAATTTACTATCCAAATTCAGCTTGAGCACGAACACCCAAGAGTCACAATTTTGATACTGTAGCCCAAAATACTGGAGTAAAAACATTTATATGGCTAAAAAAACCCACAATGCTGCTTTGGTCTGTAGGCAATATCTCTCAGGCCCGACTTGAACCGGAATATTCGTGACAGAAAACAGGAACAGAACGTAACCCTATTTGATCAAATCGTTTCAACAAATTAGAGCAGTCTTCATCATTTCTGATCACCATGCAGTTAATTAAAAAAAAAAGAAAACTGAGGAGAAAAAAGAAGAAGAAGAAGGAGGAGGAGGTGGAGAAGAAGGAGGAGGAGGAGGAGAAGAAGAAGGAGGAGGAGGAGAAGGTGGAGAAGGAGGAGGAGGAGAAGAAGGAGGAGGAGGAGGAGAAGGTGGAGAAGGAGGAGAAGAAGGAGGAGGAGGAGAAGGAGGAGAGGGAGGAGGAGGAGATGAAGGAGGAGGAGGAGGAGGAGGAGGAGAAGGAGGAGGAGGAGGAGGAGGAGGAGAAGGAGGAGGAAGAGAAGAAGAAGAAGAAGAAGGAGGAGAAGGTGAAGAAGAAGGAAGAAGAGAAGGAGGAGGAGGAGGAGGAGGAGAAGGTGAAGAAGAAGGAAGAGGAGAAGAAGAAGGAGGAGAATAAGAAGAAGGAGGAGGAGGCGGAGGAGAAGAAGAAGGTGGAAGAGAAGAAGAAGAAGAAAAAGAAGAAGGAGGAGGAGGAAGAGAAGGAGGAGGAGGAGAGGAAGAAGAAGAAGGAGGAGGAGGAGAAGGAGGAGGAGGAGGAGAAGAAGAAGAAGAAGAAGGAGGAGGAGGAGAAGAGGAGGAGGAAGAAGGAGGAGGAAGAAGGAGGAGGAGGAGGAGAAGGTGGAGAAAGTGGAGAAGGAGGGCGAGGAGAAGAACAAGGAGGAGGAGGAGGAGAAGAAGAAGATGCTTCTAATACAGCAGCACCTGTCGTATTTTCTCACATCGACTCTTTTTTTTTTTTAAAGGTTTTCTTTATCTCTGCCTTCCATACTTGTCTTTTCTTTTCTTTTCTTTGGCGTTTGTCAGATAGACAACACAGTCTCCACGACGAAGGCAGCAGTACGCTTCAGGTCCTCATAGTCTCCACAGGGCTTCTTGGCCACTGGGTCGGTCAGGCCATATCCTCTTTAGGAGGAGTGCTACCTCATGTAGCGGGCAGGACTGCAGCACCTGGTCTGTAGTCTGGCTGCCAGACTGGCATGGGCACTGCTCTGTGTGTGTGTGTGTGTAGCCTGTGCGAAGTTTCGCGTTATTCGGGATAGCTCAGTGGTCGGAGCACTCGCTTTCCCCCCAGCCAAGTTAAGCAGAATCGAGCGTGGTTACCAGTTGGATGGGTGACCGATTGCGCGCCTTGGCTTCAAGTACAGTCCCCCCACAGTTCACCCAGCTGTAAATGGGTACCTGCCCTCTTTAGGGTCAGGGAAGGTAAAGCAGCGAGGGAGAGGAGATGGGCGCCCGCCCTCAATATGCTGGCCCTAGAGAAGTGAGGTCTCTGACGCCTCGCTCCCCTACGACCTTACAGGTTATGGGACTCCTTTACCTTTACCTTTATGGTAGTTTAGTCGTGTTGTGGTCTCTCTATCTCCAGCCTGAATAGTCTTGTGGTGAGATCGAGGTCAACACCTTCGTAGGCTGCAGATTTAGGTAAGAGACGTGGTAACAATGACCACCATCGCAGGATAGGCGTCTCGGTGTGTCCTCTCTATTAACGTTATCAGTGAGGGGGCTTAGTAGGGTGACGTCCCGTGTTTTAGTGTTGGACTAGAAAACAGGCAGGCAGGCAGGCAGGCAGGCAGGCAGGCAGGCAGGCAAGCAAGCAAGCACGCACGCACACGCACGCGCGCACGCACGCACGCACGCGCGCACGCACACACACACACACACACACACACACACACACACACACACACACACACACACATTTCCCGTCTAAAATCACTAAATGTGAATAGACGTTAAACTGAAGACACACACACACACACACACACACACACACACACACACACACACACACACACACACACACACACACACACACACACACACACACACACACACATCCCTAAAACCTAAATCGAAAACCAGGGCAGATTTTTGACAGATCCACGTCCTCACGACAGCTTGGCACTATCTATAACACACCGTCCTGTAGACTCACTGATTCATGAAGGCGCGGCAGGATGGACTGGATGCGACTGTGGAAGTGAGGTTTGGAATGGACGGCAGGGGAACAGCAGTAGCAACAGAACTGGCCATCACAGCAGATGAGACAGCACCACAGGCAGCAATCCACCCACCCATCCATCCATCCATATACCCACTCACCCACCCACGCACGCACACACGGACGCACACACGCACACTCACACACACACGCATGCACGTACGCACACGCATACACACACATGCATACATTCACGCACACACTCACACACACACACACACACACACACACACACACACACACACACACACACACACACACACACACACACACACACACACACACACACACACACACCAAAGCGGAGTTTTAACATCACTACAGTTGAAAAGAATACCACTTCCAAGAACTTAAGCTGCAAAAGCAATAGTTTTAGGTGTCAAAGAGTGAGTCTGATTCGAATGACCAGTTCTCCTTATCAGCAAATGTAAACAAACAAACGACACAATCAAATAAACAGACAGACGGACTAATAAACAAACAAACAAAAGACTTAACCTGGTTATTGGCTGATAAGTACACCTAACTATTACTGGCACAAATCGGCACACTATACTACAGCATGTTGTTTCCAAGGGTGAAAGATACAAACGTACACAGCCTACCCAAGTCTTCATAAAGAAGGAACAGTTAAATCTGACTGAATTTTTGTTTGTTTGTTTGCTTTTGTGCCGAAGGTCAATAAAAACAAAACAAAAAGCATGCTGTTTCCAAGGGTGAAAGATACAAACGTACATAACCTACCTAAATCTTCATGAAGAAGAAACACTCCAATCTTATTGAATGGTTTGTTTGTTTGCTTTTTGTTCTGAAGGTCAAACAAAAAAGCAAAACAAGCATGTTGTTTCCAAGTATGAAAGATACAAACGTACACAACCTACCTAAATCTTCATAAAGAAGAAACACTCCAATCTTATTGAATGGTTTGTTTGTGCGTTTGCTTGCTTGCTTGTTTGCATAACCTACCTAAATCTTCATGGAGAAGAAACACTCACAATCTTATTGAATGGTTTGTTTGTTCGTTTGCTTGCTTGCTTGTTTGCATAACCTACCTAAATCTTCATAAAGAAGAAACACTCACAATCTTATTGAATGGTTTGTTTGTTTGTTTGCTTGCTTGCTTGTTTGCATAACCTACCTAAACCTTTATGAAGAAGAAACCCTCCAATCTTATTGAATGGTTTGTTTGTTCGATTGCTTGCTTGCTTGTTTGCATAACCTACCTAAATCTTCATGAAGAAGAAACTCTCACAATCTTATTGAATGGTTTGTTTTGTTTGTTCGCTTGCTTGCTTGTTTGCATAACCTACCTAAAGCTTCATGAAGAAGAAACTCTCACAATCTTATTGAATGGTTTGTTTGTTTTCTCGTTTGCATGCTTGTTTGGTTGTTGTTTTTGCCGAAAGGTCAATAAAAACATTGATTTCGCAGTAGTACTGACATCAAAAGGGAATGTGTAGAATTAGGTGGAGGGTGTTTTTTTTGGTTTGTTTCAGGCTTTCCATCTCGTCTCTTTTAGCTTGTGTTCCCGGTTGTACCAGCGGCGCAAGCCCCAACTAGGAAGACTAACAGCACACACGCGGGTTGGGCTGTGTCCTCGTTAGTCGCTAGTCCCGGTGTTTGTTTGAATTTTTTTTTCCAAAAGCTCGCTTTCCTTCCGTTGGTTTATACTACAAAAAGGATCATTATGTTATCCCCCAAAATTTCCTCTGCTCTCCCCCCCCCCCCCCCCCCCCATCCCCCAAGGAATCGGGGAATGTTGCCTCAAGAGCAACGGCGACACTTCTTTGTGTGTGTGTGTGTGTGTGTGTGTGTGTGGTGTGTGTGTGTGTGTGTGTGTGTGTGTGTGTGTTGTGTGTGTGTGTGTTTGTGTGTGTGTTGTGTGTGTGTGTGTGTGTGTGTGTGTGTGTGTGTGTGTGTGTGTGTGTTGTGTGTGTGTTTGTGTGTGTGTTTGTTTGTGTGTGTTTGTGTTGTGTGTTGTGTGTGTGTTTGTGTGTTTGTGTGTGTGTGTTTGTGTGTGTGTGTGCGTGTGTGAAGTCAAGTCAAGTCAAATCAAGTCAAGTCAAAATGATCTTTATTGAGGGTAAAAGATTAAGTATACACAACATTTTTTCTTCCTGCCCTCACAAAAAAAGAAAATCAAGAAAATTGACATGTAAAAGCAATCAAATACAATGTTCACACGTGTTGAAGACAAAAATCTATGAAGATTTTAAAATATATATAAATCCAGACTAACAAACCATGAAAAAGCAAATCAAGACAGTATGACATAAGCTCAAGTCATACAGATAAATGAAAAAATGTTGTTTTTTTTAAAGAAGCAAAAACCAACAAAAACAAGATTTACAAGACAAGGTAAAACAAAACCAAGACAGTATAACATAAGCTCAAGTCATACAACGAATGAAGAAAATACAAATAACAAAGGTAGGAATAACAACAAAGTAGCCTGATGTAGATAACCTCGAGTATAAAAGTGGACTTAACAATGTGTCCATCAGATGTTTCTTCAAGAGTTTCTTGAACGTTTGTTTCAAAGGAGCTGATTTTAAAGAGATAGGTAGACTGTTCCACACTGTTCTTCCTGAATAAGCAAGGCTTGATTTATAGAGATTGTTATTTGTTAAAATATTTTATTTATTTTATTCTTTTATATCGAGGATAATGGAATAAGCACGTATGTGCTTTTTTTTTTACATCCAGTCCCCGTGTGTATGCGGATTTGTGAATTCTGTCATCTGTTCCCACCGGCACACAATGGCCTACTCTTCTGAAAAGCGGAACAGGATTTAACGTGTGCGCAAGATGCTCTGCGTGCGTTCGCACACGGGGCTCGGTTATAGTCTACAAGGATGGGGAGAGTGAGTTACACTGTGTTATGGGAAGAGCCACATGAGTTATGGCTTGTTTTTATTAAGCAAAATGGCTCCTTTTAGGTGTTAGATGTGTTGTGTAGTAACGAGGATGAGAGAATGGATGGGAGACGGAATGGCATGTGTAGATGAGGAGAGAGAGAGAACTGAACTGCACATACTGTCTACTACTAACTATGCTGATGCTGCTGTGCTTTGTGCTGCTATACTTACTATACACTATGCTGCTGCGCTGCTGAAACGGATGGCCGGCAACAAAAAAAAAAAGGAAACAAAATTGCCACATTTCTTTTCGTTGTTAACTGAAATATTCCTGCTACTACTATTCATTTTGTGCAGCTGACTACTACTCTGCTGGCTGCTGCTGCTGCTGCTGCTGCTGTACTACTACTACTACTACTTACTACTGACTATGCTACTGGCTGTGTGCTGCTGTGCTGACGTACTACATACTACTACTACTGCTGCTGCTGCTGCTGCTGTACTACTATACTACTACTCTACTGCTTACTACTACTACTACTACTACTGCTACTTGCTACTGCTGTGCTGCTGCTGCTACTACTACTGCTGCTGCTGCTGCTGCTGCTGCTGCTCCTCTTCTCCTCCTCCTACCTACCTACTACTACTACTACTACTACTACTACTACTACTACTACTACTACTACTACTACTACCACTACTACTACCAGTACTACTACTACTACTACTACTTCGACTACTAACTAATATTACTACTACTACTACTACTACTACTACTACTACTACTACTATCACTAACTACTACTACTACTACTACTACTACTACTACTACTATACTACTATCTACTAACTACTACTACTACGACTACTACGACTACGACTACTAACTAATATTACTACTACTACTACTACTACTACTACTACTACTACTACTACCAGTACTACTACTACTACTACTACTTCGACTACTAACTAATATTACTACTACTACTACTACTACTACTACTCAGTATCATCACTGTTGCAGCTGCTCTTTCGGTGGCTTAAGTAGGGGCTGCATGCTGTACCAGTCACTTCATGTTTCAAAAGCTCTCTCGGACCTTCAACCATAGACTGAGCCAAACACTTGTTGATGCTGTCAGCTCTGTAAGAAGAAGTGTTGCTGTACAACTGACATGGTCGTATTTTTGTTGTTGTTGTTGTTATTGTTGTCAACATTGATTCCCGACCGCGAAGGTTGTTTAAAATGAGTGCCATCTACGCAGTATTGTTTGATTGACTGTCACTCGCTTTACTGAAGTGAGTGAGTCTCTCTGTCTTTCTGTCTGTCTGTCTGTCTGTCTGTCTCTGTCTCTCTCTCTCTCTCTCTCTCTTATACAATACCATTTTAGTTTTTTGTGTTACTTATTTTTCTCACTAAAATACTAAGCAGTTTGGCAACCCCCCTTCATGTATGGACCAATGGCCTTTTTGTGAATAAATCTTTCGAGTTTGAGTTCGAGTTCTCTCTCTCTCTTCTCTTCTCTTTGCTCTTCTCTT
>CM054138.1:32998311-33044141 GCA_028751875.1 Rapana venosa
CGTTGCGTTTCCCCGATTTCAAAATGACGCGAGGATATTTTTTGTTTTGTTTGATCTCGCGTTTATTTCGAGACGTTTGTGTGTTGTTTATTACAACGTTGGTTGTTTTCTGTTAAGTATTAACGCATAACGATCGGGTATACCCGTTGTTACTACTAAGTATGTTTATATACATGTAGAATGGCGCAAGAAAACTCAGGAACGATGATCTAGTCACTCTCTGTCCCCCTCCCACGAACATTTCGGCGCATCGTGACTTGTGGAATCCTGCTTCCAGCCCCCCCCCCCCCCCCCCCCCCTTTCCCTCTCTCTCTGATGGTTGATGGTACAGTCCCTACATCGGGTAACTCCGCTGGGACTCTAGGACAACCACATCAAACCAAATCCCCCCACTTCCCCTCCCTCACACCCCACCCCCTCCCCCCCTTTTTCCCGTCTCCTCCTCCTCCCACTTTTTGTGTAATTATTCTTCCTGCTTGCATCAAAATGCATTTTGAGGGCGTGAAAAATCATAATACTGCCACCAGGGAATGTTCAGGTTTTAAACTAATGAGGAGGATTGGGCACAAGAATGAGACAGGGCTAGTTAGCTAAGTGGGTAACATAGGAGTGCTCCTATTGATCCAGCCCTACTATAGGCCTACTCCAAGGGTCACAGGTTCCAGTCCCATTTGCCGCGGTCATGTTCAAGGGAGAGAATTTCTCTTGGGGGGAAAATGAATTAATGTTTGTGCAGGTCCCTACACCTTTCTGGTCCTTGACCTGAGTCTAAAATAAACCACGTATAGATGCATGATGATGATGATGATGATGATGATGATGTCCACGACGACGACTACGACGACGACGACAACAACAACACTACTACTACTACTACTACTACTGATGATGATGTAAAAGAACCCACGGCAACAAGAGAGTTGTCCCTGCGCAATTTTCTGTAGCAAAAAAAACACTCTCTTGGTGAAACATAACAGACACCCATGCAGGCAAATTTCTTCTTTTTTTTCTAAATTAAAAAAAAAAAGAGTGGCACTGTTCTTGTGGCGACACGCTCTCCCCCAGCGACAGCCACTTTACCTCTGATGGGAGGAGAGCAGTTCGAATTTCACGCGCACAGAAATCTGCCCCAACGTGACTGAAAGCAGTAGGCTCTACCATACAATACAATACAATGCTATCATGCAAGCACGTTAATTGAATTCCACTCTACCTTCCACAGAAGAATAGTTCATTAGGCCTACTTACAAAGGCCGCATGGCTGACACACAAACTGGGCACTGCCCACCCGTGTTATTTTTCTATGTCCTGGCGCATCTATTTTACGGAGAAAACTCCCAGTCGTTTATAATTTATGTATTCATTCTTTTATATCGAGGACAATTGAATAAGCACTGATGTGCTTTTTATTTTACATCCAGTCCCTGTGTTTTGTAAATCATGTCATCTGTTCCAACCGGCACACAATTTCAAAAAGCGGAACACGATTTAACGTGTGTGCAAGATGTTCTGCGTGCGTTCGCACAAGGGGCCTCGGTTTAATAGTCTCATCCGAAAGACTTTTGTGGAGAGTGGACAGGGCACTACTCCAAGGGAAACAATCCCATTGAATGGGATTCGAACTCGGGTCGTCAGATTGCGAGCGCAATGTTCTAAACCACTAGGCTATCCAGTCTGCCGTCTGTCCTACCTTTCACAGAAGAAGAATACTTCATTACCTACAAAGGCGGAATGGCTAATAGACACACAAACTGCGCACTGGTGTCATTTTTCTGTTCCTGGCACATCCACTGGAGAAACCCGAGTCATTATATCACGGACGAGGAGGTGCAGATGTTCTGGTATCATCTGCAGACATCATCCACTAAGACAAGTGAGTCTGTCTGTCTATCTGTCTGTCTGTCTGTCTTGTCTGTTCTCACACAGCTGCCAGTTTCCATCACTTTCACCGACTATCCTTTCCATCCCATCCCAGCCCAACTGGGGCCAGCTGGTGATAATTATTATAGCAAGAACTGACCGCAATTGGACTTGGCAGCTTTCCTCTTTGCTTTCAGAAGAGTAGGCCATTGTGTGCCGGTGGGAACGGATGACAAAAGCTTACAAAACCGCATGCATACAGGGACTGGATGCAAAAAAAGCATATGGATGTTTATTTGTTGTCCTCAAAATAAAAGATTTTGGACTACAACGGATGATAATTTTTACAAAACCGCATGCACTCGGGGACTCGATGCTAAAAAGCACGTGATTGCTTATTCCATTACCCTCGAAATAAAAGAATGAATAAAATAAAAACGAAGATAAATAAAAGACAAAATGTTGCTTCTGAATTACTGGCCAGATTGAAAGATAGCAGTCAGCTACACACTCGGTGTCCCATAACCTATGTGGTCGTAGGGGAACAAGGCGTCAGAGACCTCACCTTCTCCAGGGGCCAGCATATTGAGGGCGGCGCCAATCTCCTCTCCCTCGCTGCTTTACCTTCCCTGACCCAATAGGGCAGGTACCCATTTACAGCTGGGTGAACTGGGGGACTGTATTGAAGCCAAGGCGAGCAATCGGTCACCCATTCAAGTGGTAACCACGCTCGACGCTGCTTAACTTGGCTGGGGGAAAGCGGGTTCTCTGACCACTGAACTATCCTGTCCGCTGTCATACACTATCATCATCATCAGACCCGTGACCTTGGCGGTCGAGGGGGAGACACGAAAGACGATGCCGTGGTAAGCCTCCTCCATCCATCTCGGTCCTCGGCTCTGCGCAGTAGTGCCGAGTCATTCATCCTGGTCCATTCTCTGATATTGTCCATCCATGACTTGTTCTGTCTTCCCCTCCTTCTGCCACCTTCGAGTGTTCCCTGCAGTACTGTTTTTGGCAGAGTGTTGTGGCGGGTGACGTGGCCGAACCATGTCAGCTTTTTCTTCTTGACGATGGTGAGAAGGGGTTCCTGTGGACCTGCCAGCCGTGTTATTTGACTCTTGACAAATTCATTGGTCTTTCGTTCCCTCCAGGATATGCCAAGTAGTTTTCTATGGCATTTTGTTTCGAATGACTGGATTCGCTTTGCTGTTTCAGCAGTCAATGTCCAGGTTTCACTTCCGTACAGCAGGATCGTCTGAATTAGGGCTTTGTAGAGGTTTAGTTTGATTGGGAAAGTGATCTCTTTACTTTTCCATATGGTGGTGAGTTTTGTCATGGAAGATGTTGCCATGGCTATTCTGACTTTGATTTCTGTCGTCGATCGCCCGTCCTTTGTGAGTGTAGCGCCAAGGTATTTAAAAGCGTCTACCTCCTCCAGTTGTTGGCCGTTCATGTAAATTTTAGCAGTGGCGTTGCTCGTGCTGTTCACAAGTACTTTACTTTTCTCCGAGCTCACCTCCATCCCATATGCTCCAGCTCTGTTCTCAAGTCTGGTCGTAAGATCTTGCACCTCTGTGTTACTTCCGCCCATGAGGTCAATGTCATCGGCAAACCGTAAGTTGTTGAGGGGTCTGCCGCCAATGGAGATGGTAGAGTGGAAGTCATGGAGGGTCTCTCTCATAATGTTTTCCAAGAACAGATTAAACAGGACTGGAGATAACAGGCATCCTTGTCGGACCCCAACTGTGGTTTTGAAGTAATCTCCGACCTGATTGTTCAGAAGGACTGCACTGCTTGCGGTGTTGTATAGTGCTTGAATGGTTTGCACTAGTCCTTCTTCAATGCCAAACATTTTGAGGACCTGCTACAGGCCTTCGTGCCATACTCTGTCGAAAGCCTTCTTGAAGTCGATGAAGTTGTGGAACAGGTCTCTCTGATGTTGAAGATGTTTTTCCATCAGGATGTGGCAGTTAAAAATCTGTTCGATTGTGCTCCTGCCTGCCCTGAACCCAGCTTGTTCCTCTGCAAGGTGTTCTTCTGCCTCCTTCTTGAGTCGATTAAAAATAACTTTGAGCATGATCTTGCTGGCGTGGCTGATGAGGCTGATTGTTCTATAGTTTTGGCATTGGCGTAAATTCCCCTTCTTGGGCAGGGGTATGATGAGTGATTGTGTCCATTCTGTTGGCCACTGTTTTGTCTCCCAAATCTTCTGACAGATAGCTGTAACATATGTGATGACTGTTTCGCCACCATGCTTGAGCAGCTCTGCTGGTATATTGTCTGCTCCTGGGGACTTTCCTACTGGTAAGCTGCGGATGGCTTCTTCCACTTCTTCCCTCAGTATAGGTAATGGCGAGGGTGCTCTTGATGTTGCTGCTTTCTCTTCTATTATGCTCTTGTCAGGTTGTATTGGGTAGTTGTACAGTTCTTGACAATATTCAGACCACCTGTTCAATGCAGCTGAGCTTTCTGTGAGGAAGAAAGAAAGCTCAGCTGCATTGAACAGGTGGTCTGAAGTCATACACTATGTAATCTCACAAATGGCGAACCTCTGAGTTGCTAGCTATCCCGGTGAAAAACACAG
Source organism: Rapana venosa (assembly GCA_028751875.1). NCBI lineage: Eukaryota > Metazoa > Mollusca > Gastropoda > Neogastropoda > Muricidae > Rapana > Rapana venosa. The sequence goes on from CM054138.1 coordinate 33,002,759, forward strand.
AATTAGAAGAGTTCGACACATCAGTAGCATCATCATTGCAGTCAGCGTGATTGTCGTCATTGTCGGAATCATCATCGTTGTCGTTGTCATTATCGCAGATTATAATTATACTTGAATTTGCAGTACATATAAAATAAACAATCGTTGTCATCATCGCAGATTATACTTGAATTTGGAGTACATAATAAAATAAACAATCTATCAGTGAAAATCATATCAACGAACTGTCAAGGATTTGGGTAACATTCATCAGAGCGGAGGCCTGATTTGTTGTTGAGGGTGAAAAGCATATAGGCCTACTATATAGGCTATACTTACAAAATACATACTTTAATCACAGACCTGAGAACTATATTCACGCCGAATCTGTCTCTGTCTCTGTCTCTCTGTCTCTGTCTCTCTCTGTGATCCTAAAATTCGATTTTCTGGGGAATCGCAGTTTTGTTAAATAATGATTTTGAATCTGAAATTAAGAAGGAATTATAATATCTATCTATCTACCTATCTATCTATCTTGTTAAATAATGATTTTGAATCTGAAATTAAGAAGGCATTATAATATCTATCTATCTATCTATCTATCTATCTATCTATCTATCTATCTATCTATCTATCTATCTATCTATCTATCTATCTATCTATCTATCTATCTATCTATCTATCTTAACAGTAACTGAATTATTACTTTTATGAAGATGTAGAATAAAAATTATATTGTTATGGTCAGTCTGTACGGTCCTAATCATGATCGTCCTGAATTTTACGAACTACAAGAGAGAACTTTAAAAAATACTGATTACGTATGACTACATCAGGATGGAAAGCCAAAGGACGACCAAGAAGAAGATGGAATGATTCCGTGGCCGACACCCTAAAAGCCCTGAAAGGCATGTCCCTCCTCCAGGCTACACGCCTCGCTGCAGACAAACAGCTATAATATATCCCCGCGATGCCTCATAGTATAGGGCCTAAGCGGAAGACAAAAGTAAAGTAATATTGTGAAGACTGGAAGTTGGTAGCTGATTTGAATATGGACCAGCATAATTTAAAATAACAGTAATAATGCTGACGCTAGGGAGTAAGTGGGAAATGTAGATTCATAGACACAGTCGACATATATAGCGGGAACTAAAGCCAGAAAGGAGACGCAGAGCGGATTTTTCAGCGTAGCTTTCCTTTCGACTTTGACTAGCGAAACTGACAGGTCTTAGGTCTATTTAAATCGCATTATACTAGCAATTTAAAGTGCTTTGATTTGTTGCTTTACAAGATTCAGCGCTATATAAATTCCATACATTATTATTATTATTATTAATTTGGTGCAGAAAAAAAGAGAAGCGTTATTTGGAAATGTGTCCATATTCTTTCTTCTTCTTTGCGTTGCCTGGGTTATATTGTGAGACCAGATCTTCTAAGGAATTCAGCAGTTACCTGCAGGTCATCCAGCGTGCCGTACAGTTTCTGGTCCAGAGGCGTGGGCTCAGGCCACACTTCCAGCCTTAGCGTCTGGAGAGTCCCGCAGTCTTGTAGGATGTGGGCCGTATCCTGTTCTTCTTCTCCACAGGGGCACATAGCAGATGGTGCAATTTTCAATTTTCTGTGGAGGTGTTTATTCAATGTGTCCATATCATCAAGAGACAAAATATAACTTAATATAAATAATATTTGTGACAAAACTACAAAACTAAATAGATGCAGCCTCACCTCAAGATAAAAAATAAATAAATAATGTGGCTACCATACCTAAATCTGATATTCATTCCCTATCCTTTTTTTTAATCAGTCATTCTTAGGCCTAGATCTCATTCCAATGGAGGTTAGAACAAAAGCAGCAGGCCTGTCTTTTGCTAATTAGAGAGAGAGAGAGAGAGAGAGAGAGAGAGAGAGGGGGGGGGGGGGGGTGGTGGTGGTAATTTGAACAGCCTATAAAAAAAATTGAGGAAAAAATCCCTTTAAACAGAGCACGAGCTTTAGCAGTCAGAAAACGATAAGCAGGCATTGATATCGATGAGATACGTAAGATGAAGTATGTAGGCACTAGACTACTTCGATCAATCGCCAAATGGGCTGCAGATGGGAATCGAGGTGACAGCAGCGGTATGGCCTTTGTCATCTCTCTCTCTCTCTCTCTCTCTCTCTCTCTCTCTCTCTCTCTCTCTCTCTCTCTCTCTCTCTCATGCGCGCGCACGCGCACGCACGCACGCACGCCAAACCCCCACCCCACCCCCCCACACACACGAGTGTTGACTAATACATAAATTATTAGGCCTATGTGTTTTTTAAGTTACATGTATGTTGGCATGACGTACATTTTAGAGCCAGCTTGGTGTGTGTGTGTGTGTGTGTGTGTGTGTGTGTGTGTGTGTGTGTACGCGCGCGTGCGCGTTCGTGCGTGCGTCAAGTCAATCAAATCAAGTCAAAATGATCTTTATTGAGGGTAAAAGATTAAGTTTATACAACTTTTTATCATCCTGCCCTCACACAAAAAAATAAAGAAAACTGACATATAAAAGCATTCAAATACAATGTTCACACATGTTGAAGACAAAAATCTATGAAGATTTTAAAAAGAATAAGTAAATCCAGAGTAACAAAACATGATAAAGCAAATCAAGACAGTATAGCATAAGCTCAGGTCATACAGACAAATGAAGAATTTTTTTTTTAAAAACCCAACCCCTAAACAACACCCCCACCCCCCATAAACAACAACAACAAAACCAACAACACAAAAACACCCACAACAACAACACCTAACGACAAAAAACAAGAAAAAAAACCCAGCAAAAAACAACACTCACAAAACAAGATAAAACGAAAGCAAGACAAACATCCATTCGTTATCTGGGAAGTATAATTATAGGATCTGTTATAGGACTTCTGATGTTAAATCATTCTAGCTTTTATGCAAGGGTAATTTCTAGTATGATCTGCCGAATTCGACTTGATGATATCAAAACGAAATATTGTAAAAAGTAAAGTGTACTTGTGGCCAAAAGTTTAGCTTGAGTCATATGTTACACAGTTGTCCTAAAGTGCTCTGGTTTCTTCCAAAACGTTGCATAGACTTGAATTATTCTGCAGAAACTTTTCAGAATCTAATGTCAGATAATATTCTTTTAATTGAAATAGCTCAATTCCTTGTACATAGTCCCGTTTTTAGGTTTATATAATGGCCGCTTAGAGTTGTGTTTTATTGTGTGTGTTTAACCCCCCCCCCCCTCCCCCCCCAACTTTTGGTGTAATTTTGCTTCAATGGACTTTGCTATTTGATCTTTATTCACACACACACACACACACGCACGCACGCACACACACTCATACGCCCGCATGCACGCGCGCGCACACACACACTCATACACACAAGCACGCACGAACGCACACAGTCACACATTACAAGTGACAAAACACAAGCTTTCAAACACACACAAGCATCTTCCTTTCTTCTTTCCCCCCTGTCTCCCTTGGTCTAATATAACCGACAGTGAAAAGACGTAAAATGTAAAGAACGAACACACACGCACGACCAACCAAAAACAACAACAAACCCTTGTGTGTGTGTGTTGTGTGTGTGTGTGTGTGTAATTATCCATTTTTTAAGCCTGGAATAAACATTCTGTATTATTCTTATTAGGCCTTGCTTCAGCTTCCTCAGATGGTTGTATTTTTCTTGTAAAGGTACATTACTCTTGTCATTCAAGAACAGCAACTTTGTTCTGTTTTTAGGCTAGTCATCACGGATCACATGCACACACAATCGCAAACACAATCCGCTGGCCCTGCGGCACGAGTGTAAGAATAACCTGACAGGTGCAGTGGTATCATAAACAGTGACTGCGACTATTGCTGCTGAACATTGCTTGTTCTAATCCCGGTTAGTGGCATTTCTGTTGCTACCCTGACTTCTGCTACTTTATCGTGATGGTGTTTCAACTTTCGTACTGTTATAAACTATAATAAAGAAATAGCCTAAATTAGTAAATAGGTCTTAGTTTAGGCATACTGGAGTCATCGACATCACTGGCTTATTGCACACACCAACTCTAAAGAACACCCCTCCCCCCTCCAAAAGCCAATAGAAAAAAGTAAACTCCCCCCCACTCCTAAATCAAGCAAAACCTAAGCACCTGTCCACATTAAATCTATAAGAATAGCAATTTGGAGTACAGTCTCATGTCGAGTGGCAAGAGATCAGGAATATATTTCATTTTAATCAAGCTAACTGTAAAAAAATGCACTTGTCAAAGATAATTTTCAAACCATAGTTATGCCAGACAAATGTGTGTAGCTTGCCTTTAATAGAAGATAGTTTGCTACCACTACCAGCATGTTTCAACCAATTCCCCAGTCATTCTTGACAGATATGCCTGGGTGAATTGAAGTCTGATGAACAACACATAGAGGTGTAATTTGCAAAACCAAGCATCCAGGGATCCTTTACAAATTAATATCATGTTCAAATTAAATGCCCAGCATCTAACATCTAAGCTTTGCAATAACAACAGCTGAGTATAAAATAGCAAGAGATGTGACCCCATCAGTCATGCTACTATATGCTGTATTAGTGCAATCCGAAAGTACCTTTCCACAGATGCAACATCCAAACTCGTTAAGTCTCTCATTCTTTCACATCTGGACTATTGGTGTGCCAGCATCATTAATCTACTCCCTTCAACGTATTCAAAACTCTGCAGCTTGACTATTCCTCAGAGAGAAAAAAAGCACATTACCCCTCTCTTGTGATCTCTCCACTGGCTGCCTGTGCCACAGAGAGTAAACTATAAGATCAGTACCCTTTGTTACAAATGTCTCCACAAAACAGCACCCTCCTACCTCTGCGAATGTCTTCACTTGTACACTCCTTCTTGTTCCCTCTGCTCTGCTGCAGATACCCTGTCCTTAGAAATACCTAGATTCAACCAATCCACCATTGGCTGTTGTTCTTTCTCTATTTCTGGTCCATCGATCTGGAATGACCTCCCTCTCTCTCTTCACCAAAAGCTTTCTTATGACACTGTTAAATCCAGTCTCAAGACTTATTTATAAATTTCAAACCTAAGATTTTCCTCTTCTGCTATATCTCATAGCTTTTCCCTGCCTTCAACAGCTGAGATTCTATCGCCCTGTCAGGATGTGATCTGTGTATATGTGTGCGTGCGTGTGTGCACATTTGGACTTGTTGGAACTATTAATTGTTACTGGTTGTATGACTGTGTGAGAATGAGTTGAGTGCAAGTGTTTTGATTTGTCTCTGCAAGATATAGCGCTATATAAATAATTTAAGTTCCATTTATTATTATTATAACGACAAGATAATTTTGATGTGGGGTGAAATTATCAGTCTTTTTTTCCACCCCTTTCCTTTCTCAGGAGGCACCGTGGTCGAGTGGTTTAGGCGATCAACTCGTGATCCAGAGGTCGCGGGTTCGATCCCCGCTCGGCTCGGTGTTGTGTCCTTGGGAAAGACATTTTACTCCTATTTTCCTCACTCCACCCAGGTGTACAAGTGGGTACCAGCTCAGCTGGGGAAGTATCTGGCGACAGACTAGCGTCCTGTCACAGGGGTGGTGAAAAACCATCAGTTCGCTTAACGCTACAGAAACCGGGATAAGCTCCGGCTCTATGGGCCTTCTGGCTCGAAAGAACATACTTTCCTTTCTCAGATGTTGTTTTAATGTAAATGTGTCGTCTAGGAAATTTTATGAAGTTTTTGGAGTCTTTTTCATAAAAATTATACTTTGCTATTTAAATCAAGTGATTTTCATATTGTTGCCAGGGTTTTGTGGTGTGGACATACTGGTAAGAGGCAGGTTCTGCTTGGTCCATCAGATGCAAAAGAGTTGTCACAGTCAGTTTTTTAATTTTGGGGATATTTTTTATTCTGACACCAAAGTTTCTTCATACAGAAGGAAGTTCAGAACCATGTGGAACTGGAAGTATTAGATTATGGGGTGTTAATTTGATAATGAATTAAATGAAACAAGATTCATAAAAGTGAAAAACTTTCTTTCCTGCAAACACTGTCACACACACATACAATTGTGCGCATACACACACACACATACACACACACATACACTCGCACACTGAGTCACACACACACACACACACAATGCGCATGCGCGCCAGTCACACACACAAGACTCAAAGAGTCAAACACACAACACACACACAATTATTGTTTACAGTTCAGTTCTAAGTAGGCATATTATTAAAGGATTCTGAGATTGAGTAGCAGCTTGCAAAAATGATCATGAATAAATAATTTTGTAAAAGTGGTTATATTACTGCCTTTAGATTATTTTTTTTCTTTTTTTCCCCCCAGGAACCATGAGGCTGACCGCACTAGATCGACATCGCACTGACACATTTGTATACTGTAATCCCACTTCGCCGTCGGACATCATAAAACAGTTCAGGGATTGTCGTCTATCAAATCGCTTCATCGACTTGCAAGTGGAGGTGAAGGGAGTTATCTTCCCATGCCACCAGATTCTCTTGGATGCTGTCTGTCCGTACTTTTCCGCTTATTTTTCGTTCAGTGCAATGAAGAGTGAAGATGACGAAGGACTGAGAGGAGTTGAAAGGGTGTCACTTAAATATGATAAGATAACTGTCCAAGGCTTCTCCATTCTTCTAGACTTCATATATAATGGTGAACTTGAGGTAAGGCATGTGATGATTTTGTCACATTTTCTGTTGATTGTGTGAAAGTTTGTTTTGTGTACCCTATACTTTTACTTTGAAAATGTGTGGAGGAAAACAAGCGCAGGTAACTAGTTACAACTTCTCCATCGTTTTGAAAGTGATTAAGATTCAGTTAAAAGAAAAACAAACAAGAAAATAAAAAATAAACAAACAAAACCAAGAAAATAACACTGGGAGGAAAACAATCACACACACCAGACCTCTGATCCACTGATTGTGTGTGTGTGTGCGTGCATGCATTTATTTATTTTATTTTATTTATTTATTTGTTCTTTTATATCGAGGATAATGGAATAAGCACTTATGTGCTTTTTTACATCCAGTCCCCATGTGTATGCGGTTTTGTAAATTCTGTCATCTGTTGCCACCGGCACACAATGGCCTACTCTTACGAAAGGCGGAACAGGATTTAACATGTGCGCAAGATGTTCTGTGTGCGTTCGCACACAGGACCTCGGTTTATAGTCTCATCCGAAGGACTTTTGGGGAGAGTGGAGTCTGCACTGATGTTAACTCCAGGGGAAAATATTCCCCTTGAATGGGAATCGAACCCGGGTTGTCAGATTGCGAGCGCAATGTTCTAACCACTAGGCTATCCCATCCCGTGCATGCGTGTATGTGTGTGCGTGTGTGTGGGTGGGTGTGTGGACAACGTGATAGATGTTCTCCATTATGCTGATGTAATAAAACTGTTTCAAACTGTTCTTGTGTTCAGGTGACAGTGGACAATGTGATAGATGTTCTCCACTGCGCTCACTTCCTGCAGTTCCATGAGGTCATAAAGACCTGCGCTGCCTTTCTGCTGCAGCACATCACAGCAGAAACTTGCCTCCATGTGAGCTCCTGAAAGATTGTCTGTGTTGTTCGACTGTAGTCATTTGTCTGTGTTAATCAACTTTAGTCATTACTCTGTGTGTGGGTAGGTGGGTGATTGTGTTATTCGACTGTAGTCATTTGTCTGTGTTATTCAACTTTCTGTGTTATTCAACTTTAGTCATTTGTCTGTGTTATTCAACTTTAGTCATTTGTCTGTGTGTGGGTGGTTGTTTGTGTTATTTAACTTTAGTCTTTACTCTGTGTGTGTATAGGTGGGTGGGTGGGTGATTGTGTTATTGAACTTTAGCCATTACTCTGTGTGTGGGTAGGTGGGTGGGTGGGTGATTGTGTTATTTAACTTTAGTCATTACTCTGTGTGTGGGTAGGTGGGTGGGTGATTGTTTGTGTTATTTAACTTTAGTCAGTACTCTGAGTGTGGGTATGTGGGTGGGTGGGTGGGTGATTGTGTTATTTAACTTTAGTCATTGCTCTGTGTGTGGGTAGGTGGGTGATTGTGTTATTTAACTTTAGTCATTTGTCTGTGTGTGGGTAGGTGGGTGATTGTGTTATTTAACTTTAGTCATTTCTCTGTGTGTGGGTAGGTGGGTGATTGTGTTATTTAACTTTAGTCATTTGTCTGTGTTATTCAACTTTAGTCATTACTCTGTGTGTGGGTAGGTGGGTGGGGGTGATTGTGTTGTTTAACTTTAGTCATTACTCTGTGTGTGTGTGGGGGGGTGGGAGGGGATGGGCTTGGGGGGTGGTGGTAGGGGGTTGACTCACTTTTGTCAAATGAGGAGTGAAGTCTTTGTCACCATCTTGATTCATCTTGCCTCTGTGTGTGTGTGTGTGTGTGTGTGTGTGTGTGTGTGTGTGTGTGTGTGTGTGTGGTTGTGAGTGTGTGTGTGTGTGTGTGGTTGTGAGTGAGTGTGTGGTGTGTGTGTGTGTGTGTTGAGGTTATTTGCATTTGTTTTGAGGTCAACTTGAAATGTGTTTAGTGTGTTTTATATACACGTACTATTCAGAAGCATGATTAAGAATGAATTGTGTCAGGACTGGTTATATCGTATTGAACTGTTGCATGTTTCAGATACTGGTAACGGCCAGGGCTTTGGGCCTTCCTGAGCTGGAAGAGAAAGCCTTCAGCGTTGTTTTGTCACATTTGACCGAAGTCATGTGTCTAGAAGAGTTCACCAACTTGTCCAAAGACGAGCTGGTCAAAATAATCAGCCACCCTCATCTGGAACTGAAGACAGAGGTCACGGTTGTGAACGCCATCGTGACATGGATAAAAGGGGGAGAGAATCAGCGCCGGCCTTTGCTGAAGGAACTGCTGCAGCACGTCCATCCGCTTCATTCCGACCTAGAGGAGCTCCAGCAGGACGAACCGCTGATGGACACCCTGAAGGAGATGGTGCTGAAGGAAGGAGAGGTCATCATGGACTCTGGCGAAGACGACAAAGATTGTCTGCAAGACACTCTCAGGGATTACCTGGCAGAGCGCTCCTCACCTTACAGACTTGCGGAAGAGCTGGTGGTGGTTTGCGACAAAACCGAACGCCTTTCCGGAAACCAACGGAGAGTGGACACGAGAAAGGTGTACTGCTACAACGCTCGCACTCGGAGGTGGCAGGCAAGGACGGTAATTCCGTTCACCAATCGGGAGAGTTACTCCGTGGCGGTTGTGAACAACAGGATGCACATCACCGGAGGTCGGACCTCGGATGACGGGAGGGGGCTGTTGGAAAGTGCCTTCGATAGTCACCTGCTGTACGATCCCATGGAGAACAAGTGGCACACGCGGCAGCGCATGTTGGTAGCAAGGTAGGTCATCTTCAATAGGGGCTGTCATTGCCTTGTCTTCTTTTAGAATGACGGTGGTGGTGTGTAGTTTGATGTTTGATTTATCTGTGTGTCTCTAATGCTTGTCTCTAATGTGTTCTGAATGTTTCGGTGTTGGCTGAAGAACAGTGTGAAAGCAGGTTGCTAGTACTTGAAGTGAGAACTTTGAAAATGGTTGTAATTTTTGAAGGGGGGAAATTACCTAGTATACATGCTTGCATGTATGTGGGTGTGACATGCTTGCGTGTGAGTGGGTGTGTATATAATTATGCAAAATATATATGTATATTGTATTGCACTGTATTGTATTGTATACTGCTTTATGAGATCACAACAGATTTCTTTGCACAAAATTTAGGATGCTCTCCCTGGGGAGAGCATGTTGCCACAACAGCACTGTCACCCATCTTTTTTTTCTCTCCTGTATGTGTCTTTGTTACCCTGTCAGAGTAGATTTTTTTCCTGTAGAATGTTGCCAGGGACAACTCTCTTATTGCCATGAGTTCTTTTATGTGTGCTGAATGTGTGTCGCATACAGAACCTTGGGTGGTTTTTTTGGGTGTAATCTGGAAAAAAAACTAGCTCAAAGACCATCACTTGAGGTCTTGTAGATGGTAAAAAAGTTTGGTTTCAAATGGGGATTGAACCCGCTTTTATCGCTTCTATGCGTAATTTGCATAGAGCGTAGTGTGCTGTAAGCTGTACTAAGGTGTCTGATGACATGTATGTGATTCATTCTTTTATTCTTTAGTTGTGTAATCCTTTGCTCATAACCCACATGTATTTCTCTGTGTTTTGAGATAATAAAGTATTTGGAATAGGAATCAGGAATATATATGATCATCTCTGGGCCTCCGTTCTTGATGAGCTCAGCCGGGATGTTGTCAATCCCTGGTGACTTGCCTCCTTTCAAGGATCTTACTGCTTCTTCTACCTCTTCCTCCAGCACCTGTGTGCTTTCGGGATCTGATGGTCTGGGATCTTGCTCGTGAAGTTTGTTCGGATCAGCCTTCAGCTTGTAGTTGTACAGGTCGCTGCAATATTCTGAAACTACAAGCAGAAGAAATCCTATCAGAAGAACAGGCAGGATTCAGACCAGGTCGAAGCACTGTCGAGCAGATCTTCAACATCAGAATGCTCATAGAGAAGCATCTCCAACATCAACTACAGCTCTACAACAACTTCATTGACTTCAAGAAAGCCTTCGACCGAGTGTGGCAAGAAGCTCTGTGGAAAGTCATGAGAGACTATAACTTCGACGAGGACCTGATTCAAGTCATCCAGGCGCTGTATGACAGCTCCCACAGTGCAGTCCTCATGGGTGGAGAAATCGGGGAGTTCTTCCGGACTTCAGTTGGAGTTCGACAAGGCTGCCCGCTATCCCCCGTTCTTTTCAACGTGTTCCTGGAGAACATCATGCAGGAGGCCCTCCTTGACTTCAAGACCACAATCACAATAGGAGGAAGGCCAGTCTGCAATCTTCGATTCGCAGACGGTATTGATCTCATGGGCCGCAGTGAAGAAGAACTCCAGGATCTCACCACCAGACTGGAAACATCAGCCAATGCCCACGGTATGGAGATCAGCACGGAAAAGAGCAAGATCCTAGTGAATAGTACTACACCAACCACTCCCACCAGCATCAAGATGAGTGGCGAGACACTAGAGGAGGTAGAAACTTTCAAGTATCTTGGAGCAGTCATCACCAAAGAAGGTACGAGCACACAAGAGGTGAAGATCAGACTTGCTGTGGCACTCTCCTCCATGACTAAGCTGGCGAAAGTGTGGAGAAACCATAACATCAGAACCCACACTAAGGTCAGACTCTACAAGGCACTCGTCACATCCATTGCCTTGTACAGCTGTGAAGCGTGGACACTTACTGCCGATCTAGAACGTCGAATTCAAGCCTTTGAGATGAAGTGCCTCAGACGGATCCTGAACATCACCTACAGAGACCGTAAAACCAATGACTACGTCTGGCAGCAGATCGAGGCACTGGCTGGCAAACAAGAACCATTGCTAGATACAGTCAAACGGAGGAAACTGAAATGGTTTGGCCACACAACAAGGCATAACAGCCTGTCAAAGACAGTCCTGCAGGGAATGGTGGAAGGAGCAAGGAGGCAGGGACGACCACGCAAAAGCTGGATATCCAACATCAAGGAGTGGACCGGCCTCACTGTACCAAACCTCCTGAAAGCAGCCCAGGACAGAACCATTTGGCGGTCCACTTGCAGCGTCCGTGCAGGTACCCCAACGGTCGTTCCGACCAAGGGATGAGTGAGAGAGAGAGAGAGATATATAGCTCAGTGGTCAGAGCACTCGCTTTCCCCAGTCAAGGTTAAGCAGCGTCTAGCGTGGTTACCACTTGGATGGGTGACCGTTTGCGCACCTTGGCTTCAGTACAGTCCCCCCAGTTCACCCAGCTGTAAATGGGTCCCTGCCCTCTTTAGGGTCAGGGAAGGTAAAGAAGCGAGGGAGAGGAGATGGGCGCCGCCCTCAATATGCTGGCCCTTTAAGAAGTTGAGGTCTCTGATGCCTCTCTCCCCTACGACCGCATAGCTTATAGGATACTTTTACATATATAAAAAAGGTAAAGGAGTCCCATAACCTATAAGTATAAGGTCATAGGGGAGCGAGGCTTCAGAGACCTCACTTCTCTAGGGCCAGCATATTGAGGGCGGCGCCCATCTCCTCTCCCTCACTGCTTTTATATATATATATATATATATAAAGGTAAGAAAAGAAAATTGACTTATAAAAGCATTCAAAAGACAGTGTTAATATATATATGGGTTTTGTATGTGTGTGTGTGCCACTCTATGTGTGTCCCTGTATGTGTGTGTGTGTGTCTATCTGTTTTTATTTATTTATTCTTTTATATCGAGGATAATAGAATAAGCATTCATGTGCTTTTTTTACATCCAGTCCCCGTGTGTATGCAGGTTTGCAAATTCTGTGTGTGTGCATGCGTGCGTGCGTTGGGTTTCCAGGTGCAACCACAGCTCTGCAGTGTTGAGGGGTCAGCTGTACGTGGTGGGAGGAGGGTACAAGGGGCCAGACCTCATCAGCCTTCGCGCAGACGGAGAAGTGTACGATGACCACTCTGACCAGTGGAGCTTCATCTCGCCCATCCGGAACTTCACGGGGATAGGGAACCCTGCCCTAGTTTCGCTGCACGGTATCCAAGAGTTCTGCCTTTCTTTCTTTATTGTTGTTGTTGCTGCTGTTGTTGTTGTTGTTGCTAAGTTTTGTTTGTTTGTTTGGTTTGTTTGTTGTTGGGTTTTTGTTTTGGGGGGTAGGGGTGGTGTGTTTATTTTCTGATTGCTTGTTGTTGATGGGTGGTTCTGTTTTTTTGTGTTTTTTGTTGGGGTTTTTTGATAGTTGTTGTGAGTGGTGGTAGTGGTGGTGGTAGTGTTTATGGTGGTGGTGGTGGTAGTGGTTGTGGTAGTGGTTGTGGTGGTGGTGATTGTGGTGGGTGGTTGTCGTGGTGGTGGTGGTTGTGGTGGTGGTGGTGGTTGTGGTGGTGGTGGTGGTAGGGATGGTGGTGGTTGTGGTGGCTAAGTGGTTGTTTATTGTTTGTTGGTTTTGTTTTTTTAGATGAAAGTCAGGGAAAATTGGATACAAAGAGAAAGAGGGGGAGAGAGAGGGAAAGGAGGGAGAGAGAGAGAGAGGTTTTTTTTCATGTTCCCTTAACACTATCCCTATGTTAAGGCAGAGAACCCCTCTTTCCCAGAACACGAGCACTGTGCGCATTTGTATTCTACCATAACCCAGTAGTGGGTGATACGAAGGGAAGGGTTAGTAGATGGTTGGTTACCCTATAGCAGGTTACCCGTAGGGAAAAGGTTAACTCCCTAGGGAGGAGTTATTGGGCCACTGCCATTCTGCAGAACTTTTTGCCACAGTGTGTCCTGGGAAAATCGAAGCTGCCAGAGCCCATCCCCCATCTGTTTGAGTGTTGTTGCGTGGGTATTTTTGTTTTGTTTTGTTTTATTCTGTTTATTTTTTTGGTGGTTTTTTACATGCCTCAGGTTTCGTGCGAGACATATTTGTTTATTTTCTCCATATCAACTGTCATAGCCATTTTGTTGTCATTATTGTTGTTGAATATTCCCCAGCTTAACACCCTGGGGGTCGCCCCGAATATGGAAACTTTTTTTGTTTTTGTTTTTTTACATCAGATTTCAGTTGTTCCTGTCAGCAACAATGAAGTGATATAATCACATGCATAGTCTCAGGGATACTGAATAGGGGATTTTTGTTTTCCAACTGTTAGTGTGATGGACATGAATAATTGAACATGCATTATTTCCCTCTCCCTCTCTCTTTCTTTCTTTCTTTCTTTCTTTCTTTCTTTCTTTCTTTCTTTCTCCATTGCTTGTAGTTTTCTTTCCTTGCCTCATTCAGAATATAGACACTTGACTCACTCATCCCACCTGGGAATCACTGTGAGATTGAAGTACACACTGGATGAAAAGTTTGCATGGATTACTCTTTTCCAGACTGCCACACCATATAGGCAACTGTATTCCAATTTCAGAGGATACTTGTCTGTCAAAGATGGAAGGATTCTAACGATCAAAAATGGAACGATTCTAACAATCAAAGATGGAAGGATTCTAACGAGTGCTTAATGTTCTGTATGTGTAAGGTCACAGTACCTCAGTTTATAGTCTCATACAGAGGTCCCAGTCTACTTAAAATAGTTGGAAAAGGTTTTGAATTTCTGAGAAATACTGAGTAGCCCATGTTACAGATCTTTAATAGGCACATTGATCTTCTACATGTGTATATATATATGAAGGAATCAGGCACTGGCATGTCTGCACTTTAAATTGACTGGGAGTATATAAAATCCCACCTTAATCCACCAGGTGCAGCTGTTGAGATTAACCCCGACTTCATTGACCTACAGGAATAAGTCAAAACGGTCTAACCGCTTGGTATAGGTCTGTCGCCTGTTTAACTGTTGCTGTCTGGGATGAGACATGGCAACCTGACTGCTGCTGCTGTGTATGGTGAGTGGACGAGCAGTGTGGAGTGCACACAGGTACATCTGAATAGCAAGCAAGTTGTATAGAGATATAAGTCACACATACACTGATGCAGACATGCTTATGTGCACACAAGAGGAAACACACAACATGCTCTCTTGCCGCACACACATGGTGAGACTAAACGAGGCCCGTGTTTGAAGCATGCAGAACATCTTGCGACACGTAATCCGTTCCGCTTTTGTCAAGAGTTAGGCCATTGTGTGCCTGGAACAGATGACAAAATTTACAAAACGCATATCACACACGGACTGAGTAAAAAGCAATAAGTGCTTTCCATACCACGATAAAAGAATAAATAATAAATAAATAAACTTGCACACATACAATCTCTTGAACACACTGTCTGTATCAGTATTGTATTGTATACAACACAAATACTGATGCAGGCACATGCTTACGCACACACACACACATTCTCTCTCTCACACATTTATATATAACATCACATATTTATTTATTTTTTATTTATTTATTCTTTTATATCGAGGATAATGGAATAAGCACTCATGTACTTTTTTTTACATCCAGTCCCCGTGTGTATGCGGTTTTGTAAATTTTGTCCTCTGTTCCCACCGGCACACAATGGCCTACTCTTTCGAAAAGCAGAACAGGATTTAACATGTTCGCAAAATGTTCTGCATGCGTTCGCACACGGGGGCCTGGTTTACAGTCTCATCCAAAGGACTTTGACATTCAGCTCATACAAAAATATAGTTCAGTTTCTTTCTTTTTTTGGTTTTCCAGGAAAGCTGTACTGCCTTGGCGGTGTCTGTGAACATCCCGATAAGCGACGAGGAAATCCCGTGGAAAGTCACGTCAGCGCCCAGATTTGACCCGGATCACAACCTCTGGCACGAGGTGCTGGCTTTGGAGCGAGAGATCAACGCCAAGAACCTCCACCCTAGCAGAGGCAAGGTGATCGCCGCGGACGGTCTCTTGATCCTCATCGACGAGGGCGTGGGCAAGTCGCACAGTGTCTACAATCCTGTCTCCCAGTCGGTCACCCCCTTGATGCAAGCTCATGGACATCATTGGCTGGGAGGGTGGGCCTTGTTCCGAGGACAGCTTCTGTCCATCGGTGGGGTGGAAGGTCCACAAGCTGATAACCACGGACATGATGCACGGGTGGGACTTGACGGACCCCGGCGAACACACGTGGCACATGATGCCTTCGATGCCGGTGCCCGCGTTCAATCACAGGTGTGTGACCTTACACTTCCCCCAGCCAGGGCCAGTGGTGTCCTCAGCAGACCAGTGAGGAGGAGTTTTCTTTCTGTCGTTGATGGATAGTGGCCGGTTGTCAGACTTGTGAGGAGTCTGATCTTGTATCGTTGAAGCTGTGATAGTGGTTGGTCTAGTGTCATGCAGGCAGACCGCAAGGGAATGAATGATCTCTGTGGACGAATATTGAAAATTAGTCGGTGTGGAGTCCAGTATGCTAGGTTCTTTTATTTTGTTTGTTTGTTTGTTGTTGTTTTTTTTAAAAACTGTATGACATTTCACATTACACCGTTAATACTGTTGACGTCTTTACTTCCTGGTGTGTTAGGTGATGTGTTGTTAACTTGTTGGAAAGTATTTCCGTTTAGTTGCTATGCTGACTGGGGGAGTTGTTTTCTCAGTTTTCTTTTTTTTTTATGTCATTATATATATATATATATAATATATATATATATATATATATATATATATATATATATATAAAAATTGAGAAAATATAGTGGCGAAAAAAAAGTGCAGGTAACCATTTACAACTTCATTCTCATCATAAAAATGATTTTGTCCAAGATTCCAAAGCAAAATAAAATTCATATGTCATTATATATAATTGATAAAATATAGTGGGGGAAAAACAAGTGCAGGTAACCAGTTACAACTTCATTCTCATCATAAAAATGATTTTGTCAAAGATTCCAGAGCAAAATAAAATTTCGCTACAAGATGAAAATCTTTAAAGGCAGCATTTGGGGAATTATTAAGTGCCTTTGGCCAAATGTCCTTCAGATGAGCCATGACCACAAATAAATTTAGTGTGCCCCTTCCTTTTTCCAAGTCCAAGAGTGGTCAGTTCCTGCTATAATTAGCACCAGCTGGGATGGGCTGGGATGGAAAAGACAGCAGCTGAGAGTGGGGAAAACTGATAGCATTGATATATATAGATAGATAGATAGATAGATAGATGTGTGTGTGTGTCATTTACAAAGCTATTACATTCCATTTAGCTGAATAGAGCTTAAGTATCACTTAAATATCCTGCATGTTCTTCTGTCTCAGAGGGAGAGAGAGAGAGAGAGAGAGAGAGAGAGAGAGAGAGAGGAGAGAAGAAGAGAGAGAGAGAGAGAGAGATTTTCATTGCAAATAAACCCTTTGCCCTCATTGTTCAAGAAATTATGATGGTGGTGGTGGTGGTGAGCTTTTCCCAGCTTAACACCCAGGGGTGGGGTGGGTGGGTGGGGGAGTGCTTGAAATACACATCACGACTTGTACATTCCACCAGGGAATTCACTTTGAGAGAAAGATCTGGAGAGAATTTTTCATTGCAAATAAACCCTTTGCCCTCATTGTTCATAAATTTTAATGGAGGTGGTGGGTTGGTGAGCTTTTCCAGGCTTGAACACCCAGGGGGGAGTGGGTGGTTAGGGCACGTGCTGAAACACTCACGACTTGACATTCCACCAGGATTCCACTTTGAACTGAAGGCCACTCTGGTGAGAAAGTCTTTTTCAAGAACCCCACACACAAAGCCGTATTGACTCAGAGGATTTTATTTTATGACCTTTAAAGGAGAGTGTCATTTGTTACGCTAAGAGCTTGTCATGGCCGAAGACCATCTCAACACAACATTTTACAACATAACAACATTTTAATGTAGGCTTTGGTACTTTGCTTACATCAGTAACTGACAAAAGGTTTTGACCTTGAGTGGAGGAAGCTGGTTGCAAAATTTTCATTGGTGCCCCCACGGTCCACAGGATAGGCGAGGTGAGGAGGAGGTCAAGGAATTATGAAAGAAACCATTGAAATGTCACAGTCTCTCACACTCGGTCCAATAAAGTCTTCTTTGTTGAACGCTCAGGCACCATCTTTGTTGTCCGTCATATGAGCAAAAAATGCATCGCGCTGCTGTCAAGCGCCTTACAAGTCAGGCCCAGGGTATCCGACTTTGGTGTGGGAGGGTATTGTTATCTTTTAAAGTCTTATCTAGTTAAGAAGGCAGGAGAATGGACCAAGAAGTTAGAAAATAGACAAGATTAGAATGAGGTGACTGGAAGAATAAGGAAGCAAGAGAAAATCAAGATGCTTATGGGTACAGGAGCAAAGTATGAGACAGTCACCCTCATGAGTTGTTTATAGATACATAGAACAAACATATTTATTTATTTATTTTATGTATTCTTTATTTGGAGGATAATGGAATAAGCACTCATGTGCTTTTTTCATCCAGTCCCCGTGTGTATACAGTTTTTGTAAATTTTGTCATCCGTTCCCACCGGCACACAATGACCTACTCCTCCGAAAAGCGGAACGGGTTTTAACATGTGCGCAAGATGTTCTGCGTGCGTTTGCACACGGGACCTCGGTTTATAGTCTCATCCAAAGGACATATGAGGCAGTCACCATCATAAGTTGATCGTGGAAAGAGAGAACAAACATGTTAGGCAGTCATTGTCATAAGTTGCTTATGAATTCATAGAATAAACATGTGAGGCAGTCATTGTCATAAGTTGCTTATGAATATATAGAACAAACATGTGAGGCAGTCATTGTCGTAAGTTGCTTATGAATACATAGAACAAAATACGAGGCAGTCATTGTCGTAAGTTGCTTAGGAATACATAGAACAAAATGTTAGGCAGTCATTGTCGTAAGTTGCTTATGAATACATAGAACAAACATGTGAGGCAGTCATTGTCGTAAGTTGCTTATGAATACATAGAACATGAGGCAGTCATTGTCCTAAGTTGCTTATGAATACATAGAACATGAGGCAGTCATTGTCCTAAGTTGCTTATGAATACATAGAATAAACATGTGAGGCAGTCATTGTCATAAGTTGCCTATGAATACATAGAACAAAATACGAGGCAGTCATTGTCCTAAGTTGCTTAGGACTACATAGAACAAAATGTTAGGCAGTCATTGTCGTAAGTTGCTTAGGAATACATAGAACAAAATGTTAGGCAGTCATTGTCGTAAGTTGCGTATGAACAAAATATGAGGCAGTCACACACACACACACACACACATAAAGGCAGTCATTGTCATAAGTTGCTTATGAATACATAGAACAAAATGTGAGACAGTCATTGTCGTAAGTTGCTTAGAGGAAGAAAGAGAGAGAGAAGAGAGAGAGAGAGAGAGAGAGAGAGAGAGAGAGAGAGAGAGAGAGAGAGAGAAAATGTGAGACAGTCATTGTCATAAGTTGCTTAGAGGAAGAGAGAGAGAGAGAGAGAGAGAGAGAGAGCGTGGACAAAATGTGAGACAGTCATTGTCCTAAGTTGCTTAGAAGAGAGAGATACAGAGTCAGAGACAGAGACGGAGAGAGAGAGAGAGAGAGGACAGAATGTGAGACAGTCATTATGATTCTTGCTGTGTGGCCCAGCCCGAAAGCCTCTGTCAGTTATGGATTAAGCAAAGTGTCAAGGCCTTCATTAAAATGCTGTTACTCTTTGAGATGCTATGCCAAGCTTCCTTGCGTAACAGTCTGCATTCTCCACAAAGGGGGACAATCCTTTGAAGTCACAGAGTATGTGCCTATTTGGAGATATATTTGAAAACAGCCACAGTCACAAACCTCTCATCCATTATGTACATATATGAGAGGAGAGGAGAGGAGACAGACAGAGAGAGAGAGGACAAAATGTGAGACAGCCAGTTGTAAGGGGGACGGGATAGCCTAGTGGTTAGAACAAGCGCTCGCTATCTGACGACCTGGGTTCGATTCCTGTTCAAGGGGATATCTTCCCCTGGAGTTAACATCAGTGCAGACTCCACTCTCCCCAAAAGTCCTTCAGATGAGACTATAAACCGAGGCCCCGTGTGCGAACGCTTGCAGAACATCTTGCGCACACGTTAAGTCCTGTTCAGCTTTTC
Source organism: Rapana venosa (assembly GCA_028751875.1). Lineage (NCBI taxonomy): Eukaryota > Metazoa > Mollusca > Gastropoda > Neogastropoda > Muricidae > Rapana > Rapana venosa. The sequence goes on from CM054138.1 coordinate 33,022,282, forward strand.
ATAAGAGTAGGCTATTGTGTGCCGGTGGGAACAGATGACAGAATTTACAAAACTGCATACACACAGGGACTGGATGTAAAAAAGCACATAAGCGCTTATTCCATTATCCTTGATATAAAAGAATAAATAAATAAATCATAATTCTTGCTGTTGCCCAGGCCAGAAGCCTCTGATCTGATAGAGATTGCCAGGTGTAATGAGTGAAACAGTGCAAATTCAGGGCGACACCCAGGGTGCTTAGGATTGAGCACTCGAATAACTCAATGTCGTCATTCTTGCCAGCTCAATCTTAGTCTTTTTTTTTCCTCTAACTACCTAAGATCCAGGAATGAAATCGTATTAGGTTACTGTTTAGGCCTACACGAAACGGGTTGATGAAAGTGCTGCTGTCATGATTTTAGCTCAGTTTAAGTGTATTCAAATTTTCATCTTTTGTATTCAACATATGTGAATGATTTTAAGGATTTTTTTTGTTGGTAGCATTCTCTCTCTCTCTGTCTTTTTCCAACTCTCCATTTGAGCTACTAGACTTTCAACATGGAGCTGGTAGTGAGTGGGTGAAAATGATTTTAATACAATATACTTGGAATTCTTTCTTTTTCATTTCATTTGCAGGCAATCAGTGCAAGATATTTGTTGATTTAAAGCAAATTTAAAAAAACAAACTCCCCATCTAAATTCACCATGAGAGCAGTTATTGAAGGAGCTAGTAGTAGTAGCAGATAAAAAGTCTGAGATAAAGCGGCAATGTATACATTGAGTGTACTTTTCATAATTTTATCCTACATTATCTAGTTTTGTGTTTAGTCTGTGATAGGTTAATTTCATTCGTTTTATTGTTGTGATCAGATGGCGTAGGCTGTGTTCAATGATACGTTTACTCCTCCTGGCTGGAAACTTGCTCAAACTTGGACATGACTTGAAAGGAGGACATAATGAATATTGTATTGTAATAAATAGGAAATGTTAATTTTGCAGAACTCTTTGTAAAATGTGTGTGTGTGTGTGCGCACATGCATGTGTGTAGATGTGTGTTAATGTGTGTAGATGTGTGTGTGTGTATGTGTATGTAAGAGATGGAGGTGTCACCATTTCTTGCGACTTGGTGTATAATATTATATCTGACAATTATATCTATACTTTTGCTTCTGGTAAGAGATGCATGGATTTGGTATTTTGTACATCGAGACTGACAGTTTTGAGGAGTTTCTCGTTTGGAATTTTTGAGAGGTAGAGGTGGTGGTGGTTTATAGTTTTTGTTACCATATCCTTTTTTTGAGTTAAGTAAATACAGACCGCTCTAAAAATGACTCTCTTCCAAATGGCTGCCAAATTGTGAAACGGTTTTATAATCAGACAGTTTTGGGGATTTTTTTGTTGTTGCTTTGTTTTATTTTGTCAATGATATAATTGAAGCCAGGTGGACATAAAAGCACTAAAGTAAATGTAATGGGGTGATACTACAGTTACAGTTGGGTAACGGCTGCAAGCGAATAGAATTGAACATTTCTGTTCCAGCCTGAAAAAGTTCAGATGAATGCATTTGATAGTGGCTTTACAGAGGCCTACAAATGTGACCTTAAAACATAAATCTTGCCTTCAAATCTGTTCTACTGCGAGTTTAGCACATTAGCTGATTTAGCAGTACTCTGCCTACTAGCATTCTAGAATGCAGAAAATGGAATATCTTTCTTAGATTTGTTTTTTTCTTCCCCATAAAAGTAATAGATATAATTGTTATAAGCTGTAATTTATTTTCTCATTTTGTTTCTGTGTCGAGTAAATAGTCTAGGCTAATAAAATTGGACAGGGCAGAATTCAGTTTTGATCTCCATATATAAAAAAACAACCAAAAAAACCCCCAAAAAGAAAAAGCAGCAATAATCAAAAGTGTGCATTTAAAAAAAAATTTGTCAACCGTCACTGTGGCTTTTAGAATTTTAGTTTAGAGAACTGTGTGTGTGTTTATCCAAGCTTCTGCTGTGTTCATTTTTAACCGAGAGGAATAACATTGAAAGTAAATGATGATCACTGCACAGGTTCTAAACAAGCACTGAAAGAGATATGGAGACAAAGACAGACACACTGCTAGATCAAGGTTAACCCAAGCACGATTTTACTGACTGTCATTTACCCACTTAAATTACAATTTTGAATAAACATTCCATCAATATGCAAATCTGCCAGTTTTCTTATTCAAACCTTATGCAGATCTGACAACTTTTAACACTTTTCATTTGATGTATAGTTTTCTCAAATGTTTCACGGTTGGGCTGAGAATTTTGCAAAGATGAAAAATCATCCTTGATTTATTTTGTGTGTGTGCATGCGCGCGTACATGTGTGTGTGCATGTATGTGTACTTGCATGCGTGCGAGTTAATGTAAGAGAGAGCAAGGGAGTGCATGATTCTCAAAATGTTGGGTTTTTTTTTCCATGTACGTTTTGAGTGGTTTTCTTTATGATTTTTTTTTTTACCAACTGAGCATAATTGTTATATATGAACCAGACTATAATTCAAGGTGAAGAAAGAAAGGCCTGCTGATATCAAAGTAGTCAGCTTTACTTCATGAAAGTGGGGGGTTGTGTTTTACTACATGAAAATTTTCAAACAATATTATCCAGATCTGTTCATACTGCTGCTCCCTCTTTCAGGCTGGACAAAAGTGGAACAAAACTTACTGAAAAGTCTTTTAATCCTACTGCTGTTTTCCTTCATTTTTTGCAATGTTTTCTGGTATGAACTTTTTAAAGTGAGAGTGGTGGTTCTGGTAAATGAAGCAAAGCAAATGTTTTTTTTGTGTGGTTTTTTATAATTTGTGATTTTAATGCTGTTTTACTCATTTCTGTGATGTGATTTTTTGGCCATGATTTTTTTTTTATTGCAGTGTATGAATCTTGATTTTGGTTTGTGAAATAAAACAATCAGTGGAAATATATACATGGGTATTGTGTCCCTTTTTCTCCATCAGACAGCTCACTTCACATCATTTTACAGGTCTTCTTTTGATCAGTCAGGATTTCAAAGCACACCTTACTCCAAGATCATTCCTAGCCTCCTACCCTACCCACTTTCACAGAAACATTGTATTTCACCACATCCACTTTTACACTCTTACACCTACACATATTACTTGAAAAGATGACAAAATTTACAAAACTGCATACACACAGGGACTGGATGTAATAAAGCACATGAGTGCTTGTTCCGTTATCCTCGACATACAAAAATAAATAAATCAAATAAATGAAACAATCATGCACATAAACTTCTAACCCAGTGTACGCTTACAAGTCTTTCCCAGGTGTGATGATTGAGACAAAGAGTGCATATTCTGGGTAACTCCCAAGGGTGTTAAGCTGGGGAACATGTAACAACATCACCACCACTACTACCACCTACGCACACGCCTTTGCCCATACTGACATGTATTGTATACAACAGTTATGGCCATGGCAGATTTCTCTGTGCGAGATTCAAGATGTTTTCTGTGAGCAGAGTGAGCACAGCTGTCAGTTTCCCCCACTCTCAGCTGCTATCCATCCCATCCCAACCCAGCTGGGGCCAGCTGGTGCTGATTACAGCAGAAACTGAGAACAGTGGGACAAGGTAAATGGAAGGGGTGTGCTAAATTTAGCAGGGTCGAGTGATGTTGGATTGTTGTGCTGTGTGTGTGTCACCACAGACGTGTCGTCAAACGCCAACTGGAGCCGACAGTGGCGAAAAACTAAAACCGAAATCAATAAACAGCTCTTTAGAACAAAGTCAAAACCTTAATCCATTCAGCAAAGACAAAGTATTACTCTGCTCAAGTTCTTGACACTATGTCCACGAAATCTCTTTTTTCCTTCACCTCAACTCTTCTCGGATCTGCGAAGACAAGCCCTCTGCCTACTGTCCACAGCGACTCGGAACTCCCTGCTGCATTTTCTTCATTCTTCTCTGACAAAGTCTGCAACATTATTTATTTATATTTCTTTCTTTATACCACCTTGAAGTCACGGCAGATTTCTCGGCGTGAAATTTGGGCCGCTCTCCCTGGGGAGAGCGCGAGCGCGTTGCCACAAGAGCAGCGCCACCAATTTTTTGCCTTTTTTCAGTCTGCAACTGTATTTTTTTCCCTATCAGAGTAGCTTTTTTCTACAAAATTTTGCCAGGGACAACTCTCTTGTTGCCATGGGTTCTTTTACGTGCGCTAAATAATCATGTGTAACACACGGGACCTCGGTTTATCATCTCATCCGAAAGACTAGCGCCCAGACCACCACTCATGGTCTAATGGATGGGGGAAAAGTTTCGGCTCCAGACTGGATCAGATTTCTTTCCAACCTGCGCCTCCCGATCCCCAATTCACAGGCATTCTTCTCCATTTCTTTCACCCAACCAGTGAGAAAGAAATCAAGACAATTCTCAAAGAAATGACAATAAAATCATGCGATCTAGATCCTGTACCTGCTTCTTTTCTCACTCAGTGCATTCCACAGCTCATACCCACTATCACGAAAATAGTAAACTCATCTCTTCTTTCAGGAATTTTCCCAACTGCTCTCAAAACTGCAATAGTTACACCTCTACTCAAAAAGCACGACCTCGACCCTAACATTCTGAAGAATTACAGACCTGTTTCTAACCTACCTTTCATCTCTAAAGTCCTTGAAAAAGTTGTTCTGAAACAACTTAAAAACCCACCTTCATTCCAACAGTCTCCTACCCCCTTTCCAGTCTGCTTATCGTGACAACCGCAGCACTGAGACCACCCTAGTCCACACCTTAAACACGCTTCTGCAGCTCAGGGAAAATCTCCCCTCTCACTCTTCTCAATTTATCTGCAGCCTTTGACACTATAGATGAATTTTTGCATTCAATTCTTCTGTCCCAACTCCAAAACATGTTTGGTATTACAGGCACAGCTCTCACCTGGTTTAGTTCATACCTCACAGACCGATTCCAAACTTGCAGTAAACAAGATTCAATCATCACCTGTCAAATCACAGGGCACAGTTCTGGGCCCTGTTCTTTTCACCCTCTACACTGCTCCACTTGCACATAATAATAAACTGTCATCAGGTCAACCATCCTTTTTATGCCTGATGGCCTCAGCTGACACATTTCTGACTTTGTATGTATGTATATATATATATACGGGGACGGGATAGCTCAGTGGTCGGAGCACTCGCTTTCCCCCAGCCAAGTTAAGCAGCGTCGAGCGTGGTTACCAGTTGGATGGGTGACCGTTTGCGCGCCTTGGCTTCAGTACAGTTCCCCCAGTTCACCCAGCTGTAAATGGGTACCTGCCCTCTTAGGTCAGGGAAGGTAAAGCAGCGAGGAGAGATGGGCGCCGCCCTCAATTGCTGGCCCTAGAGAGTGAGGCTCTGACGCCTCGCCCCCCTACGACCTTACAGGTTATGGGACTCCTTACCTCCCTTTACTATATAAATAAAATATATTATATTATAATATATATATAATATATATATAAATATATATATATATAAAATGTGTGTGTGTGTGAAAAAGGCTAAAAGCTAACTGGTCAAGAAAAAAAGGAATAGGAAGATGACATTTAGAGATCCTATCAACACTCTGTATAGATCTACACAGTGCTATATTCACTGGCTTGAAGCAACCCCCCCCCCCCACCTCCACCTTTCAAGCAAACAACTGAAGCCAGATCACAAAATAAGAAATATAATACACTGCTTTATTTACAGTCATAACCTCCCATCAACCCCCCTCCCCCCAAATAAAAAAAAAAAAAAAAAAAGAAGTGGAAAGTTGGAAATCCTTTGGGGGAAAAAACCTAACTTTACAGAAAATAATAAATTATCACAGTGACTTTAATAAATATAACAAAATCTGTATGGACTGGTAAAATGAAATGGATGTTAATCTCAATCAGATACAGTTCATTGAATTGAACAGAGTAAAGAAGAAATAAAAAAGTTTCCTATTTCTGCTCAACGGGGATAAAATAAGAATCTTTTGCCACAGGCTCTGTGTGTGTGATATCTTCAGTTTAACATCTGTTCACATTTAGTGATTTTAGACGGAAAAAAGTAATCTAAACAAGAGAACGCAAACAATAACAGAAAAGTGTCAGATCTTCTTCCTCTTCTTCCTTTTTTGTCATGTTTCTCCCAGGAGAGGTTTGACATTGATGAGCCTTCTCCATCTCTCTCTGTTTTGAGCTTCCTCCTTATTTATGCCCCTTTCTCTAAGATCATCTGCAATACAGGCAGCCCAGGTTTTGCTAGGTCTTCCCTTTGGTCTCTTTCCATCCACTACGAAGTTCATTGCTCTTTTTATGATGTGGTGGTCTGCTTTCAGTTGAACGCGCCCAAACCAGCGCAGTCTATTGCTATTAGCTACAGACTTCAGATCATCAACTTTGCTTCAAATTATTTCAATGATACCTATTAGCTCATTGAGGTTGTGCCGAAGCTTAAGCTTTGGCACTCTTTTCCTTTACTGTGACGTGCTGAAGCTTAAGAATCAGCAGACTTACGAATTTTTTTAAAAACACAAAGTGATGGTTAACTCAAGGGAAAGTACTCTGGCCTGTAGGGCAATCATTTTTCTAAACACAGTTGCTTTCCTTGATCATAAGCTTGCCTAGTTTTTATATGTTGGCCAATTTTGTTTGACATGTCAACAAGTGATATCTTTGGGATTTCAGGCACTCCAGTGTTATGATTCTTTAAAAAAAAAAAATCTGTTGTACAAAAAGTGACATCACATGGATTCAGCCAGCTTCAGGGAACTTTACTTTGGTGAAAAATTATCACATTGCTTCAAGGGGACTAGTTGATGAATAGTTCAAGCCATTTAAGATACCAACCCTAATTTTCAAAACTTTATTTTTCAGCATTCAGTGACATATTTTGGAAATTTGTAAAAAATAAATACAGTCATCTATTAAAAAACTGTGAAACAATCTCAAAAGAAGACATTATAAACTTTTCAATGATGTATAATGTGTATTTCATTATTATGTTGGTAAGTCTGCTTAATTTTTCAAATATAACCAAAATCATGCGTCACCCCAAAATGGCGGGATCCATTTCACTGCGACTCCAATGTGTTAAATGGAGCACTTGTACAACACAAATTTCTCTATATAATTTTAGATAATAATAATTTTAAAAAAAGAAAGAAAAGCAGCGTGAAGTTATCCTGAACCAATATCAAGCGCATTTACAAAATGCATGCCTGCCATAATTCTTCACTCCCTCTCTCACTTACGCTTGATCTTACGCACAAGATACATACACAAATAAAAACAGAAGGCTTTTTTCCCAATGCTTGATCTTACATACAAGATACATACACAAATAAAAACAGAACGCTTTTATCCCAATGCTTGATCTTACGTACAAGATACATACACAAATAAAAAATAAAACGCTTTTATCCCAATTACTGAGTTACAAAATGATAAACAAGTACAATGTGTGGTCATGGGACGAAAAATGTTCATCAGTGGTTTCAGACAACTTGGAAAACATCCACGCGGCAGCCTACAGATGGGTGTGATGCCCGAACCATCACAATTTAGAAAACGTGGCCTTCTCCTTGCTCATGTTTGCCATGACCGATTTCATCACATCCTCGCTCTGCAGCATTCCCTGATTCCAAGTCATCTGAAAACAAACCAACAAACAAAACCCCATGAACAGGATAAACAGACATGTTTCACAGCTATCAGTTTGGCCCAGGCCAAAAGTTGTGTCAGTTATTATTGATGTCAGCTAATTGCCAAGGCCTACATTAAAACGTTGTTATGTTGTAAAATGTTGTGTTGAGATTGCCTTCAGCCATGACAAGCTCTTAACATAACAACCCGCACTCTCCTTTGTTAAAGGAGAAAAAAACATCCTCTGAAGTCGGAGTATGGCTGCCTATATGGCGAGGTGCTTGAAAAAGAGTCATACACGCAAACTTCTCATCCAGTGTGTACTTCCTATCTCACAGAGATTCCCAGGTGGGGTGAGTGAGGCAGAGTGCATGTTCTGGGTGACCCCCAGGGTGTAAAGCTGGGGAACGCACAACAACAACAACAACTATCAGTTTCCCCCACTTTCAGCTACTCCCCCCCCCTCCCATAGGGATGCTAAGGGCTTGTCAGTATAAATAGCATCCCCACCTTCTGAAAATTCTGAGCTAGGAATTCCCTCTTTTTTATCACTCTCTTTGTGTCTGTCTTGTTCCTTTTCTCCCTGTCACCACCTCCTTGTCTATTTTCTGCCTTCTTTGTCCATTCTCCTGCCTTTTTTTCAGAAAGACTTTAAATATAACTATTCATCCCACGCCGAAGTCAGATGTGCTGGGCCTGACTTGTCAGGTGCTTAACGGCAGTGTAACGCATTTTCACTCTGATGACAGACAGCAACAGTCGCTGTCTGAGCATTCGAAGAAGAAGAAAGGAGTAGAAGAAGCTGCTCTACACTGCTATCCATTCCATCCCATCCCAGCTGGTGCTAATTATAGCAGGAACTGACCACACTTGGACTTGATAAAAGGAAGGGGTGTGCTAGATTTAGCACTCTTGACTGAGTGATGTTGGATTTGCGCTCTGTGGTTTTTTTCTCAATGAACACCTTTGTATCTAAGACCTTGGAACGGACCATGGTTGCTGTCTTAGAAGAAGAAGACATAGGCATTAATTAACTCAATCGAGTCATACCAGTAAAAAATTGCTGACACTTGAACTTACTGCTTAGAGGCATGCCGTCGATTTATCGACTGTGGATGTTTGCATTTTTTTTTAAACATCATAAGGGGCTTTACTTCGGGGAAAACCCCACCGGACACTGAAACTAGTGTCTATTTACAGCAGTTACTTCCCTTAGACTGTCTGTGGCGGTGAAACAAAGGGAACAGTAGCCTTTTTTTCAATGCTACCCATGACATGCAAATTTCGCTAACTCCAAAATGCTGTCATGGAAAGCAACACGCAGCTACAGCACGCAAGAAGCGATCGAAATTATACTGCAGGACAGGTCCGACAAGGAAAATGATATTGTTGGTGCATTTTCAGACAGTGAAAGTGAAAATCTTGACTCTGATGATTATGTACCAGTCAACAACGAATTGTCTTCTGAAAGTGAGGTGGGTGAGGGTGATGATGAAACGATCGTGAATCAGCAACTCGATCAAGAGAGGGCTGACCGCAGTAGCACAGCTGATGCTGAGCAAACTGTGCTGCCTGCAGCAGAAGATATGCAAGTGGATGACGATGACGACTCTGAACATTTATTTGATGAACACTACGAGCTGGACTTTGAAAATTTAGTCAACAACAGTGACTACATGAGTGAGTGGTCCAAGTCTCTGACTGACTTTCCACTGCCATCTCCTTTTACTACTAGCAGATCTGGACTTCAAGGCCCCCTCAATTCTGCCACCATGGGATAAGTGCAAGCCTGTGGATTTTTACCGCCTCTTCATTACACCAGATTTGCTACAGCATACGAAGAAGGAAACCAACAGGTGTGCCAGCCAGGTGATTGAAGGAAAACAAGAAACTGGGTTGGATCTGTCACCACGCTCAAAGTTCACGACATGGAAGAAGGTGAAAGTGAATGACATTGTTCGCTTTCTTGCTATTCTTATTCCAGTGGGAACAGTGAAGAAGCCCAAGATTGTGGATTGCTGGTCCACAAACCATGTCCTGCAGACTACCTTTGCTTCCAAGCTGACGAAGAGGGACAGACTCAGGTCAGTTTTGTCTTTCTTTCACTTGAATGACAACAGAACCTGCAAGGCATGGGGCCATCCTGAACATGACCCACTCCACGAGATTCGCCCACTGTTCGATCATCTCAAGCAGGTAAGTATTTTTCTTCTTTACTTTTAACAAGCAACATTGATTTGTTTCGAATAGTTTTATGATATGTAAATCTTCCTGCTTACAGCACAACAATGCCACGCCCACCCACCCCCTCCCCTGCTCTCAACACTTCTCCCTCCCCCTCCCTCCCCATCAAAGCTTCTAATTATTTAAAAATAAGTGTATGATCAGAACTTGGAACTGATGATGGAATTTTCAGTGTAGAACAAAACATTGTAAGGGGATATTAGTTATATTTACTCTGTTATTGTTTTTTTAAATTCAGATCAGTTTTCATCAACAGAGCAGAAATGTTTGTGTGCACAGAGGGTATAGTGCATGTGTCTGTGTTGATGTGTTATAGTTAGGACTGGCTGACACAACACACACACACACACACATATATATATATATATATATATATATATATATATATATATATATATATATATATGCATGTGTACATGCACACACACATAATGTGTGTATTACTGTATACACATAAGGGTATGCTTTGATTTTTTCCCCTTACATTGGTTGGCACAGCACTGTCTTTTGTCATTCACACCCCAGTTTGAAAAAGCAGAACAGCTGGAGAACACAGAGAGAGAGAGAGAGACTCAGGAAAAGTGTGTGTGTGTGTGTGTTGAGTGTATGTAGGAGGATATATTTTTGTTGTCACTGACAGTGACAGCAGCAAGTTATAGTCTGATAGTGGCAGTGAAAATTATAACCGTCAGCACTTGCAGTCTTTGACAGTGGCACTTAAAATTCTGCGTGCTTTGCTGCGGATGTTCATGACAGTGTACCTGCCTGGGCAGAACGTCTGTGTGGACGAGGCTCTCTGCCCCTGGAGAGGACGGGCTGCCTTCAGAGTCTCCATGAAGGACAAGCCTGTAAAGTGGGGCATGAAGCTGCTGTATTCAGAGCTTGGCGAGAGTTGATCAGGGCTCTGTATGGAACCTGGAGATCATGCGTCGCCAGCCCGGCATCAGCAACAAGCCCCATGATGTTGTCCATCGCTTGCTGGATTCAATCGTCAACAAGGGTTACACTACACGCTGTATGTATGTAGACAACTACTACTGCTGCTGCCTGCCCCACAGCCTGACTGCCCTGGAGACAGACAGACAGACAGGTGGTGTGGGCACTGTCCGTTCCAATCCAGCTGCCATGCCCAAAGATCTCGTCACACAGGCAAGAGGTGAGTTTGATTACAGACGGATGAACCAGGTGCGGCCCTCCGCTGGAAGGACAAGCGTGACGTGTTTGTGCTGACAACTAACTGTCCACATGCCTGATATGATGCAAGAGGTACAGTCCAGGTCAGAGAACAAAAGGAAGCCAACAGCTGTGGTCGACTACATTGGCAACACGGCAGGCGTCAACCACAGGGACCAAATGGTTTCCTACATCGGCAAGACCATCCAGTGGAGGAAGAAACTGGCATTCCACCTGATCACTCTCTCCATGATACAGGCTCACTGTCTCTACCTGAAGACGAGCAAGCAGCAGCAGAAGAGGAGGAAGAAGCCAGACACACTGGAAGAAGAGTTTGCACCATCAGTGTGTGCTGACCTTGAGCAAGGCCTAGACTGCAGTGAAGAGACCGGAGCTGCTGCACCTGCTGGCGACGATATCAATCGCTTGGCCGCACGACGCTTCGTCCACTTCATCGTGAAGAGCAAGTCCAGAACCTGCCATGTGTGTCATGCCAGGGCCAGGGCAGAAAGGGCAAGTCGAAATCAGCTGAACAACAACATCAAGCGCACATCATACCAATGTTGTCAGGGCCAGAAGCCCCTGTGCATCGACCCCTGCTTTGAGATCTAATAATAATAATAATACATGGAATCTATACAGCGCTATATCTTGTAAAAAACAAATCAAAGCGCTCTCATTCATCCTAGTCTTTCACATGCAGCCAGTTACAATTAGATCTATCACACAGATCTACCACACTAAAGCGGACTGCACTTCGTAATAATTTGAAGAATAGGAGAAGAAAAAAAAAAGAATACTTTACTGTTTTGTGATTTTCCTCTGTGTAGTGTTAGTTTTAGGCCCAATTGGAGTGTTTGATATCTTGATATGTGTACTTTCAAACTAGTGTACAGATTTCCTTTCTCAGCATCAAACAGCAAAATTTCATGTCAATAATTTGTGTGCTCTGGAGCAGTTGTGTGCCAAAAGTGACAACTACTAGCAACCCTGTGTTTCTCACATGTGAAATCAGTGATTTAAAACACCAGTGGCAAGGACATTTTGTTCTGGACTTCATCTAAAAATGTTTCATAGGGTGTGTTCAAATCTGTCCCAAAATTTTTTTACCCCCTTTTTGGATACCTATTTGGATACCCCATCACTTTCAAGGGTACACGATACCGAGAAAAGGGTAAGATTATTTATAAACATCAAATCCTACTCTTTCTGTATCACTTTACTTTGTTTGCCTAAGTTATCTGGTTGTTTCTCTATATTTGTTTTGAAATGTTAAAAATCATGCGATTTGAGGGGTCGGAATGGCCCCAAAGAGTGCGACTCCATTGAGTTAAGGCTGGAAAAAGGAAGATACTATTTATTTGTTTGGTTGGTTTTGTTGTTGTTGTTTTTTAGATCAGGTTTTCAGTCTTTCCATTGTGCAACTACAAATTGACAGAATCACATCCACAGGCTAAGGAGTATTGAAGAAAAGGGAAGATACTAATGAATGTCACACCAGCAAAAACACAATGATAATGTACCAAGACCTCGGAGAACCTGCAGTGAAATGTTGCCTTCATTGCAGAGACTAAGCCATCCATCTGATGATCACAAAAGAAATAAGAAAGGAGAGGACAGGCTTGGGCTTTTGTGTGGCCATGAATGTGCATGATCTACAAATGATCCACCAATAAAAGCTCAAAATACACTCATAGACACCTTTGAGGGGGGAAAAAAAGAGGAAAAACAAGACCCTGCATTATCATGACTTAAATTTTTGCACACAATTTATATACCTAGACTCCAAATAATAATGATAAGAACAAAAAAAGAGAAAGAAAAAAAAAGGGCAAAACCAGCAAAAAACTTCAAAGTCTACCACACCACTGTAACTTTAAATTTCACTACACATAAGCTATGATTACATACTTTTTGTCCATAAAAGTACTGAAAACTGTAAAGACCGTTTACAGTAAATCCACCATAGTACTGCCCTGAGAATGTAGAGTAAATGAATGTCTTAACAGAAAAGAAAAAAAAAAGTACTCTTCAGTAGCAATAACCATTTCCCCCAGTATTCCCCCCAGTTCCATATAGCTCTGCAGTGAGGACAGGATCTGTAACCCCAAAGTCTGCATCCTGTATATGGGAATGGAGAGTCCTCCAGAGCCATGGGCTGGGCTTCCATGCAGAACCCTGGAAGAAGGCATCCGTGACGGCTACATCATGTTCAGCCTGGTAAGCCAGAGTCTCTAGTCCAAAGAGGCAAGGCAAGGAGACTGGGACGGAGCTAGGAACTGTTCTGGAAAGGATAACTAGTGCAACCTTGGTCTGTTAGAATAATAATAATAATAATGTATGGAATTTATATAGCGCTGAATCTTGTAAAGCAACAAATCAAAGCGCTCAGATGACATGATTTTTTTAGTTTTTTATATCGAGGATAATGGAATAAGCACTCAGGTGCTTTTTTTTTTTACATCCTGTCCCCGTGTCTATGCGGTTTTGTAAATTTTGTCATCTGTTCCCATCGGCACACAATGGCCTACTCTTTCGAAAAGCGGAACAGGATTTAACGTGTGCGCAAGATGCTCTGCATGCGTTCGCACATGGGGCCTCGGTTTATAGTCTCATCCAAAGGACTTTGACATTCAGTTCGATTTTTTTTGTCAAACTGGGAAGAAAGGGCGAAGCTGGGAATCGAACCCAGAACCTCACGGTTTACTTGTTGGCAGGCAAACATCTTAACCATCCTGCCACCTTCCTTCTCTGTTATCCGTGCAGAGAGACGTATTGGCGACTCTGGAAGGAACGAAGCTGGGACATCCTTCTTGGAGAAGGAAGGGCACAGCAATGTCCTTGATGGTAACGCGTTGTTTTTAAGGGTTGTCTGTTCCTGCAGCCAGAACAGAGCCCAAGACCCTGGCCACTGCCATAACCTTTCAGGCTTCTTGGTGGATTAAGGGAGTCATCTAAAAATCATTTTGACTGGTTGCCTGTCCCTCGTCTTCAACTGAAGAAGGCAAGGGCAGGAACACAGAAGATGGTGACAGAGCAGAGACAAGGCAGAGATCTGTATGGGCGGAGAAACCTTTATACTAAACACACTTCAAAAGGGTAAGAATGTTCAGCTATTAGGGCAGCTATGAGGTAATCTATTGCAAGGGTATGAATGTTCAGCTATTAGGGCAGCTATGAGGTAATCTATTGCAAGGGTAAGAATGTTCAGCTATTTGGGCAGATATGAGGTAATCTATTGCAAGGGTAAGAATGTTCAGCTATTAGGGCAGCTATGAGGTAATCTATTTGCAAGGGTAAGAATGTTCAGCTATTAGGGCAGCTATGAGGTAATCTATTGCAAGGGTAAGAATGTTCAGCTATTAGGGCAGCTATGAGGTAATCTATTGCAAGGGTAAGAATGTTCATCTATTAGGGCAGCTATGAGGTAATCTATTGCAAGGGTAAGCATGTTCAGCTATTAGGGCAGCTATGAGGTAATCTATTGCATCGGTCATGTATGATAAGTATGGTGCGGCTTAGACGCAAATTTCTGCGACTACAATACTGAAATGAAAGTTGATCTCACAATTTGCTTCAATCCGTCCTGTACAGTGTGGTCTCTGGAATAGTTCAGGCTGATCTTGGATCCCTGCACGGCCACTGGACTTTTGGAGGCGATGGTCTTGGCCAGCTCCAGAGCTCCCTCCATCAGTTTTTCTCGGTCCACAAAGATCCGACTGCAAACAGAACAGACTCAAAGTCAGTAGTTCAATCATAACTCTTAGCTGGGTTTTTTTTTATATACCCAGTTCCCCTCCCTTTTTAAAATTATTTATTGTAACTATATATACAGGTTGCATGCGTGTGAATGATTTGAATGCAAGCGCTTTGATTTGTTTACTTTACAAGATTCAGTGCTATATAAATCCTATACATTATTATATTTTGAAAAGATTGAAATATATACTTCAAAATATGCTGTCTGTAAAAAAAAAGATTTTTTTTCAATAATGAAAACAATTCAGGCAGCCACATTCTGACTTCCGGGATACACTTGGGAAACAAGCCTACCAACTTTGTCAGGACAGTCAGGAGGTCCCTCCCTACTCTTTCCGATTCTCAACTGGTATGGGTTCTTTTGACGTGCACAAGTCCGTAAGCACCCGGGTCTGACTGGTTTAGAGTCTCCTCTGAAAGAGTGGACGTTCAGTTCAATTTTCCCGTCAAACTGGGAAGAAAGGGCAAGGCTGGAAAACTTCTTTTTCTTTGTCAGACGCTCAGAGAGCCACTACTGCTGCCTCTTGCAGAAGCGAAAATGTGCTGCACTGCTTCACAAGTCAGGCTTAGCGCATCTGGCTTTGGTGTGGGAGAGATTTGTGATCTCTTAAGCCTTTATGGAAAAAAAGGCAAGAAAATGGACCAAGAAGGCAGGCAATAAAGAAGAAGAGGAAGAATAATAATATATGGAATTTATATAGCGCTGAATCTTGTAAAGCAACAAATCAAAGTGCTCAGATTTTTTTTTCAATTTTTTTTCCCCCGAGGATAATGGAATAAGCAATTATGTGCTTTTTTTTACATCCAGTCCCTGTGTGTATGCGGTTTTGTAAATTTTGTCATCTGTTCCCACCGGCACACAATGGCCTACTCTTTCGAAAAGCGGAACAGGATTTAACATGTGTGCAAGATGTTCTGCATGCGTTCGCACACGGGGCCTCAGTTTATAGTCTCATCCGAAGAAAAGGAACAAGGCAGAAACAATGAGAGGGTTAGAAAAGAGGGAGTTTCTAGCACAGAATTTCCAGAAGGTGAGGATACTATCTATACTGACAGGCCCCAAGCATCACCATAAGGGAGGCTGGGAATCAAACTCAGAACCTCAATGAACATTCACTTGTTAGACAGGTGAACATCTAACCTATCCTGCCACCTTCCTTCTTATCATCTTCTTATGCAAATTCATTTGCATATAATTCATTTGGCTTATGAATACAATAACGCAAGACAAAAACCACTTGCCAACATAATCAAGAGCACAAGTTCAAGTTTCAATGCTTGTATGCTAACAATACTTGTTTCTACCATGAAGTTATCTAAATTTTCTTCACGAAAAAACATACACAGACAACATATCAATAAAGGCAGATTTCCAAATCCAGCCACTTTAATATATCTTTATGAGTGGCTAAGAAGCTAAACATACCTGACAAATCCACAACAAAACACTTAAGATACCAAACTTCATTTTCATGAATACAATAAATGAAGAAGCAAACGGAAGTGAAACCTGGACATTGACTGCTGAAACAGCAAAGCGAGTCCAGTCATTCGAAACAAAATGCCATAGAAAACTACTGGGCATATCCTGGAGAGAACGAAAGACCAATGAATTTGTCAAGAGTCAAATAACACGGCTGGCAGGTCCACAGGAACCCCTTCTCACCATCGTCAAGAAGAAAAAGCTGACATGGTTCGGCCACGTCACCCGCCACAACACTCTGCCCAAAACAGTACTGCAGGGAACACTCGAAGGTGGCAGAAGGAGGGGAAGACAGAACAAGTCATGGATGGACAACATCAGAGAATGGACCAGGATGAATGACTCGGCACTACTGCGCAGAGCCGAGGACCGAGATGGATGGAGGAGGCTTACCACAGCATCGTCTTTCATGTCTCCCCCACGACCGCCAAGGTCACGGGGGTCTGATGATGATGATGATGATAATTATAATAGACAAAGAAGCAAACATACCCTACAAAATAGTTTAAAAGATATCAAAATTCAGTCACGTAATACACTATTTCTATAATTATAATACACAAAGTCTAAGCAATCATACCTGACAAATCCAATCTCCCTGGCTTCCTCGGCATACATTTTTCGTGCAGTGTAGGTCAGTTCTCTTGCCAAGCTGTCGTTACCGATCAGTTTGGGGAATCGCTGCAGGGTTCCAAGATCCGCTGCTAACCCAATGTCTACCTCCTGACAAAACATGAGTGAAAGTCACCAACACGAAATGTTCTACATACACTGCATAAAATTTGAGAAGTCATAGTGAAAGCTGAAATTACAGCTAACCTTACACTTTCTCAGAATGTGTGCGATGCATTTTTGAAAGCTGAAATTATGGATAACATTACACTTTCTCATAATGTGTACAATGTATCTTTTGATTGCTGAAATTATAGATAACATTACACTTTCTAGGAATGTGTGTGATGTATCTTTTGAAAGCTGAAATTAGATAACATTACACTTTACACTCTCTCAGAATGTGTGCACTGTATCTTTAGAAAGCTGAAATTATAGATAACATTACACTTTACACTCTCTCAGAATGTGTGTAATGTATCTTTAGAAAGCTGAAATTACAGATAACATTACACTTTACACTCTCTCAGAATGTGTGCAATGTATCTTTAGAAAGCTGAAATTATAGATAACATTACACTTTACACTCTCTCAGAATGTGTGCAATGTATCTTTAGAAAGCTGAAATTACAGATAACATTACACTTTACACTCTCTCAGAATGTGTGCAATGTATCTTTAGAAAGCTGAAATTATAGATAACATTACACTTTACACTCTCTCAGAATGTGTGTAATGTATCTTTAGAAAGCTGAAATTATAGATAACTTTACACTTTCTCATAATGTATGCAATATATCTTTAGAAAGCTGAAATTATAGATAACATTACACTTTACAATTTCTCAGAATGTGTGTAATGTATCCTTAGAAAGAATGAATTACTAATTGTCACAGGTCATGAGGTTCTCTAGGCTCTAGCAAGTTACATGGGAAGAAAAATATTTAAAAATTGGCAGTGAAACTCAACACATTTTCAAGCATTGCATGCCTTTTCTAAGACTTACAGTTACAAATATCTCCACTGAAATGAAGCCATGGTTCAATTTTCAAGGACTGATTTTGATCAAGTGTTAGAAGAGATGCACTTGCATTTTTTCAGCCATAAAAATAAAAACAATTCATACATCTTTCCTGATTTAAAAAAAAAGGCACAGGAGAATTCACTTGATTAATCCAAAATAAAGATTTTGGATTATCTGCAGTATGCATACATCAGATTATACATAAATTTTGCATTATCTGAACAATATCTATGGAGAATGGATTATAGGTCTGTGGGGCCCAAAAAAACACAACCTCCCAGCTATACCTTGATACTGAACCAGGCATCACTGGAACAGTAGCGGATGTCGCAGGCAGAGATCATGTCGATTCCCCCTCCCACACACGCATTGTGCACAGCTGCTATCACTGGCTTGGGGCACTGAAACAATTATTACAGACATGTCAGAAATCAGCCTCTTGTGATGCCGACACAACTGGTGACACTCACCATCTGCCTAAGATAGAAAGGCTTAACTTCAAAGCCATTTTAGGGGTGGGGGTGGGGGATGGGACAGCCTAGTGGTTACAGCCTTGCACTCGGGATCGAGCCATCACAAAGGTGCCCATTTTAGGGGATTTTCAACTGGAGTTAACATCAGTACTGGGGATTTTCAACTGGAGTTAACATCAGTACTGGGGATTTTCAACTGGAGTTAACATCAGTACTGGGGACTTTCAACTGGAGTTAACATCAGTACTGGGGATTTTCAACTGGAGTTAGCATCAGTACTGGGGATTTTCAACTGGAGTTAACATCAGTACTGGGGATTATTAACTGAAGTTAACATCAGTACTGACTCCACTTCTCCAAAAGTTCTTTTGATGGGACTGTAAATTGAGGACCTGTGTGCAAATGCGAGCAGAATATCTTGTACACACACTAAAAACCCGCTCTACTTTTCGGAAGAGTAGGCTATTTTGTGCAGGTAAGAATGGATGACAAATTTTTTTTTTTAATTCATGCACACAGGTGTTGTGTTTAAACACCATCCCTAAAGTTGAAATGTGACTACCTTAATAATGGTGGGTAAAAATGATAACATAATTATGCAAAATCTCACCATAACTTAAACCTCTGAGCTCTAGCCAAGGAGTGAAAAAAAGAAAAAAAGCCATTTTAGAAACCTGTGTATATAAAAATTCACACATATCAACTGCAAAATAAAAAACAAAGCCAATATATAACAGAACAAAAATTCTTACATCTATAAACCACAAAGTTTCATCCCTCTTTTTCCTTTCTTTGTTACATATAAATATCTTCGGCATTTCAGCTGCACTGGCACAGTGGTTAGTGCCTTGGGTTACTCACTAGAAAGTTGCAGGTTTGAGTCCCATAAGAGTCACAGGTATTTTTTGGATGCCGTCTGGCTCCTACTCCTAGTGAGTGTGCTGTCAGTATTGTAATTGCCCTTCATGGGGTGATTAAAGTGTTTTTCACTTAACTTGACCATGGGCTCAGTGGGAAGACCGGACCATACAGTTGAACTTTATCCACTTTATGGATGTGATTTTGAGAGTGTTGCTCAAATTACCTGACCAACACTGCAATGTCTTTATTTTTCAGGTCTGGTTTATTGCCAGGATATATCGAGACAGAAAGCAAAGTGTATGGCCCTGTCATGTAGTCACAAAGCACATGCACTTTCACAGCATCTTTACACCATCCTCATTGATCATTGTGCAATAAAAGAATATTGTCTCTGATTTGGTGGCCCTGTTGCTCTGGTCTCATGGTGACCTCGGTTTTGGTTTCCCCATACACTTCTGTTCCTGTAGTGAGTTTGTGTCAAAGTCTTTGGGCTTGGTAGTTCACAGGAGTAGGTTGTCAGGAGGATATTGTGGTGGTTGCCACCTCAGGTAGGTGACTCACTCAATCTTGATCCTTGACTGAGCTAATACTATCATCAGTATGGGACTGAGAAGGTGGTGTCCTGCATATGTTAGCTCAAAACAGGCACCAATGAACACCACCAAAGTGACCCAGCAGCAATGCAGGGCCCCTCTGGCTGGTGACACCACAGCAGCCAGACATCGATGGGGTCCCTGTGGACTTATGACCCTGGGGATGTGGCATGATTAATCTGGGCAAGGCTGGAGCAGAGAGATTGGAATGAACAGCATGGGAACAGGATAGGACAGAAACCTCACAGAGGATGAGGCAGCACCCACCCCTCCAGAACCCCCCCCCCCAACAAACCCCCCCAACTACAATGGAAGACAAAATTGAAACTGGAAGTAAATACAAAATAATCTCCAAATGCTTCATGTACAGATCTTTTTGTAAGGGACAAGAGAGAAGGAAAGTCATAATCATCAGTCTGCACCAACTTTTTCTAAATAATCTTAACAAAATGGCTAATAAAGCAAAGGCTAAAGGAAATAAACAGTAAAAATTGACACGCTATTCTTTCCCCCTCTCTCCTCTTTCTTTTCATCAGATAAAAAAAACCCACCATCAAGGGAGGAAACAGGAATTTCACTTACGTCTTCAATGACGTTGAAGGAGTCCTGCAGAAGCTTGACTTCTTGCCGGATCTGGAAAGCTTTTCGAGCAGAGTCTATTTCAGGAGAGGCCAACATCTCAAACTTCAAATCTTTGTTGTCTGCTAAATCCAGCCCTGCACAAAACAAAACGAGGAAAAGATAACAACATGCAATAACCCCAATAAAACCTCAACCAAACCAAACCAGAACAAAAACCCCACAATCTGAACTTTTTCAAGATTGATGTACAAGATCACTAGCTATTGATCCCTGAAGTCAGAATGCAGCTACCTTAATGGTGGGCAAAAATGGTCACATATATGCAAAAATCTCACCATTGGTGAACCTCTGAGCACTAGCCAATGAACAACCTCCCCCCCCCCCCAAAAAAAAAAAAAAAAAAGAGAAAAAAAAGAAATCAAACTAAAACAAAAATTTGCAATTATTTCTGTGTCAAATTAATAAATGTTAAACTGCTTATTCTTACATTGGGTCAGATGACAACTAATACAATTGTACTAAGTAAATAAATATCAACAACATTGAGATGATATCATGATAGTATTATACTCAATCGTTACTCCCTCCCCCCCACCTCTTGAAATCTAAAACAAAATAAGAAAAATGCACCAAAAGAGGTATAGAATGGTCCTATGTTTTGAGTGAGTGTGTGCATGTATGCGTGCGTGAGAGAGTGAGTGTGTGTGTGTGTGTTTATGTGTGTGAGAGAAAGAGAGAGAGAGAGTGAGAGAGAGAATATGTGTGTGTGTGTGCGCGCATGTGTGTGTGTGAGTGCACGCATGCGTATGTATGTATGCATGTTTGTGCATGTGAGTGAATGTAATTGTGCCTGTGCGTGTAAAGTTCTACATCATGAAAAATCTCATACCCGCAGTGAAGATTTTTCCAGCACCATTCAAAATGACAACTCTGCAGTCTCCGTCTTTAGCCAGCTCTGTGAAACACTCTCTCATCTCTCTGGAGGAAAAAACGGTTACAAATGGAATAACAGTTGATGTTAGATTTGAGTAAAGGTGAAGCAGATGTTGTCACAACATGCGACAGAATCACAAAGGAAAGAGGAAGAGCAGATATATATATAGTGTACACATAACTGATAATTGATATGACATTTATGCATGGATATGTGTATTAGATGTGCACACACACACAGACACACACACAATGTGGACGGGATAGCCTAGTGTTAGAAGAACATTGCGCTCACAATCTGACAACCCGGGTTCGATTCCCGATCAAGGGGATATTTTCCCCTGGAGTTAACATCAGTGCCGACTCCACTCTCCCCAAAAGTCCTTCGGATGAGACTATTTATAAACCGAGGTCCCATGTGCGAATGCACACAGAACATCTTTCGCCAAAAACTTCCCCCTTTTTTCGTAAAGAAGGCTTTTGGTGGGTG
>CM054138.1:33044641-33054641 GCA_028751875.1 Rapana venosa
GTTTTAAATTTTTGTAGTTTTGTGTTTGTTTTGTTTTTCGGTTTTTTAAAACTTTTTTTTTACTGACATTAAGCAAAAAATTAAATGTTTATTGACTTTATACCCAGGGGGGACAAAATTATTTTAACCCCTTTCTTTTTACTTACTTTTGTCTGTCGCCTCTTGTTTTCTGTCGATCGTTTTTTTTTATATATTTTTTTTTTTCTTTTATATGAGGTTTTTTTGTTTTACCCAATTGCCACTCGTTCCCAAAAACATTGTAGGGTCCAATATTTTTATTTTTATTAATCAAATTTAAAAATTTCAAAAAATTTTTATCAGCAGACTCTAGTTTAAAACCCAAAAACCACCAAGTACCCATTTCTTTTTTTCCCTTTTTCCCATGGTTGTAAAAAAAAAAAATTTAAAAAAAGTTTAACTATCAGTCCCCATATATGATGTAAACACACACCCCCAAACACAACATACCACAACACAAAAACCACACTGCTGGCTTCAAGTTCCAAACTTTTTTTTTTCTCTTTAAAAGCTTTTGGTTATTATGGAATTACAAAGAAAATAAAGTAGGTTTTCGAGTGTAAAACCCAAAACACTACGCGATAAATTAACCCCGTTTACCACGTACTGTGAATGCCGGGAGTTTCAGAAATAGCTGTGAAGACTACGTAAAATGAAAAAAATAATAAAAGGGAAATGTGTATGGTTTTCTTGAAAAGACAAATCGGGGGCTTGCTTTTAAATTTTTCAAAGTCATGCAGCCAAAAACTATAAAAAGTTTAAAAACAAAATTCAAAGTACGCCTACCCACATCCGGGGGGGCCGCTATTGGCCCCCGCAAAAGGGGCCCCGGCAATAGGGGGCCCCCGCCCCCCCACATACAAAGAAGATCGGATATTTACTAAATAAAACCCAGGAACTGATTAATCAGGGGGTTCGGGGGAATATCGCAAGAAAAAAAACGGGGTTCTTTACCATTTTGTCCCCCCAAAAGCCCCCTTTCCCAAAAAACATCAGTGGTCGTTGAGTGCTAGATAAGCTAATCTTTCGGAGACGAAAAACCCCCCGACCCCCGTGTGCAACAAAATTTTGTCCAGTAAAAGAACTACGCGAGTTGCCCCCTGGCAACTTTTGGGTAAAACAAATAATAAATCCCCCTGATGGGAAAAACAAAAAGCGATGGACAGGGGGCGAAAAAAAGGTAGGCGTAGTCTTGTGGGACCCCCTTCCTATTTTCATATTTAAATCACGGGATTTGTCGCGTAAAAATTGGGCTGTTTCCGGGAGAGCACGCGCCATAAGGCAGTGGCCCATTTTTTTTTTTTATTTTTAAAGATTTTTTTTCCTATTAGAGGAAGAACAGCCCAAATTTCCCCTATCTCCCGGGCGAGAAAGTGCTAAAATAGTTTGCGATGTTCATGCGAACTTGGTAGCCACCCCAAATAGATCCATTTTGGGACCAAAATTTAAAATGTTTTAAAATCTTGCGCTACTAAGGCAGACAAAATCAAATTTGGGTTGTACGTGATTCGCAGGGAAAATGGGGCTTATTGTCCATATCGGTCTCTCAGTAGGGTTTTGAACTGTACGAACCGTGATGAAATTTGAACTGTTTGTAGGGGGTTAAGCGAGGGTTGTGAAGACTGGTTGCTTCAATCCGGGATTCTAAAGGGGGGTTTTTAAAATCCGGTAGCGGTGTTGGGTGTTTTAAAATTAATGGTGGGGCTTTTTTTCTTCTTTATTTCCAAAATCAACTTCAGGTTCAGATTTCCCGTCCCCTAAATTCCCTATTGGGGATATTATGCGTGCTAAAGATAAAATTTTGCAGTTAGTTTCCCTGTTTTTTTGGTCAAGAGTTAGTGGGTGCAGACAAATGAACAAATCGCAGAACTGTTAGTTTTTGGGGACGGGGTCAAAACTATGGTGGCAGAGGCAATCGGGAAGACAAACCCGAGTTACAATAAGGAGGGGACCCGGCGATTCGCCGCGCATTTTTTTTTCAGTATCTGTGATCCCCCCAATAAGGGTCGGAGAGAGAGAGAAAGAGAGAGAGGAGGAATTTTCTTTATTTATTTTTCATTTTGGGGATAAAGGAAAAAGCACCATGGCTTTTTTCATCCTTCCCCGTGTGTTGCAATTTTGTATCCCTTGGCGGAACGGGTTTAACCCCAGCGCAATGTTCTGCGTGGTTTAACCCTGGGATTTTTTTTATAGTTATCCGAAGAATTTGGGGAGAGTGGGTCGGTGGGCATGAGTTAAATTTAGAAAAAACTTTAAACGGGAAACGAACCCGGGTCAGAATCCGAAGCATCATTCTAACCACCCGGCTATCCCCCCCCCCAAGAGGGGGGAGAGAGAGAGAGAGGGAGGAAAAGGAGAGAGAGAGAACAGGAAAATTTTTAACAAAAAAAAGGGCCATTGGCCCCCTTCATAAAGGGGGTTGTGAACGCTTGTTTTTTTGTTGGGGGAAAAGTAAAAGCAACAAAAATCATTGTAAAACAAAAGGACAAAAAAAAGTTCAGTTCAAAAGGGATTAAGAAACCAAAAAATCTCTTTTTTAAAGGCTTTTGGAAAATAAAGCAGGCGCGCAAATTCGGATGAAGACGCCGTGAGTGAAGGGAATTAAATAAAATTTGGCTGTCTACTGTATCTTACAGGTTGTAATGTGTGTGTGTGTGTGTGTGGTGTGTGTGTGTGTTTGGGTGTGTGTGTTTTGTGTGGTGTTGGGGGGGGGGAGAGAGGAGAGAGAGAGAGAGAGGAGAGGAGAGAGAGAGAGAGAGGAATTTGTATATGAAAATCAGTGTGAATTTAGTCAAAAATTTAGTTTTTGTTTGGGTTTGGGTTTTTTTTAGACGTCCACACCAAACTTCAAATAAGGTTTTACGATATTAGCTTGTAATGCGCTCTCTCTCTCTCTCTTTTCCCCTCTCTCTCTTCTCTTCCTCTCTCCTCTCTCTCTCTCTCTCTCTCTCTCTCTCTTCTTTTGTGTGTGTGTGTTGTGTGTTTGTGTGTGTCTGTTTGTGTGTGGGTGTTGTGTTTGTGCTGTGTTGTGTTCTAAACCTGTCTATCAAACCGTTCAGGTTTAGAGTTAGGTTTTCTCTTCTCTCTCTCTCTCCTCTTCTCTCTCTTCTCTCTCTCTCTCTCCTCTCTTTTCTCCTCAACACACAACAAAAACACCACAAACCCCATATCAAAATAATTTTCTTTCGTTTTTTTGAAAATTTTTGTTTATTGTTGTGATTACCAAGGTATCCTTTCTCTGGGAAGGGGGAAGAATAAAAGATGTATACTTTCTGTAAAGTTTTGGGAATAAAGTTTTTCAATCAGATTGCCCAACCCCCTTTTTGAAAGAAAGAAAGAAAGGGAAAGAGAAAGGGGGAGAGAGGAGAGGAGGAAGGAGAGAGGAGAGAGAGAAGGGGGAGAGAGGAGGAAGAGAGGAGAGAGAGAGATGGGTGTTACAAAATCACAGATTGGTTGTTCTTTTTGCTCTTAGGCGTTCTTTATCACCTTGTTGCTTGGGGGGGTTCGAAAATGTTTTTCTCTATTGAATTTTTGCTTTGGGGATTTTCGTTAAAAAAATGCTAACGGAGTATATACAACTAGCCGTTTGATACTCAGAAAGTAGAGGAGCCCCCACACTGGATGGGGGATGGTTTAAAAATAATTTATGACGATTTTGGGTTTTCCCCCAGGGGAAGCCCTTCGGAGAGGAGGTATGTAAGCGCGCCCGTCGAAAAGTTAGCCAATCAAATATTAAAGTGCGTAAAGGTTCTTCCCGAAAAGTATTTTTAGAAACAAACTTTTGGTGGTAAAAAAGTTCTCTGATGGGAATGATTCACTACATATTATCTGGCTTCATGTTGAGTTTATCATTTTGGTCAACTTTTAATCAAGCACAGTGCGTCCAGTCGCTAGTTCAACGCGAAGGATGACGGCGATGAGTGAATGTAAGTATAACATTAGTAGATGATTACAGTACTGATAACCAGGATAGGGCTGCATGTTTGCTTTGTCGGCCATGATACTTTCACTACATTTTGTTGATTCGACAAACCTTCTTTTCCCCGTCTTTTTAATGATCAACACCTTTAGAGCATGCCATTTGTTAGATGATTTGTGTAACGTTAAATCCAGTGGAGGGAGATTATTAGCATCCCAAATGCTGTTGTGAAATTAAAGTTTCTCCAGATCTACTTATGTGTCTCTGCCGGATGTACCTTTTGCCCTTCTATGTAAGGTCATGGACAATCGCTTGTTTTTGGTCTTGTTAAGACTAGGTGTATGGACTAGGCTAGGCCTACTGTAGTCATATCACAGTTGATCAGCCTGTTTATCCATGCGATTGGCACGCAGTACAATTACGGCTTTGTCAGCATGTGTTGGTGAATAAGAGTAAGATTACTTTAGTTGTACTTTTCAGCGATACATAGGTTATTTAGATGTCTGATTGGTAGCATGACTTTTCCCTTGCCGTCAGCTCACCTCTTCATCAGGATTCTCTATTTCAGTAGGGCTATAAATTTATGAAGAGGAAATTACCAAAGGTTAAAAACACTATCGTTTATGGTTTTGAAAGGTTTAACTTGCAGTATATATCGAAAATTATTGGCAATAATAATTAATCTTCATTCTCTGTCTCTAGCATTTTCTCACACTGTCCCACCACTGGCACAGTGTGTGTGTGTGTTGTGTTGTGTGTGCATGCACGTGTGTGTGTGTGTGTGTGTGTGTGTACAGCACATGTGTGTGCTGTGTGTGTGTGAAGAGGAGAGAGAGAGAGGACTGTGTCAACACGTGTGTGATAGTAGACAAAATTGGACACTTAACTCAAGTTAATGTTGTAACACACACACACACACACGCACACACCTGTGTACACATAAACACACATACACACACACATGTACACACACACACACTCTTCACCCATACAGTCTAATTAATTTTTTAGCCTGTGTGTTGAAGGCACACAGGACAATGGGATCTACCTAGTATCTTAATTCTTATTAGTTATCTGTGCACTTAATTTTAATTAAAATCTGTTATGGCCTTTTGGTTAGATTAGGCATTTGCACTGTTGGGAACGGATGACAAAATCTTAGGGGTTTTTTTGTTTTTACAACACTTTCCAGTGTATGCACCAAGGATATTAGATATAAAAAACAACTACTCCAACATAACTCAGAAGTGTGTGTTTCATTATTCTTAAGATAAACAGATAAACAAACACCACACACAAACACGACACACACACACTCTCACACACACACACCACACACACACACACACACACACACACAAAACACAACACCACACACACATAGTCCTTCTGAGGACAGCGAGGAGGGAATTGAGGTGAGTTTCAGAAAAGGTCTGCTGATTGGCGATTGGGAGCATAAATATATTTAAGGGTATCTTTTGTTGTAGGCTTTCCTCTGAGATATTGTTTATGTTTCAATAATTGGAAATGGTAATTGGTGGCATTAGTGTATGTGGAGTAGTGGTGTATGCAGAGATGTACTTATCACTGTGTCTTGTATGTGTCTGTATCACTGTTATACATGGTGCATGTTGTAAATGCATGCGTGGTGTGTGTGTGTGTAACTGACTGTGTGTGTGACGGATGGACTGTGTGTTATATGTGTGTGTGTTGTACTGTGTGAGACAGTCCAGACAGACAGATAGACAGACAGTTTTGAAGCCTAGAGAAGAGGCGAATCAACAAGATGATAAAGAGGTTGAAGGAGGGTATGTACAGGCAGATATATCTGAGATTGAGGGTTTGGAAGAGGGATGAAACTGTGAAACTGAAAGGGATTAGAATGAAATGTGGGGATTTTTTTTAATGCTCTCATTGATCATGCCCTTTATGCTCATACTGAAATACATGTATTCTATCATTGGAAGTGTCGAAATATACAATTTGTTAGCTTGTGAACTTTTCTTTGAGAAAATGCTCTTTTTTTTCTTCTTCTCTTCTGATCATATGTGAGCATGTACATTTGGTATTGATTGTTGAGCTATTGCAATTTGTCATGTGTACAACACATTTTTTCTTTCAATTTCCTTTTGGTTCAATTTTGATTTTTTTCCCAGGGAAATTACTTAATTAGATCATAAATGAGTAGGCTTACCTAGAGAGTTAAAAAACAACAAGATTAAATTTTAAAAAACAACTTTTATTTACCATATGGTATTTTCTCTACTGCACATAGATGTTCTGTTTTAGATTATGATTATTCCTGATTATTGATTGGTAGTAAATGTTGTTTCTGATATGTTAGCTCATAGAATGCATCGTATTGATTATATATAAAAACTGTAAGAGAATGCCTAACTCAGTAATTGAAGGATAGTAACTCTAAGAATGCACAATACTCATGAATAAAGCATGGTAGATTTGTAACATTAGCACCACAGATAAATACATGTTTTTTTCAACACATTAAAAAAACATTATCAAGAAAATGGCAGCGGCGGAAGAATACATTATTAATAAACATACAGATCAGGAATACCTTGCCAGGCTGACCAGTGTCTTACTCTTGATGAGCTGGTCACATTTCTGATTGTGATGCAACAGCAACTGTTGAAATATCTGGTGATTTTGGCGTTGTGACACCCATCAACTGATAAAAGGCAATAAGTTATTCTAGGTACTTCTACTGGCGAGGCTGTAAATGGGAAAACAAGCTGTGATTGGTCTCTCCTGGACCAAGGATAATTATTGATTTTCAGGGATCCAAACAGAGACTGAAAGACACATCTTGATAAAAGATGTTGCCAAGCAACAGAATAATAACTAGTACTTAGTAGATGAAGTGTCAGCAGTGTACTTGCAAAGTGCAGTGGGTTTGGGGAGGCTTTTATATGCCACAACAGCGATTACTGGGAGAATATTTTATCGGCACAAAACCCGGCGCTGGTCTGGCTGTAAATCAGTATGTACTCCTATTATGATAGAGAATCCAAGATGCGTAGGGTACAGTACAACTACAAGTCAGATGTGAGTGACTGCAGCTCAAAACTGTTCCCAAAATGGCCGGAAAATCCTTATTCGTGTTGTTATCATTTCCATGACTCCAGGACTCTCAGCACCAGACCAAGAAGAGGTGAGTGTCACAGAAGTTGTCAGCTTTGGCAGACATGTTCTAAGTGTGTTTGTAGTACGGCCAGGTAGATGTATGCCAAGACAAAATTTCTGTGCAGACCTCGATACTTACATAATAAAAAAAAGAAAGTAATGTACTTGCCTCTGGTACATTGTTGTAGTCAGTGCCATAATGATATGAGTAACATCACTGTGATATTTGTGTATTTGTATAATATGTCACAAAATGATCTAATAATCTTTTCTAGTTGCAGATTTTTTCACTTTCACAGTGATGGAATAATATCATGGCAGTTCTATGGTACTTACATGGAAAACAGAAAACTGTCCATTTGTGATAAATTTAATCTCGGTTGTCATGAATCAGCAGTTGTATGCAAATAAAAACACAGGAGTACAGCATTTTACACGCACCAGATAGAATATTATTGCCATGATTAACAATAGTAGTAATTCACTTCAGACAACAAATTTGTTAGAATTCATATATTGTGTCCATAGAGGGATCAGAGTTATTTGTGAATTCTTGTTTTTAAAGATAAGAAATGATAGATCATGATTGTCAAACTTAACTGCTGTAAAAATGGTCAATGTTGGCATTTTTTTTTAATTCCTAAAAAAAGTATTTTTTTTTAAAAATGCCTGACATTAAAGATGTTAGAAGTAAAATTATTACCAAGATAAAATTTTGCATATAAAGTCCTTGCCTCAAGTGTTGACTTGAAATTGAATGCTTTGAGACTACCCGAATCATTGCATGGATTGCTATGTAATGTTATGTAAAGATACTGAGTCTGTTAAACAGAGAGAGAGAGAGAGAGAGAGAGAGAGAGTGAGAGAGAGAGAGAGTGTGTGTGTTTTAGAGTCTTTTCTGGAAGAAAATTGTTCAGTGAAAGGGAAAAGGTTTCACACGGTACTCACCCACATATTAAGCGTGTGTGTATGTGCGCACGTGTGCATGCCCACACACACACATACATACACACTCTCTCTCTCTCTCCCTCTCTCTCTCTCTCTCTTCTCTCTCTCCTCTCTCTCTCTTTTCTCTCTCTCCTCTCTCTCCTCTCTTCTCCCTCCCTCCCTCCCTCCAAGTCTCAGGTGTATACTGAATCCAGTGCAGTAGTTCTCCCCCATCAAGTTGCTGGGGCCAGTCAGAACAAAATAGCCTCTCCACCTTCTGGAAATTCTGTGTTAATAGTTCCCTATTTCTGTCCCTTTCTTTGTATTTTCCTTGGTCCTTTTTTCCTGTCATCCCCCATCTTTTTTCTTTAGTTCTTGGTCCATTCTCCTCCATTTTTCCCCCCCAAAATTATAATAATAACAATAATAAATGGAATTTGTATAGCGCTATACCTTGCAAAGACAAATCAGAGCGCTTATTATATATATATAAATTAATAGTTAAAAGATAACAGTTATCTCCCACACCGAAGTCGGATGCAGTGGGCCTGACTTATCAGGCG
Source organism: Rapana venosa (assembly GCA_028751875.1). Classification (NCBI taxonomy): domain Eukaryota; kingdom Metazoa; phylum Mollusca; class Gastropoda; order Neogastropoda; family Muricidae; genus Rapana; species Rapana venosa. Next base: position 33,053,213 of record CM054138.1, read on the forward strand.
CTGAAGGCAGTGCAAGGCATTTTTGCTCAATTGACAGACTAGACACTAGACAGTAGTTGCTGTCTGATCATTCTCGAGCTCGAGGTGAAGAAGTAAATCATATAGTTCTGTGTGTATTTCTGCCTCCCTTGAATGTTATCAGCTAAAGCAGAGGGGTCAGTGAGGGAGAAGTGCTAGAAGAAGAAAAACTGGGTTACTTTTTTTAAAAGGGCTTGTGTACAAGTCTGTTCATTTACTCTAGAATTAATCCTTCATTGTTCCAGACTTTGATGGATACCCACAGCTCACAACAACAGATTTAGAACAAATGATATCAGAACAGGAGTTACTCAACTACACCAATCAGGAAGGTAAGTTTGTTGTGAATGGTTTTGGACACAGATCTCTTGGAAAGAAAAATTATAACAAAATAGCTGGGGGAAAAAAAGAAAGCACAAAGAGCTAGAAAGAAGATCTGATTAGGGAGTTGACTACCAAAAAAATAAACTTGCTTTTTAAAAAAAAAAAGCATTTTCTCAATAACAGCTTTGTGACGTTTGTCAATTATTGATAATGATATGTAAGCTAAGTGCCAGTGTCTACATAACAAAACATTGTCATGCTTTAGTAAGAGTAGGCCATTGTGTGCCGGTGGGAACAGATGACAGAATTTACAAAATCGCATACATGCGGGGACTGGATGTAAAAAAAAAAGCACATAAGTGCTTATTCCATTATCCTCGATATAAAAGAATAAAATAAATTAAATAAAATGTTGAGATTTGTCTTCAGCCGTAACTGAGCTCTTCACACAACAACCTATTCTCTCCTGTGAGGGAGAATAACATCCTCTGAAGTCCAAGTATGGCTGCTAATGTATGGCTCAAGGTACTTTTTTCTTCTTCTTTAAAGTACAGTCATACACGCAAGCTTCTCATCCGGTGTGTTATTTCTGTTTTGGTCTCACAGGTGGTAATAAGAAATAAACAAAAGGCTTTGACACTTTGTGCATATTCTGGGTGACCCCTCCCCCTTCCCCCCTCCACCCCCAAGGTGTTAAACAGGAATGTCCAACAGTGATAATTGATAACAACAAATGTATCAAGTACATGTTCCGATACTGACAAGGGTAAAAAAAATAATAATAAAGGGCAGCGCTGTACTTTGTTGAGATTTTTTTTTTCCTAGAGATCAGTCCAGATTTCACATGGAGAATAGCTGTTGTGATTTTCCTGACACTTAGGACAAAAAGGCCAAGTAATTTAAGATGAGGCAGAGCGAGATCAAATACTCTACTGTAATGAAGTTTCACTGTATCAAGCCTGTATCAAATGAGATTTATTCTGCAGTGGGGTTTTTTGTTTGTTTTTTGTTTTGTTTTGGAAGCATCACATTATTCAGTATTGTTATTTGTACTTTTACTGAGAAGTTCGGTTTCTTTACCCCCCCC
>CM054138.1:33057141-33066486 GCA_028751875.1 Rapana venosa
CCCCGTAAAACCCCCCCCCCGGGGGGGGAAAAAAAAAGGGGGGTTTGGGGGGTTTTGGGGGGGGGTTTTTTTCCCCCAAGGGGGGGGGAAAAAAAAAAAAAAACCCCCCGGGGGCCCCCCGGGGGGGGGCCCCCCCCCCAAAAGGGGCCCCCCCCAAAAATTTCCCCCCCCAACCCCCCGCCCCCCACAAACCCCCCCCCCGGGGAAAAAAACCCCCCCCCCCCCCCCCCCCCCCCCCCCCCCCCCCCCCCCCCCCCCACCCCCCCCCCCCCCCCCCCCCCCGGGGCCCCCTTTTTTGGGGGGCCCCCCCCCCCGGGGGGTTTTTTTTAAAAGGGGGAAACCCCGGGGGGAAAAAAAAAAGGAAAAGGGAGGAAAAAAACCCCCCGTTTTTGGGGGGTTTTTTTTGGTTTTTTTTTTTGGGGGCAATTTGGTTTTGGCCCCCAAAAACCGGGGAAAAAAAAAAATTTTTTTTTTAAAGGGGCCCCCGGGGGTTTTTTTTTTTTTTGTTTTTTTTTAAAGGGGGTTTTTTTTTTTTTTTTTTTTTTTAAAAATTTTTTAAAATAAAATTTTGGGTTTTTTTTTTTAAAAAAATTTTTTTTAAAATTCCAAAGGGCCCGGGGGGCCCCGGGAAAAAAAATTTTTTTTAAATTTGGGGAAAGTTTTTGGGTTTTAAAAAAAAAATTTTTTTTTGGGGGTTTGGGGGGGCCCCCCCGGGGGGAAAAAAAAAAAATTCCCCCCCGGGGGGAAAAAAAAATTTTAAAAAAAATAAAAATTTTTTTTTTTCCCCCCCCAAAAAAAAATTTGGGGGTAATTTAAAAATTTTAAAAAAAACCAAATTTTCCCCCCCAAAAAAAAAAAATTAAAAGGGGGTTTTTTTTTTCCCCTTTTTTGGGGGGTTTTTTTCCCCCCTTTTTTTTTTTGTTTGAAAATTTTTTTTCCCCCCTTTTTTCCCCCGGGCCCCCCCCCTTTTTTTTTAAAAAAAAAATGTTTTTTCCCCCGGGGGGGGGAAAAAAATTTTCCCCCAAAATTGGTTTTTTTTGGGGGGGTCCCCGAATTAATTGGGGAAAACCCAAAAAAACCCCCCGGAAAACCCCCCTTTTTTTTTTAAAAAAAAAACCCCCCCAAAAAAAACCCCCAAAAAAAAAAAAGGTTTAAATTTTTTTGGTTTTTCCCAAAACCCCAAAAAAAAAAAAAACCCTTAAAAATTTTTAAAAAATTTTTGGTTTTTCCCCCTTTTTTAAAAAAAAGGGAAAAAAAAAACCCCCTAACCCCTTTTTCCCCGGGAAAAAACCCCAAAAAAAAGGGGGCCCCCCCCCAACCCCCAAAAAAAAGAAACCCCCAAAAATTTTTTTAAATTTAAAATTTTTTTTTTCCCCAAAATTTTTTGGGGGTTTTTTTAAAAAAGGGGTTTTTTTTTTTTCAATTTTTTTTTAATTTTTTTTTCCCCCCAAAATTTTTAAAAATTTTTTCCTTTTTTTAAAAAAAATGGCCCCCCCCCGGGGGGGGAACCCCCAAAAACCCGGGTTTGAAAAAAAATTTGGGGGGTTTAAAACAAAAAAATTTTTTTTTTAAAAATTTTTTCCCCCCCTTTTTTTTTTTTTTGGGGGGGGGTTTTTTTTTTTTTTTTTTTTGGGGTTTTTTTCCCTTTTTTTTTTTTTTTTGGGGGGGGAAATTTTTTGGGGGGTTTTTAAACGGGTTTTAAAAAAATTTTCCCCCTTTTTTTTTCCCTTTTTTTTTTTTTAAAAAAAAAAAACCCTTTTAAAATTTTTGGGTTTTAAAAAAACCCCGGAAAAAGGCCCCTTTTAAAAAAAAACCCCAAAAAAATTTTAAAAACCCCCGGGGAAACCCGGAAAAAAAAATTTTTTTTGGGGGGGGGGGCCCAAAAAATTTTTTTTTTTTTTGGGGCCCCCGGGGGGGGAAAAAAAAAAAAAAAAAAAAAAAAAAGGGGGTAAATTTTTTGGTTTTTGGGGGGAAACCGGGGGGGAAAAAATTTTTTTTCCCCCCGGGGGGTTTAAAAAAAACCCCTTTTTGGGGGGGGGGGGGTTTTTTTTGGGTTTTTTGGTTTTGGGGGGTTTTTTTGGGGGGGGGGGGGAAAAAAAAATTTTTCCCCCAATTTTTTCCTAAAATTTTTTTTGGGGGGGGGGCCCCCCAAAACCCCCCCCAACCCCCCCCTTTTCCCCCCAAAAAAAAACCCCCCCCCCCCCAAAAATTTTAAAATTTTTTTAAAAAATTTTTTTTTTTAAAAAAAGGGGAAAAATTTCCCCCCTTTTTGGGTTTTTTTTTAAATTTTTTGGGGAAAATTTTAAAATTAAAAATTTTTTCATTTAAGGGGGAAAAAAACCCAAACCCCAAAAAAAAAGGGGGGCTTAAAAGGGGGGAAAAAAAGGGGGGAAAAAATTTTTTTAAAAAGGGGGGAAAAAAAAAAAACCCCCCCCCAAAAAAAAAAAAAAGGGGGGGGAAAAAAAAAAAACCCCAAAACCCCCCAAAAAAAAAAAAAGGGGTTTTAAAAAAAAAAATTTGGGGGGAAACCCCCCTTTAAAAAAGGGGAAAAAAAAAAAATTTTTTTTTTTGGGAAAAAAAAAAAGGGGGGGGAAGGCAATTTAAAAAAAATTTTTTGGAAAGGGTTGGGCCGGGGGTTAAAAATTTTTAAAAGGGTTTTGGGTTTTTGGGGGGGGTTTTTTTTTGGGGGGGGGGGGGGAAAAAAAAAAATTTTTTTGGGGGGGGGGGGGGAAAAAAAAATTTTTTTTTTACCGGGGGGGGAAAAAAAATTTAAAAAAAAGGGAAAAAAAATTTTAAAAAAAAAAAATTTTTTAAAAAAATTTAAAGGAAAACCGGAAAAAAACCCTTTTAAAAAAAAAAAAAAACCTTTTTAAAAAAATTTTTTTTAATTTAAAAGGGGGAAAATTTCCCGGGAAAAAAATTTTTGGGGGAAATTGGAAAAAAAAAAAACCTTAAAAAAAAGGGGGGGGAAAAGGTTTTTTTTTAAAAAAAAAAATTGGGGGGGGGGGTTTTGGGGGTTTTTGGGGGAAAAAAAGGAAGGGGGTTTTCCCGGGTTTAAAAAAAAAATTTTTTTTTTTAAAAAAAAAAAGGGTTTTTTTTAATTTTTAAAATGCCCTTTTTTTTTTAAATTTTTTAAAAAAGGGGGGGGCCCCGGGGGGGGGGGGGCCCCCGGGGGGGGGAAAAAAAAAATTTTTTTTAAAAAAAAAATTTTTTTTTTTGGGTTTTGGGGGAAAAAAAAAGGGGGGGGTTTTTTTTGGGTTTGTTTTGGGGGGGGAAAAAAGGGGGGGGGAAAAAACCTTTTTTGGGGGGGGGGTTTTTTGGGGGGGCCCCCCCGGGGGGGGGGGTTTTTAAAAGGGGAAAAAATTTTTTAAAAATTAAAACCCAAAATTTTGGGGGGGTTTCCCCCCCCCGGGGGGGGGGGGGTTTTTAAAAAAAGGGGGGGGGGAGAAAAATTTTTAAAAAAAAAGGGGGCCCAAAACCCCCCCCCCCCCCCCCAAAAAAATTTTAAAAAAAAAAAAGGGGTTTTCAAACCCCCCCCAAACCCCCCCCCCCCCCAAAAAAAAAAAAGGGGGAAAAAAAAGAATTTTTTAAAAAAAGGGGGGGAACCCCTAAAAACCCCCGGGGGGGAAAAAAAACCCCAACCCCTTTAAATTAAAAAAAAAAAATGAAGGGGGGGGTTTTTTAAAAAAAAAAAAAAAAAAAATTTTAAAATTTTTCCCGGGGGGGGGGAAAAGGGGGTTTAAAGGGGAAAAAAAAAAAGGGCCCCAAAACCCCCCCCCCCCCCCAAAAATTTAAAAAAAAAAAAAATTTTGGGGGGGGGGTTTTTTCAAAAAAAATGTTAATTTTGGGGGGGGGAAAACCTTTCCCCAAAAAAAGGGGAAAAAAGGGGGGGCCCAAAAAAAGGGGGGGGGGGGGGGGGGCCCCGGGGGGGGGCCCCCTTTTTAAAAAAAACCCCTTTCCTTTTTTTTTTATTTTAAGGGGGGTTGGGGGGCAAAAACCGGGGGGGTTTTTTTTAAAAAAAAAAATTTTTGGGGAAAAAAAACCCCCCCGGGGAAAACCCCCCCTTTTTTTTTTTAAAAAAAAAAAAAAAAAGGGGGGGGTTTTTTCCCCCCTTTTGGGGGAAAAAAAAAATTTTGGGGGGGGTTTTTTGGGGGAAAGGGGTTTGGGGGGGGGAAAAAAATTTTAAAAAATTTTGGGGGGGGGGGGGGGGTTTTTTGGGGGGGGGGGGGGGGGCCCCCCCTTTTTTGGTTTTTTTTTTTTTGGGAAAAAAAAAAAAACTTTTAATTTTTTAAAAAAAATTTTTTGGGTTTTTTTTAAAAAAAAAAAAAAAAATTTTTTAATTTTTTTGGGCCCGCCTTTTTTTTTTTTTTTGGGGGGGGGTTTTTTTTTCCCCCCTTTTTTTTGGGGGTTTCCCCAAAAAAAAGGAAAAAAAAAAAAATTTAAAAAACCCCCCGGGGAGTTTAAAACCGGTTTGGCCCCCTTTTTTTAAAAAAAAAAATTTTTTTTTTAAAAAAAAAATAAAAAAGGGGTTTAAAAAAAAATAAAGGGGAAAAAAAAGGGGAAAAAAAAAAAAAAATTTTTTTTTTAAAAAGAAAAAAAAAGGGGAAAAAAAAGAAAAAAAGGGGGGAAAAAAAAAAAAAAACCCCTTTGGAAAAAGAACCAAAAAAAAGGGAAAAAAAGGGGGAAAAAAAAAATTTTAAAAGGGGGAAAAAGGGAAAAAAAAAGGGGGGGGGGAAAAAAAAAAAAAAAAACCCCCCGGGGGGAAAAAAATTTTTTTTTTTAAAAAAACCCCCAAAAAAAGGTAAAAAATTAAAGGGGAAAATTTTTTGGGGGGGTTTTTTTTTAGGGGGTTTTTTTTTTCCCCCCCCTTTTTTTTTTTTTTTTTTTTAAAAAATTTAAATTTTTAAAAACCCCCTTCCTTTTCTCCAAGGGGCCTTTTTTTAAATTTTTCTTTCCCCAATTTTTAAAAATGGAAAGGAAATTTGAAAAAAAAAAAAAAAGGGAAAAAAAAAAAAAATTTTTTTGGGGGAAAGGGGAAAAAAAAAAAAAGGGGAAAAACCCCCAAATTTTTTTGGGAAAAAAAACCCAAAAAAAAAGAAAAACCAAAAAGGAAAAAAGGAAAAAAAGGGAAAAAAAAAGGGTTTAATGGGGGGCCCGTTTAAAAAAAAAAAAAAGGGGGAAAAAAAAAACCAAAAAAAAGGGCCCCAAAAAAAAAAAAAGGGGCCCCCCAAAAACCCCCCTTTTGGGGCCCCCCAAAAACCGGGGTTTTTTTTAAAATTTTTCCCCCCCAAAAATTTTTTTTTAAAAAAGGGGAAAATTTTGGGATAAAAAAAATTTTGGAAAAAAAAAATTTTTAAAAAAAAAAGGAAAAAAAAAAAAAAAAATAAAAAAAGCCGGATCAATATGCCGGTGGAAAACAAAACTGGAAGCCAAAGGGCGGAGATAAATCTTTCTAACTCTGCGAAAAAGTGGCAAAGGTTTGTATCCCTTTCTTCCCATTTGACCAAAAAAAAATCGAAATGAATGTCAAAGTCCTTGGATGAGACTTTAAACCAAGGCCCCGTGTTCGGATGCATGCAGAACATCTTGCGCACTACGTTAAATCCTGTTCCGCTTCTTTTCGGAAGACTAGGCCATTGTGTGCCGGTGGAAACAGATGACAAAATTTACAAAACCGCATACACAATGGGGACTGGACGTAAAAAAAGCACATGAGTGCTTATTCCATTATCCTCGATATAAAGAATAAATAAAATCTGTATTAGGAGGAGAGGAAATGACTGTAAGAGCAGTACGAGACAGTAGATTTAGCTCTGGAAAATGACTCAGATGTGTGACCATCGTCTGTTTTTTTAAATGGATGGATGCATTGTCAACTTTTAAACTCTTCCATCACTTTTAACAGCTTTGCCTGTGGTCTCACAGTGCTGCTACTCCCGAAAATTCGTTCTGATACCATGGTATACAGCATCGTGTGAACTCAGATCTTTAGTATTTTATTTCGTTCTTTTATTTCAAGAATAACGGAACAAGCACTTCTGTGTTTTATTTTTACATCCAGTCCCGTGTGTATGCAGTTTTGTAAGTGTTGTCATCCGTTCCCTATTTTTATATGAGCCAGAAACCCAGAGAGCTAACAGTATGAAGCAGACATAAGGCCACTCGGCAGAGGAGAGCTGATGGTCATCACTTCACGTGGGTGTCTCACTCAGTGTGGCTCTGTGACTGAGCTATTGCTGTTAGTAGGGGGCATAGTAGGTGATGTTATGCACATATTAGCTCAGAACAGGCACCACTGACCACCACCAAAGTGACCCTGCAGCAGTGCAGGGCCCTTCTGGGTGGTGGCCCCAAGGCGGCCCGGCATTGTATAGGTTCCCAGTGGACTTCCAACCCTGGAGATATGACAGGACGAATCTGGGTATGGCTAAGGCAGAGAAATTAAAATGAGTAGCGTGGGAACAGCAGGAATGTCAAAGAAGACAAGGAAGCAAAAATAAATAAATAAATAAAATTAATAAATGAATATCAAAAGGAAAAAATAATCTTTTGAAAATCTGATGTTCTATATATATATATGCATTTTTTCATGAAAGAATACAACAAGCCCAAAAGGTACACACACACAGACTGTGGCGGTTTAAGATTCTTTTTGTTCATTATTAAGCCGCATCTTTGAATTGAATGACTTGACTTTGTGGTCACAACCTGCCCACGGAACCAACAGTATCTTCACCTGCAAGTAGAAATCGACAGCTGCCAAAAAGCCGCTAAGATAATGCGCACTCTCTGGGGATTCAACCCAGACCGCTGAGCTGGCAGTATACCACGCTGTTTCAAGATTCAAGATTCAAGATTTTAATTCAAGAAAAACCCCCAAGGGTACATGAAATTTAACAAAACCACAACTTGCGGATGTGGCATGTGAAAAATACTCACACACCAAATTCGCTCCGAAATGAAGAGTACAAATTATGGACATGAAAAGTAAAAGAGCATCACAACACAGGAAAGCACAGCAAACTAACATGATGCCTGAATACATTTCACTGCAGACACTGGCCTCTTGTGTTACTCAGCACAGCTTAAAGATTGTTTGTGCACAGGTTTTCGATTCGCAGGGAAAATGTCTATTAAAAAAATCGTTTAAAAGGCCTTTGCTTAATACACTTATCCAAGTTACTTGCAACATTGTTTCTTCTCTTTCTGGGTTTTTTTTTGTGTGGTTTTTTTTTATTGAATTTTTGTTTTATTTTTGTGATTCTAGAAAAAATAAAAACTAGATCAAATTAGATGTATAGCTTCATAGGGTTTTTTTAAAAATGTTTAGTGAATAAAAACTTCAATTTAAAAAAAACACACACACAAGAGACAGACAGATTGATCTGGCAGTTGATTTGAATTTTTTTACCAGACATTGTATGATAATTCTGTACTTCCATATTCAGTTTATACGGATAGAGGGGGGGGACAGCGACTTTCTCCATTTAAAAATTTTGGGGGGAAATTGACATTTCAGTAAAAAATTGAGCAAAGAGGGATAAAAAATAGAAATCTTAAAAAACTTTGGTCATGTATTAAAGGTATGTACAGATGTGTAAATTAAAACAACAACAACAAAAACCCCATCAAATATTTCTACAAAAATCAGATTCAGAATCATTTTCAAATGAGCACATTGTCGCTTTTATGTAACTGAAATATGGTAAATGTAAAATGCTCCATAACAAACGCATAATAGTACATGTACAGAAACACCCCTAAAAACATTTTTGACAAGTTCCTGTAAAAAATTTCCCAAATGTTGGTCCAATTTCTCTTGTGTTTTGCAGATGACATCGGGGTTCGTTCTTTGAAGAAGAAAATGGTGAACTGGTATGGGAAGTTTTTGGGCGATTTTGGGGCCCAAAGGAGCCCGTACACAGACAGGTAATGATTTTGTTCACGATCTTTGGGTTTTCTATGCACACCCACACACATTTGAATTCTTTCACTCAAGTGCGCACACATTTATATATTGTGCACACACACTCATGTGCGCACGCATGCACACACACACACACATTTGTATATTGTGCGCACACACACCCCAAAACACGGGGATATGCATGCATGCACTCACTTTACTGTAAATATGTCTTTTTAAAGCACAATTTCTTTTAAAAAATATACGAATATTTTCTTTGGTCTCGGGGTTAAGATTTTCATAAATTCAGCGGGGAAAGGGCTATTTTGCTCATTTGTAACATGACCCATGCCACTGAAGCATTCTTTAAAAGTATCTGTATGTGAATGTATTACTTAACTTTCTCGCTGTAATTTACACATCGATGTCTTTATTGGATGCATACCTAGATTCTTTGCTTCTTCCTTTTTGTAGTACCTGCTGTTTGTACTATTTTTCAAAATATACAAACAGATTTCTTTTACTTTCTTTCTTTCTTTTTGTGGTACCTGCTGTTTGTACCCACATATATCATAATTTACAAGTCTCAGGACGCACCTGCATGGTAAAGTTTTACCTTTAAGTGGGATTTATATTGATAGGATGTTTTACCTTAAAAAGGGATTTATATTGATAAACGGTGCAATGTTGCAGTGCCTGATGATAAGGAAAAGTGAAAATTGATGGTGAAGATAAAATATTGGTCATAACGGGCAGCTCGCTAATCTTAAAACGGCTTTTTAACATTATGGCTAAAGTTAAGGGAGAGAACCCCTCTTTCCCAGTACACGTGCACTGTGCGCATTTGTATGCTTCTGTAACCCATAGTGGGTGATATGGAGGGAAGGTTAGTAGATGGTTTGGTTACCCTATAGTGGGTTTCCCCGTAGGAAAAGGTTAAAGGACCGTCATTCAGAATCGACATGGTGATAACATCATCATCATCAACCCGTGACCTTGGCGGTCGTGGGGAGACATTAAAGACGATGCCGTGGTAACCTCCTCCATCCATCTCGGTCCTCGCTCGCGCAGTAGTGCCGAGTCATTCATCCTGGTCCATTCTCTGATTAAAAATGTTCATTATGTATAAATCTGCTTTTAAATTACGTTGGGTTATCTTTACGATGTTGTTTTGTTGTTGTGTGCATATGCAATAGTGTTTTAAAACCCCCAAATACAAGGAGGAGTTTATCTCAAGACCGGTATCGTCAAAATGCAGCTGATCGCCATCGGACAGCGAGGGCCCGCGAGCCCATTCATATACCTACATGCCTGAAGACCCAGGTATGGGCTATTGATTTGCTTTTATTTATTTTTTTATTCTTTTATATCGAGAATAATGGGAAAAAGCACTCATGTGCTTTTTTACATCCATCCCCGGGGGTAGCGGGTTTTTTTTG
>CM054138.1:33066986-33104486 GCA_028751875.1 Rapana venosa
TAATACTATCCCCCGAGCGGATGCAGCTACCTTAATGTGGTAAACGTTGCAAATCAAATTCTCTCATAGTGACCTTGGCTCGGGAACTAGCGAGGAACGAACATTAAAAGCGCTCACACCGATCCCCTAAATGCTGGAACACTTATGTAATTTAGTCCTGCTATCTGGTTCCTAGATACACAAATTATTAAATAAAACATGGTTCACAATACCTAAACAACAGGCGATCATCTGACAAAATCACATTACACTGATCGTTCATTTTAATGGTTAATTATTCCGTATTTTTGCAAAAACCCATCCGCTGCATGTAAAATTCATCCTACATTGAGAACATAGACAGATTATATAAAAATATATATAATATATATATATATATATATATATATACTATTAAATATTCATATAATATAAATATAATATATAATAAGAGAGAAAAGAGAAGAAGATGAGAGAAGAAAGAGAGAGAGAGAGAGGACAGAATCAGAGAACAATTGACAAATAAGAATGAGGCCCCACTCCAAACCAACTGCTTTTGTCGAAACATTATGGCGGATAAATATGTGTACATCAATGTTATGTTCATAGAAACTTTTTTTTTAAAAAAGATCCAAATTTCAAATCCCTTTTAATTTCACATATCCACCCTTCCTCAACATCAGACACCAAAACCCCCCCTCCCCACAAAAACCATTTTTCTCTTGAAGTTACGGTCTTGTGGTCGCGCCGCTGCCCGGGGGGGTCCACATCGAGTCACTGCTGACCTTACATCACGTAAGCACACCATCCTCGACCCACTCCCTCGCCGCAGGCGGTCAAACACTAATCCCTCATTCCCCGCGCATCCACCCCCGAAATCCTCAGCCTCGAGTAACCGTCTCGAAAAGGAAACGTGCGGCGCACCAAAGCTAAGTCAACACGCCCCCTCCACGTCCTCCTCCCGGGTCACGGTCGTTGAACACTAACACGCTGTCAAACCGCTGCCCTTCCTGCAGCTCTTTTGTCGGCTGCCACCGGAGCAGTGAGGAGGAGAGGAGGAGGAAGAGGAAGGAGGAGTTCGTGTCCTCCGCACCCTTGACCACCCTCTCCCACGCTCTGGTCCAAAGCGGAGTTTGGGTCGCAGAAGAGTTTCCAGAGCCAAGCCCACAGGCCACCCCAATCCTATAACGCAAGTAGACGCCGACTGCACTTCCAACACCAGTTTTTGGCGAGCTGCTGATGCTGCTTGTGCGCAGCGCATGCTGTCCCGTCGAAACCAGCCCCCTTCCACTTTGGTCACCATCCGGCCTCTAAACATCCACATATCTGGAGGAGGAAAAAACAAACGAAAAGACAGTTAATAGCGAGTTGTAGTTGGTTATATGATGTAGATGTTTTATTAATTATACTATAAAGGTCCTAGCGATGACTATTAACTCCGAGGCCCCGTTGCGACCATGCAGAACATCTTGCCACACTTAAATCCTTCCCCTGTGCGTAAAGTGGCCAGGTGCCGGTGGAACAATGACAAAATTTACAAAACCGCATACACACGCATAAAAAAAAGTCACTGAGCGCTTTGATTTGTCTGCTTTACAAGATTCACCTAGAGAAATTCCATACTTATATATATTTTTATTATTATTATTATTATTATTATTATTTAAAGGCTGGATACGCTGTGTATCAAAACAATGTTCAATCAAACAAACACAACAACATCAACCAAAGACAGTTATTAGCGGGGAGGTTGAGGTAGGTGTATGCAGTTCTCACATGGATGAGGTAGAGTTTGTTTATAATTTATACAGAAAGCTACAAATCGCTGGTGTACAAAACAAGGCTCAAAGCTAACAACAACTAACAATACAGTTAATAGCCGATTGTAGTAGTGTAGCAGGTTCTCACACGAGTAGGGTAGAGTGGTTTTAAAATATACATAATAGGGCTTGTTTACTATCAAAACAACAAAAACAAGGTTAAAACAAAAAACAACAACAAAAAAAAGACAGGTTTATACGAGTTGTAAGGTAGGATATGCAGGTCTCACAATGATGTAGGATAGTGTTTTTTTTTAAATATACTATAAAGGGCGGAATAACGCCGGTGTATCAAACAAGTGCTCAGAATCAAACAACCTCAACAAAAAAAATAACAGTAATAAAGCGAGTTGTAGGTAGTTAGCAGGTAAGTAGAGTGGTGTTTATAAGATAGCTATGTTCTTTCGACCAGAAGCCATAAGCCACTTAATCCCGTTTCTGTAAGCGTTAACGAATACTGAATGTTTTTCACCACCCCTGTTAAGGACGCTAGTCGTCGCCTAGATACTTCCCCCCAGCTAGCTTGTTCAAACAGCTTGTACACTCTTGTGGATGAGGAAAATAGGAGTAAAGTTGTCTTTCCCAAGGTCACACACCGAGCCGAGCGGGATCGAACCCGCGACCTCTGGACACGATTGACCGCCTAAACCACTCGACCACGTGCCTTCCTATAAGTATAACATAAGGGATATAAAACGCTGGTGTATCAAAACACGTGTCGAATCAAACAACAACAAAAAATTAGACATAATATCGAGTTGTATGTAGGGTAGCAGTATGTAGATTGTTGTTATAAGTATACTATAAATGCTGATACTCTGTGTAGCAAAACAAGTGTTAGAATCGTAGACAACAACCAATTAAAGACAGGTTTAATACGAGTTGTAGGAGTAGTTAAGCAGGTTCTCACATGAAGTAGGTATATGTTGTATTATATTTATACTATTAAAGGGCTGACAAAACTGAAATTCTGATAGTAAAACTGCTGGACATATCCTGGAGGAGAACGAAAGAACCAATAAGTTGCCAAGAGTCCAATAACACGCTGGCGGTCAACAGAGAACCCCTTCGCACCTCGTCAGAAGATAAAAGCCGTCATGGTCGCCACCACCCGCCACAACACTCTGCCAAATAACATTACTGCAGAACACTGAAGGTGGCAGAAAGAGGGAAGACCAGAACAAGTCATGGATGACAACATCAGAGAATGACCTGGATGAATACTCGGCACTACGGTCGCAGACCGAACCGAGATTGGATGAGAGCTTAAACTCCGGTATCGTCCTTCGGTCTCCCCCACTACCGCCACTCAACGGGTCCTAGATATGGATGATGATATGATAAAGGGATGACAACGCTGGTGTATCAAAATTACAAGTGTTTCAGAACAAACCACATCACATAAAAGACTGGTAAATCGAGTTTGTAGTAGATGTATCTTCTGAAGAGTGTTGTTTATAATTATACTATAAAGGGCTGATACTCTTGTAATCAAAAACAAGTGTTCAAATCAAACAATAACAACACAAAAAGAACATTAATAGCGGTTTTAGTATGTTAGCAGTTCTCACATGTGTAGAGTGTTGTTTTACTATTATACTATAGAGGCTATATACCATTTTTTTTTGGGCTGGTGTATCATAACAATGTTCTGCAATCAACCAACAACAAAATATAGACAGTTTAAGAGCGTTTTTTAGGTAGTAGCAGTTCTCACATGGATGTATTCAGTGTTGTTTTTTAAGTATACTAAAAGGGCTGACGACGGTGTGATCTTACAAGTGTTCAAATACAAAACAACAACACAACAAAATGACAGGTAAAGCGAGTGGTAATAGTGTACATTCTCACAGGGATGAGTAGAGGTTGTTTATAATGATGCTATAAAGGTGACAAAGCTGGTGTAACAAAACAAGTTTCAATCTTAGGACTGTAAGTGTGTGTGTGTGTGTGTGTGTGTTTGAGTGTTGGTGGTTGTGGTGGGTTTGTGTGTGTGTTGTGTTGTGTGTGTGTGTGACGTGTTACATGCAATCTTTCATTTCAGATGGTACATGAAATAAGCAGTGCAATGGCTTTTTAAATATTTGTTATCATGCTGTGTTGTTGTGCTGTGAGTGTGGTGTTTGTGTGTTGTGTGTGTTGTTTGTGTTTGTGTTGTGTTGTTGTGTGTGTAAAAATCATACTTTCCTTTTCAATTGGTACCGTTAAATAAGCAGTGCAATTGCTTAATTTTTTTAAATTATCAAGCCTGTGGTGTGTGTGTGTGTTAAGTAGAATAGAGAGAAGAGAGAGAAGAGAAAGAGAGAGAGAGAGAGAAAGAGAGAGAAAGAGAGAAGAGTAAGAGAGAAGAGATTGACTGTTGTGCTGTTAACGTTACATGCCGTTTCTGAAGCCAGTAAATGACGTACAAATTTAGCAGAGGAAACGTAAAAATGATGTATGACAAGTCGGTATCATTTTTGCATGTCATACCACTATATAAAGTCAAACATAACACCAACAAAATAATTTATGAATCTCATGTTTAGATCGAATCATCCGAAGTCGATTGCTACATAATTGGGGGGGGGGTAGGTAAACTCATAGCACAGGCAAAATCCTCACTATTGGTGAACCTCGAGCTCTAGCGAGAACCAAACATGATCGAATCTTCCATGTGGAGGAACTCATCACACGAAACGTATGGTCAAAGGATCATTACATTGGTTTAAACTATTTCACACACACACTCACACACACACACACACACCACACACACACACACACTCACACACACACATCACACACGCCGCGCGGCGCGCACGCAACCCGCATCACATCTTTCGTCATTCTCCTCCACTTACCTCCTCATCCTCCTCCCTCCTCAACCACCACCACCCCACCACCATCACATCAACATCACCCCCCCACCCATCATTATGTCGTCATCCTCCTCCTCCTCCTCCTCCGCCTCCTCCTCCTCCTCCTCACGCACCACCACCACCACCACCACCACCACAACCACCACCACCAACACCCACCAACCACCACCACCACCCAACCAACCACACCACCACCACCACCACCACCACCAACAACATCATCATCATCTCATCAACATCACCCCCCACCATTCTATGTTCGTCATTCTCCTCTCCTCCTCCTCCTCACCACCACCACCACCACCCACCACCAACACCCCATCATGTCGACATACCCCTCCTCCTCACCACCCACCAACCCCCCCCACCACCATCCCCCACCCCCTATATACCACCATCATTTATGGTCATACTCCTCCTCCTCTCCTCCTCCCATCATCATCATCATCATCAAACATCAACGCAAACACACAAACACATCAGACAGCAATAGTAGCAATGCGAGAAACAAGTGGTAAAAACCACACTGGATTGACGTCAATTCCCCGAGTATGAAGCGGTGTAGTATAGGGCTATCTCATTGTTGACCTGCGACAAGCAAGTGAACCCACGCCGACTGGCCGCGGTCAATAGCCATCTGCCATCAGAAACTCAATAGTTACAGCCAAGCAATTACATTATACTTCCATTTGCCATACCGTTGTTTGACTAACACTGTCGGAAAAAAAAGTTCGCCCGAATTTGAGCTGCCGATCAATAATGCATCCACTATACGCCAGCAAAACAACAAACGCGCAACCACCACGCTATGCTGATGTTTGGAGTGCTTTCAGAGTCCCCGTGGTCCTGAAGTCAAAGGTTTCGAACCTCGTGGCCTTAGTGAGTTTTAATGAAATAGCGTGGAGGGTTTTACCCAACTCCCCTCGATTTTTAACGTCAATAACAACTTATAAGCTACTACCTTAATTTTGTGTGTGTAATCATGATACATATGTATTGAAGAGGCAGATGTTAAGACGTTCGCCTCAATAGTAAAAACCGTAGATTCTGTCGTTTCCCAACCTTCATTTTCTCTCATGAACGAAAAAAATCGGGAACCTGAAGTCAATGTCCTTCGAAAGACTATAACGAGCCCCCATGCAACGCACCACCACAACGTCTTATCGAAACACTTATCAACCCTTCCACTCTTTGAAGAGTCGCCCTTGGTGTGTCGGTAGGAAACGATGACAAGGAAAAAAACAACAACCTACCGACACACAGTGTCTGATAAACACCATCCCCAACTGGAAGGCGTACCTTTATTCGAGCCTGGGTTTTCTTCAAGCTCTAGTCAATACGAAAAATCACCACTTCAACCCCGCCACAAAATAACCAGCTAAACCAAATACAGAAATCTAATCATAGTCATTCCTGTACCACAGAAATAAACTCTCTAAAGTCGAATGTGTCTCGGAAACCAGAAATACTTCTGCAAGGGAGAAAAGATAGTTTACAAAACACTGATAAGACCAAGCTCCCGCACCCCTCCCCAAATGGAATGGCATAAATAATAGTTAATTATAGTAGTAAGAGAGAGTAAAGAAAGAAGAGAGTAGAGAGAAAGAAGAAAGAGATAAAGTAGAAGAAGAGATTACAAATCAGCCCTAATGAAAACATGGTTCGTGGTCTTAAAGTCACCGCCTTCTTGATACTTAACCTTCGAAGTTTTGTTTGATCCCCGTTTAGGGCCCCCAAAACTCCCCCCCCCCCCCTCATCCATAGACAGATGTGTCGGGTGCTAGTCTTTCGATCAGACAAACCCAGGATCCCTGCTTTACACTAATATTTGCACACAGAAAACAACCCCCTACATGAAGTGTCCGGGCTAAATTCTTTGAAAAAAAGTCCCTCTGAAGAAAGAAAATCATTGCAACTGAACTAAAAAAATGAAGAAATAAAGTCTCTGCCTTGGCACACGCTCACCCGAGAGCTGCCTGATTTTATCAGAACAAACTCCGTGATTAAATACTATACTTAGCTAACTAACTAACTACTAAACTAACGAATTAACCAAACAAACTACACTAACACCTAACTACCTAACAACTAACTAACAAACTAACTAACTAAACAAACCTAACAAAACAACTACAAACAACAAACTAACTAACTAAATTAACTAGCTAATTGAATGAATAGAAAACACTGTATCCTCAGAGCACTTTCTTACTCTCAAAGGCTAAGGTTACATGTGAGGAAATCAATATGACATATAATTTTGTACTTTTGTAATCCATTCATTACCTGGAGTTGCTGCTCGATTGCCCGTTGATCGTGTGTTTCTTTGAGTATGTGAAACGAACAATGATATTTGAAGGGTCGGTCTCTTTCGTCGCCGGTTGTAAGAGAGGAGAGAAGAAGAAGAAGAAAGAGAGAGAGAGAAGTTGCTACACACTTACTTTTGTTTAGATTTAGGTGTCTGTCCTTTTTTTAAAATTATCATGAATATTCCCGAAGTCGGAATGCACTACCTTAATGTGTTAAAATGCGCTTGTGCAAAAATCTTACCTTTTTGTTAAATAGTATAAACAAAACATCACAAAATTTACTTCCATTTAAAAAAAAAATAAAGAAATGTCCAAAATCGTAATTGTAACAATGTCAAAATAATCGTCATTTACTATCATTTGTTTCCGTGTAAGGGCTGGACTTTTAAATATTGCATATTAATACCATTTTTATGTGTTGCATATTTTTTTCCTGTCATTATTTTGACTCTTATAAATGAACACCTTCGTCATCTACATTTGAGAATGCAGTTGAATTTGTGTTTGGTTGTTGAATCGTAAAAAAAAGACTTTTAATTCCGAGTTGGGTCTTTAATTAATCATAAACCAATGTAATTGAATTTGACATAGCATAGTGCCGCTGTGATAAAAGTAAAGAGACCCAAACCGATTGTCGTAGAGCGTGGCATCAAGACCCTCTCTTCTCCAGCCTCTTTTGGTGCGGCGCCTAACCTCTCCTCGCTGCTACCTTCACTGACCCTTAAAGACAGGTGCCCCATTGACAGCTCGCCTGGAACTTACTTACCAAGCGCCAAACTCACCATCCATGGCACACGCTCGATGCTGCTTAACATTGTTTTAGAAAAGCGACGCCCTATCACTTAAAGATCCCTCCCGTCACTAACCTGTTGATGACAGTTCTTAATTCAGAGATGCTGTCTTTAATGAATCAACTACCAATTCAAACTTTAATTTACATTATCTATGTACACTGCTGTGATCTAAAAGAATCTTGGTCTTCTGATCATGATCAATCTTTTCCCTTCCCTTTCATAGCAGAACTATGCCCCTTCACAAACCCAGTCCTATCACCCTGCTAATATAATCTTTGTTGTGGTGTGTGTGTGGTGCTTGAAAACCATTTAATATTGCAATTTTTTTCATAATTTGGTCACAGCATACCATTTTGAAAAATATCTGTTTGAAAATCTATTGATTATTTGTCATGTTGTATACGTGTAAGATGATTGAATGGCAATGCTTTGATTGCTTGTGCAAGATATATGCGCTATTATTTCCCATTTATTTTTATTATAATTATTATTTGACACAGAGACCTCAACAACATCTAAACTGTACATACACATGCATTTCGTCTCTCGTTCTCATACAGCGTCCAGATTGTCTGGAAAATAATTGCTGTATTCCTTTCCAGCTGTATGCAGCTAGTTTCAGTTATAACTCCGTCACCACACATATCTTCTCAGTCCTCCTGCTTTATTACGTGTACTTGAAGATGTTTATGTATTTATGTTAATTAAAATTTTTTTTTTTATACCACTGAATCAAGGCAACTTCTCTGCGTGAAATATTCCTTCCTCCCCGGAGACGCGTCGCCACAAAACGCCACCTCTGTTTTTTCTTTTTCCTTCGCAACGGTATTTTACCCAATCAATGCTTTGTCTACAGAATTTTGGCCAGACTACTTCTTTTGTCCCCACCCCCCCCACACATTATACAAAAGTGTTCTTCATTCATTTCATTCATCCCATGTCTCTAAGACTAGGACAGAAAAAACCACAAGTCTTTTTCATCTTCTCGATCTTTGTCGAGTTAAGGTGTTGCAGTGGCGGGCCATTCTTTATGTTGCAACCATGATTTCTTTTGCGCCATCTTCTCTCTTGCTTCAAATTGCAACCTCATAGTTTCTAAGTTTTGTCCTTGTTGTGAATAAAACACTCATTTTCCCCTCTTTATGTGGAAGCTAGGTTCTTGGGCCCACACCTTTTTAGTTCTTCTTTCACATAGTTTGGGTCTTTTGTCATTGAGAGTGGGTAATCCTTCTTCATTTTTCTCTCGAATGCTTGATCTCCCTCTCTAGCTCTGCTGACTGAGTCCATATTCCACACCATATAGAATAATAATCACGAAAAGATTTTGTAAAGGATATTTGTCAAACTATTTTTGCTATCTGAATCCTCTCGATCTGCAGAGCAGATGTTGCTGAGCAATCGAGCTTTCACTTGCATTGTTTATAGCCTTCTTTGTTAGATACCTAATATTTATTCTCAGCATCGCAGTTGATTCCCATCTCTTTATTTCCGGCTCATTACTTGCGCTGTGACCATAGATCTTTGATCTTCTCTGTACTACCTCTATCCATATGCCTCGATCGATCTATAGACTATCTTGAGTTTTGCTTCTTGTTTTGCCTGCCGCCCATGAGCCCAATGTCAGCTGCAAATGAGTTGCAAAGCTTCCACCAATTGAAGAGAAGGTGGTGTTTTGCAGTGTCTCTTCATGTGTGTTCCAGTAAGTGTTTTAAGTACAGTGAAACAGCCCACGACCCCAACCGGCTGAAGAACTACGCCCATTGATTTCGTGATAACTGCACTTCATGCGTTTCTCGACAGCCTTATTACTTCAATAGCAGTTTCAATGGTGAATGCCTGAGTACTTGCCAACCTCATGCCATACCCTGTCATACTAGTTGAATCATTTGAAATTGTGATACAAGTCTTTTTGTGTGGAATGTTCCCTATCAGTATTCTTAATTGAAATATGTTCCAATTGTCGCTTTTGTCAAACCGCTTTTCTTGCCAGATTTTTCTCTTGGTTATTCAGTTTGTTTGAGAAACCCTAAACAAAATACTCGCAGCATGAACTCTATGGCTTATAACAATGTTCTGTAGTTCTCATTGTTTTTGGTATCCTTCTTTGGTAAGTATACAAGAGACTGGTCCATTACTCAGGCCATTTCTTGGTGATGTAATTCTCTGAAAATTCTGTAACGGCCGTGCTGTCATTCCCTCCATTTTTTATGTTCACTGTTGTTTCGATTCCAGGACTTTCCTTCTTCAATGGTTCTAGCTGTTCTACTTTCACACCTAATTGTGGTCTTTATCTTGGTGTTCAGGTGTCAAAACATTTTTTTTTGTTGGTATCCTGGCGTAGTGGGTAGTTATACAATCCTCACAGTATTCCGACAGCGTTGAGGATGCATTGCTTTCCGTTAAAAGATTCCCTTCTTTGGCTTCAAATAACAGAGGCTTTAGGCTGTGTGGTTTTAGTATGATTCAAAGGTCTATAGTCTGTTTTGCTGTTTCCCTTGGCCAATTAACAACTTCGATGCGTGGCATGTTCTTCTAATCCACGCTTCTTTGCTTCTCTCATCTTTTTCCACACTTTCTCTTGCTATTCCTTAATTGTTTGTTGCTTCTTGACTTTGAACCTTTTTTCTTAACTCTCATCTTTTCGCAGAGTCAAAACCTCATTGTCACCCAGGTTTTCTTGTCTGCATCTTCCTAATGTTTCTTCTGCTGCTTCAATATAACTTCTTGAGTTTTGGCTAGTTTCCACATCTTGCATGCTGAATGCGCGAACTTTCCTCCAATTGCTGGAAGATCTCAACCACTGTTGGGTCTTTTGAGTTTTTCCAATCAAATCTTATGCTGTTTTGCTTTGTTTTGCTCAGTTTTCAGCTTGATTGTAAGTACTAGGTCGGTTCTCTGCCAATCCAATCCTGGGAAGTCTTGTGTTTGCCTTGTTTACTGATTTGATCTTGGTGACAGAATGTAGTCAATTTGATGTGAATCAGACCATTTGTGATGCCTAATTATATCTGGATGGCGTGTGAGGAGGTGTTGCCCAAGTTTTTTGCTTCTGGCAATTCCACACCGCTGTCGCTCTTTTCGTTTGTTCTCCTGTCCAATACTCTGTGTTCCTGCCAGGTTCATAGGCTTAAGTCCCCACCCTTAGACTTCCATTCGCCTTCCCCAATAAAATATCTTTTTTGGCGTTTGAATAAATTTTCCATTTTCATCAAATCTTCATCTGGTCTTCAACGTAGTCCAAGTTGAGCTAACACTTGATGATGAATCTGGGTTTTGCAGAAACTCTATGAGAGAGTCAGCTGGATACTATGTCTCTTTATCCTTGATACACAATCCTTGCCTAACAATACCTACTCCTGTTATTAGTTTCTCTTCTCCACTTAAAATATCTTTGCCTCTTTGCGGTTTTCTTCTCAAACCACCTTCTGACTTCCGCATGCCCTAGGATCCCCTTTATATCTTTTGAAGTTCATGTGTAGTTCCTGTACGCTTCCGTTTGGTATAAATCCGCAATTCCATTTAGATGTTTACTCCTTTAGATGGATAGTTTGTTTCCTCCATACGCATTGTCTCGCCCACTTGACGCAGTGAGAAGCCGTGGGATAGCCACAGTCGATCATCCTCATTTTTTCTTTTTGTTGGCTCTCATTCCTGCAGCTTAAACCTGGGTGCGCCCATCTCCTCGCAAAATCATACTTGATAAAATCACAGCCCTCACTACGTTTTTACCCGCATAAACGGTACCCGTGTGGGTTAAGACCCACCAAATAAGTTATGCCAAAAGTAACCATCTCCCTCCATACGAGGATCTACTCCATTTTCAAATCCCTACCTCTACTTACTACCAATATACACCCCTTATTTAACGGCGCTAAATTAGATTTTCACTCACTACGGGAGCCTCAAGCCAAAACTCGCCCATCCAACACTAATTCGATTGAAAAGTTTCGCCACATCATTTTCCCATCTTTTTCTTTACCAAAGCACACAATAAAGAAACATTTAGTATTGTATACTGTGTGATTTAACCGTGGTCCCCTACTCTGAAGCGATATACTCATGCCGCAAACTCGCTTTCCCCCACCATTTAAGCACGTCGAGCGTGTTTACCATTTATGGACCGTGCCGCCCTTGCTTCAGTACATTCCCATTTCACCTCACTAAAGGTACCGCCCTCTTAGGTCAGGAAGTAAACCAGAAGGAATGTCCGCCCTCATAGCTGGCCCCTAGAAATGAGTCTCTACGCCTCTTTCCTCTACACAATAATATTATGACACCACCCACCCATTCTTTTTAAAAGAAGACATTACTCTCTTCAAATATTTTTCTTTTCTTTCTTTCTTTCTTGTTTTTTTTACCCCGCCATGCAATGACCCCATATTCAATTTTGGGGCCCAAGTACTTTATAAAACTACTTTCATCAATACAAACGTAAACTTGTTGACCCAGCTAAAAAAATAGACTTGTCATTATGCTTCAAACTGATTGCCATGGCCTACAACCTATATTTGTTATGTTTAATAAAGTCTTTGAGACTGCCTTCAGGCAGACAACTTTCTTCAACATAAACAACCTGCACCTCCTTCAAAGAAAAAAAAAATCCCTTAAGTCGAGAATGCTTCTATTTGTGAATACGGAAAAGATCATACACCCAACTTCTCATTCATGTGCATACAATCCACAGTGATTCCCATGATGATGAGTCAAGTGGCACTTTCTGGTGATTCCCAGATGTTGAGCTATCGCACAACAACAACAATCGTTAATATTAAAATCTATTTTCCTGATCTCTCCTCCAATGCAGCTAATACATTATACCGTATGCTTTCCCCTCTGCACGCTTGCACCATGCCGCGCCACACATAGACAAATATACATACACACATTGAATCACACACAACACACATACGCCGCGCCCTAACACAACCATCCTCTTTTTTCCCTCTTCTCACACACACAAACCATTCACACACACACAATCAAACATACAAACAAAAATCAAACACCCACAATACTTAAACAAATAAAACAAAACTTAAAAGAAATATACAACAAATAAATAAAAAAAAAAAAAACAACAGAAAAACCCCAAATACAACTAAAACAAAAGTCCCAAATTCATCAACAAAAAACAAACTAAACACAATCATCACTAAACAACAAACACAAAAAAAATAAACAACGAAAACAAAAAAAACAACCCACACACAAAGACCCCACAAACAATCCCATCCCACCACATACACACAAAAAAATCAAAAAAACAAAAACAAACCAAAATCGAACACCCACAATACTAACGAAGAAAAAACATAAATTCCAAACACAACAACAAACAACACAACCTAAAAAGACCACAATTCAGCAAACCACCCAACCCCAACAAAAACCAAAACCCTCTAAACATTAAAACCCACGCCCACATACTCCACGCGCGCTCCCAGACCCTACCCGCACACCACAAACACAGTTCCCCCCCACCCATTAAACAACACCACACCACGCCCATTTCAGTGTATAACTTAAATATTTGAATGATTTTTGATCTAAACCAAGTAAAAAAATTTGGATATCAGTATCGGTAGAGTACATTTTTTCTTACCACTTTCTATTTCACAGTTTTTTGCATTCAAATCCACAACATTGGGATCCACAGTGCCTACTTTCTGAACGCCCTGACAACACACAAAAACAATTACACACACACACACACACACAAACACACATCACACACACACACACACACACACAGAGGCCATTGTGTACGGTGGGACCAAAGACAAATTGACAAATTTACATACACAAGACTTGATGTAAAAAAACAACCCACCACGATGCTATCCATTTTTCCACCAAACAAGATAATAACACCGCCCGCTGCGCACACAGCAACACACACGCATGCGACACTCAATATTACTATGTGTATGTATAAAGGTTTGGTATTATCTTGTGCGTGCGGCGTGCTTGCAGTGGTGTTGTGTGTGTGTGTGTGTGTGCGTGCGTGCGTTCGTGCTCGCGCAGTGCGTGCGTGCTGCGTGAGTGCGTGTGTGTGTGTGTGTGTGTTACGATTCTCATGTATGGGGGGGGGGTTCTATTACTTTTATTTTTATTGATGTATTTATTCCCATGGTGATCGTTAATAATAAATTTATTAGTGGATTGATCAAAGTTTTTGTTGTTTCCTGAATAATGCTATTAAAAAAAACAAATTAATGCATTCTTATTCAAGGTCCATCTTGGAAATAAAAATTTAACTTTGACTTTGTCTTTGTCTTTCACACACACACCCCCACACCCTCACCCTACCCCTACACCCGACTTCTCGATCTACCCACCATACACTGAAACCAGTCATCATACTTTTCAATGTAATAACCAATGTCACACTCCCATGTGTAATAACCTCGAATAAAGCTGCAGTCCAACAGTTCTTGAGGATTTAGGATCCACACATTTTGATCCAAAGTGCAACTCTCTGACCGTCAATAGAAACACACACACGCACTCACGCGCGCTCGCTACACACATACACACACCGCACCCACGCGCGCGCGCCTTACACCAACCACCCACTCTCCACACACGCTACACACATACACATCCACTCACCTCTATCACACAGTCTATAAACACACTCTCTCTTCACCACACAAAACACATACACACACAACACACACAGCACGTACGCACAACGCGCCTTCTTACAACACAACCACAAACACTCCACACACACACACACACAAATCACACACGCGCCACACCCCCACACACACACTCACACTAACACACACCACACACACCACTCACACACACAGACACACAACACACACACACATACAACCTGGTCTATTCGAAGCTGTTATGGAGAAGAAAACAGTAACCACTTTATAAAAATTGTTTTTGATTCTTAAATCAAGTTTTTTACCATCGCACATTCACTGGCTTGGCAGCAATTTTTATAAAGTATGCATAGGGTGGGTATGAGTAGAGGTGCCTTTTCTATTGCTGGTTTAATGCACGTTTTTTGTACCGCAAACTGGCTTAAACGCGAAGTTTTTCCAATACAAGTGCAAAAAATGCTTATACCTGAAACCTTAAAAATTTGATAGTGATAATCGACGAACGATCAACTCCTTTCATTCCCTCCATAACTATAAAATAAAAAGACCCACCCAATCTTCCAAAAGATACCCCCAACTAACCACAAAACCCCAAACAAAACATTTCATGCTAAAACAAAGAAAGAAAAGAAAGTAACCTTCTGATTTAGTAAATATGTTCAAATCTGAAAAGGCATAAACAAAACATTTTTTATTTTTCTCATAACCAACCAAAACAAAAATTAGTTTTAACTCTGATCATTAAAAAAAAATCTACGAACTTAATAATCCACAATATACATTTTTTGCTCCCATAATAATCATCTGAAATCAGGAAATCATTAGAAATCACTGTTTATTTCTGAACATTTATTGACATCAAATTATCATAAAAAAAACATGAATATTGAGTGCAAACGCTTTGATTTGCTGTGCAAGATATAGCGTATATAAATTCAATTTCTTCTTCTCTCTTTCTTCTGCCAACACTCCAATTCAGTAATAACGCTTTTGATATGTAATCTGCATTATTAAAGCCAATTTAGATGACTTTTCCCACATTTTCAAGTAGTTATACAAACTACCATTCATAAACATACTACATGAAACTCAAACTGGCAACGGAACAACGCAACAATTGATTCATTTTTTAAACAGATTATTAAAAACAACAGCAAACCAACAAACACAACATAAAAAACCAAAAAAAACTAAAAACAAAATAAGTGAAACCGAAGGAACCGAAAATTCAAGGTGCAATAGTTTAACGCAAACGAAATATTTGTTTTAATTTTGGTTTTTTTTTTTTTGTTTGTTGAATAAACTATGACCGCTTCACACACACACACACACACCAACACACTCACCCACACACACACAAAAATACACACACACACACACACACACACACGCTACACACACACAATGCTACAGTTCTCAATCAATGGAACAAAGACAGAAAAAAAATACACGTCATTATGTCAAAATACCTTTAATCAGCAAACGATTAACATTAAGTAAAATAGACATAACTAAATCAACATGTATAAAACTTACTTATTCAGAACATTGTAACAATTACACTAGAAACAGCAAGTGAATACTACTGGAATAACAGTGTGTATTCTGAACCGTATTAAAAAAAAAAAACCAATCACGTTCTTTTCTCTGTGTGTCTTTTCTTACAATAAATCATACTGACCTAATAAACCACATGGCCGATAGCCAGTGATAGGCATGGGGCGACCGTATCTGACAACCCACATTCGAAACCACACAACGCTGTTTTGGGAATTTTACCCCAATTTAACATTTATACTTACCCTACCCCTCCAAAGTCCTTCGGATGAGACATAATCGAGGCCCCGTTCAAACCACGCAGAACATTTTGCGCCCTCTTAAAAACTCGTTCCCTATCTCGATCAGAAGGCCTATTTCGTGTCGGTAGAATTTCGTGTCGGTAGGAACGGAGACAGAATTTTTTTTTTTTTAAAATCGCAGTCTCACAAGCTCATGCTTTAATACTATCCCCCGAGCGGATGCAGCTACCTTAATGTGGTAAACGTTGCAAATCAAATTCTCTCATAGTGACCTTGGCTCGGGAACTAGCGAGGAACGAACATTAAAAGCGCTCACACCGATCCCCTAAATGCTGGAACACTTATGTAATTTAGTCCTGCTATCTGGTTCCTAGATACACAAATTATTAAATAAAACATGGTTCACAATACCTAAACAACAGGCGATCATCTGACAAAATCACATTACACTGATCGTTCATTTTAATGGTTAATTATTCCGTATTTTTGCAAAAACCCATCCGCTGCATGTAAAATTCATCCTACATTGAGAACATAGACAGATTATATAAAAATATATATAATATATATATATATATATATATATATACTATTAAATATTCATATAATATAAATATAATATATAATAAGAGAGAAAAGAGAAGAAGATGAGAGAAGAAAGAGAGAGAGAGAGAGGACAGAATCAGAGAACAATTGACAAATAAGAATGAGGCCCCACTCCAAACCAACTGCTTTTGTCGAAACATTATGGCGGATAAATATGTGTACATCAATGTTATGTTCATAGAAACTTTTTTTTTAAAAAAGATCCAAATTTCAAATCCCTTTTAATTTCACATATCCACCCTTCCTCAACATCAGACACCAAAACCCCCCCTCCCCACAAAAACCATTTTTCTCTTGAAGTTACGGTCTTGTGGTCGCGCCGCTGCCCGGGGGGGTCCACATCGAGTCACTGCTGACCTTACATCACGTAAGCACACCATCCTCGACCCACTCCCTCGCCGCAGGCGGTCAAACACTAATCCCTCATTCCCCGCGCATCCACCCCCGAAATCCTCAGCCTCGAGTAACCGTCTCGAAAAGGAAACGTGCGGCGCACCAAAGCTAAGTCAACACGCCCCCTCCACGTCCTCCTCCCGGGTCACGGTCGTTGAACACTAACACGCTGTCAAACCGCTGCCCTTCCTGCAGCTCTTTTGTCGGCTGCCACCGGAGCAGTGAGGAGGAGAGGAGGAGGAAGAGGAAGGAGGAGTTCGTGTCCTCCGCACCCTTGACCACCCTCTCCCACGCTCTGGTCCAAAGCGGAGTTTGGGTCGCAGAAGAGTTTCCAGAGCCAAGCCCACAGGCCACCCCAATCCTATAACGCAAGTAGACGCCGACTGCACTTCCAACACCAGTTTTTGGCGAGCTGCTGATGCTGCTTGTGCGCAGCGCATGCTGTCCCGTCGAAACCAGCCCCCTTCCACTTTGGTCACCATCCGGCCTCTAAACATCCACATATCTGGAGGAGGAAAAAACAAACGAAAAGACAGTTAATAGCGAGTTGTAGTTGGTTATATGATGTAGATGTTTTATTAATTATACTATAAAGGTCCTAGCGATGACTATTAACTCCGAGGCCCCGTTGCGACCATGCAGAACATCTTGCCACACTTAAATCCTTCCCCTGTGCGTAAAGTGGCCAGGTGCCGGTGGAACAATGACAAAATTTACAAAACCGCATACACACGCATAAAAAAAAGTCACTGAGCGCTTTGATTTGTCTGCTTTACAAGATTCACCTAGAGAAATTCCATACTTATATATATTTTTATTATTATTATTATTATTATTATTATTTAAAGGCTGGATACGCTGTGTATCAAAACAATGTTCAATCAAACAAACACAACAACATCAACCAAAGACAGTTATTAGCGGGGAGGTTGAGGTAGGTGTATGCAGTTCTCACATGGATGAGGTAGAGTTTGTTTATAATTTATACAGAAAGCTACAAATCGCTGGTGTACAAAACAAGGCTCAAAGCTAACAACAACTAACAATACAGTTAATAGCCGATTGTAGTAGTGTAGCAGGTTCTCACACGAGTAGGGTAGAGTGGTTTTAAAATATACATAATAGGGCTTGTTTACTATCAAAACAACAAAAACAAGGTTAAAACAAAAAACAACAACAAAAAAAAGACAGGTTTATACGAGTTGTAAGGTAGGATATGCAGGTCTCACAATGATGTAGGATAGTGTTTTTTTTTAAATATACTATAAAGGGCGGAATAACGCCGGTGTATCAAACAAGTGCTCAGAATCAAACAACCTCAACAAAAAAAATAACAGTAATAAAGCGAGTTGTAGGTAGTTAGCAGGTAAGTAGAGTGGTGTTTATAAGATAGCTATGTTCTTTCGACCAGAAGCCATAAGCCACTTAATCCCGTTTCTGTAAGCGTTAACGAATACTGAATGTTTTTCACCACCCCTGTTAAGGACGCTAGTCGTCGCCTAGATACTTCCCCCCAGCTAGCTTGTTCAAACAGCTTGTACACTCTTGTGGATGAGGAAAATAGGAGTAAAGTTGTCTTTCCCAAGGTCACACACCGAGCCGAGCGGGATCGAACCCGCGACCTCTGGACACGATTGACCGCCTAAACCACTCGACCACGTGCCTTCCTATAAGTATAACATAAGGGATATAAAACGCTGGTGTATCAAAACACGTGTCGAATCAAACAACAACAAAAAATTAGACATAATATCGAGTTGTATGTAGGGTAGCAGTATGTAGATTGTTGTTATAAGTATACTATAAATGCTGATACTCTGTGTAGCAAAACAAGTGTTAGAATCGTAGACAACAACCAATTAAAGACAGGTTTAATACGAGTTGTAGGAGTAGTTAAGCAGGTTCTCACATGAAGTAGGTATATGTTGTATTATATTTATACTATTAAAGGGCTGACAAAACTGAAATTCTGATAGTAAAACTGCTGGACATATCCTGGAGGAGAACGAAAGAACCAATAAGTTGCCAAGAGTCCAATAACACGCTGGCGGTCAACAGAGAACCCCTTCGCACCTCGTCAGAAGATAAAAGCCGTCATGGTCGCCACCACCCGCCACAACACTCTGCCAAATAACATTACTGCAGAACACTGAAGGTGGCAGAAAGAGGGAAGACCAGAACAAGTCATGGATGACAACATCAGAGAATGACCTGGATGAATACTCGGCACTACGGTCGCAGACCGAACCGAGATTGGATGAGAGCTTAAACTCCGGTATCGTCCTTCGGTCTCCCCCACTACCGCCACTCAACGGGTCCTAGATATGGATGATGATATGATAAAGGGATGACAACGCTGGTGTATCAAAATTACAAGTGTTTCAGAACAAACCACATCACATAAAAGACTGGTAAATCGAGTTTGTAGTAGATGTATCTTCTGAAGAGTGTTGTTTATAATTATACTATAAAGGGCTGATACTCTTGTAATCAAAAACAAGTGTTCAAATCAAACAATAACAACACAAAAAGAACATTAATAGCGGTTTTAGTATGTTAGCAGTTCTCACATGTGTAGAGTGTTGTTTTACTATTATACTATAGAGGCTATATACCATTTTTTTTTGGGCTGGTGTATCATAACAATGTTCTGCAATCAACCAACAACAAAATATAGACAGTTTAAGAGCGTTTTTTAGGTAGTAGCAGTTCTCACATGGATGTATTCAGTGTTGTTTTTTAAGTATACTAAAAGGGCTGACGACGGTGTGATCTTACAAGTGTTCAAATACAAAACAACAACACAACAAAATGACAGGTAAAGCGAGTGGTAATAGTGTACATTCTCACAGGGATGAGTAGAGGTTGTTTATAATGATGCTATAAAGGTGACAAAGCTGGTGTAACAAAACAAGTTTCAATCTTAGGACTGTAAGTGTGTGTGTGTGTGTGTGTGTGTTTGAGTGTTGGTGGTTGTGGTGGGTTTGTGTGTGTGTTGTGTTGTGTGTGTGTGTGACGTGTTACATGCAATCTTTCATTTCAGATGGTACATGAAATAAGCAGTGCAATGGCTTTTTAAATATTTGTTATCATGCTGTGTTGTTGTGCTGTGAGTGTGGTGTTTGTGTGTTGTGTGTGTTGTTTGTGTTTGTGTTGTGTTGTTGTGTGTGTAAAAATCATACTTTCCTTTTCAATTGGTACCGTTAAATAAGCAGTGCAATTGCTTAATTTTTTTAAATTATCAAGCTGTGTGTGTGTGTGTGTGTGTGTGGAGAGAGAGAGAGAGAGAGAGAGAGAGGGGAGAAGAGAGAGAGAGAGAGAGAGAGAGAGAAAGAGAGAGAGAAAGAGAGAGAGAGTGAGCTGTGTGTGTCTGTTTGAACGTTACATGCCGTTTTCTGAAGCTCATGTAAGTGACGTTACAAATTTAGCAGAGAAACGTAAAAATGATGTATTACAATTCGGGTATCATTTTTGCATGTTGCATACCACTTTATAAAGTCAAACATAACACCAACAAAATAATTATGGATCTCATGTTTCAGATCGAATCATCCCCGAAGTCGGAATGTGGCTACATTAATGGTGGGGGGGGGGGGGGGGGGGTAGGGTAAACTCAGTAGCACAGGCAAAAATCTCACTATTGGTGAACCTCGGAGCTCTAGCTGAGGAACACAAACATGATCGAATCTTCCATTGTGGAGGAACTCATACACGAAACGTATGGACAAAGGATCTTACAGTGGTTAAACCTATTTCACACACACACACACACACACACACACACCACACACACACACACACACACACACACACACACACGCGCGCGCGCGCGCACGCACACCCCCCCCCCCCAACAAACCCTTTAGTGTGTGTTGTGGCGAACACACGCAGAACATCTTGCGCACACGTTAAATCCTGTTCCGCTTTTCGTAAGAGTAGGCCATTGTGTGCCGGTGGGAACAGATGACAGAATTCACAAATCCGCATACACACGGGGACTGGATGTAAAAAGCACATAAGTTCTTATTCCATTATCCTCGATATAAAAGAATAAATAAAATAATAATAATAAAGATAAACAAAGTAAAGGTAAAGCTGTCCCATAACCTATAAGGTCGTAGGGGAGCGAGGCGTCAGAGACCTCACTTCTCTAGGGCCAGCATATTGAGGGCGGCGCCCATCTCCTCTCCCTCGCTGCTTCACCTTCCCTGACCCTAAAGAGGGCAGGTACCCATTTACAACTGGGTGAACTGGAGGAACTGTACTGAAAGCCAAGGCGCGCAAACGGTCACCCATCCAACTGGTAACCACGCTCGATGCTGCTGAACATTAGCTTGGGGGGTAAAAGCGAGCGCTCTGACCATTGAGAGCTATCCCAGTCCCCAAGACAAACAAAACTAGGATGACCAAAATCCACCAAAAAAACCCACTGGACACACCAACTCACTACTCATTGAAGAGGCAGGTATGACCAAAATCCACCCAAAAAAGATTTAACACACCAACTCACTACTCATTGACACACCAACTCACTACTCATTGAAGAGGCGGGTCTGCGCCTGGGCTTTATCACAGTTCTTGATTAAACCATTGACGCTGGGGGCAACAACAGCAAAGTGAGAGGCTGTATGACCAGTGGCTTTTCCACTCATGGAATTCCTGCTTAGTCTTTAGTGATCGACTACGACTCTCTGACTAGGAGGCTTGACTTGCACAGTCCTTAATGTGCTGCAGCCCTGGGGGCTAGTTGGCCTTTGGAGACCACTTGGCCGAGAGAGTGGGGATGTACTGTGGGCAAGGCATCTCCACTACAATCAAATTTCTGCCCAGTTTCCGAAACAGCAGCTAACTCTCATACTTTTGGAGTCACTCGAAAAAGGACTAACCAAACATACAACCATACTTTGGGGGCCCAAAATCCACCACCAAAAAAACTGAACACACACACAGCAACTCACTAGTCATTGAAGAGGCGGGTATGACCAAAATCACCCAAAAACCACCCACAAAAAAAAAACCAAACCCCACAACACATCAAACTCACTACTCATTGAAGAGGGGTATGACCAAAATCCACTAGAAGAGGCGAACCAAACCCCCAAATAAAGCTCAACACACCACTACTCCATTGAAGAAGGGTATGACCAAAATCCACTAAAAGGATTGAACACACACACACAGCAACTCACTACTCGTTGAAGAGGCGGGTGTAGGCCGAGCCCCTGGGCAGACTGACGGAGTAAGGGATGCTGGCGCCGTGGTAGTCCACCACGTGGTCCAGGTCACAGTATTCCCGGGTCCAGGCCTCGGTGGTGACGGACTCGGTGATGTGGATGTAGCCGCCAGCCATGACCCTGCTCATCTGCACCTGCAGGTCCATGTTGAGCACGCCAGGGTCTGTGGCAGCGAAGCCTCGCAGCCTCCGTCCTATCTCCTTCAGCACTTCGTTTTTTGAGTCCTAGGGGGGGAAAGACATAGAAGTGTGGGTCGGTGGGTGGTGAGTGGTGGGTGGTGGTGGTGGTGGGGGTGGGGGGGGGGGGATGAAAGAACGATTCTTCAGTGTGTTTGTTAGTATTCTTCTTCTTTTTAAAAAAAAAATGTTATTATTCTTTTTTTTTTAAACATATAGTCCCCGTGTGTATGCTCCCTGGAGTTAACATCAGTGCCGACTTCACTCTCCCCAAAAGTCAGTCCTTGGGATGAGACTATAAACCGAGGCCCTGTGTGCGAACGCACCCAGAATATCTTGCGCACACGTTAACTCCTGTTCCGCTTTTCGTAAGAGTAGGCCATTGTGTATCGGTGGGAACGGATAACACAATTTACAAAACCGCATACACACGGGGACTGGATGTAAAAAAGCACACAAGTGCTTATTCCATTATCCTCGATATAAAAGAACAAAATTTAAAAAAAACAACCCCAAGTTTGTTTGTACACCCCAGACTGAATTTGTTTTTGCTTTTTTATACACACCTAGTACTACTATAATTTGGTTTATTATGAATTTGTTAACATGCAATAATAATTAAGCATTTGATATACCTCTAATGGGTTTTGAAATACACTTTGCCTTTACAAGAAATACAACGTGAACAGGTTGGACGAATAGTTCAAACTGGATTTATCTGCCTCTGTCTCTGATCATCCGTTTGGCCTTCTCCACATTTAAAAAAAAAATATTCCCGTGGAGAAATAGAGTTGGGAGATTGGGTGAACTGCCGTGGATAGTGTTGTCTACTATTGTCTCTTTTCATGAGGGTTTGAGGTCAAGAACGGGTTTCTTTTGTCCCCGTATCTGTCTTACTGTTCATGTCAGTCTGTCAGTTTGATCAAATGCAAACAGCGTTGACTTTTGATCGGTTTACAAGCTGATGAAATAATCGCCAAAAACTGCCACGAAACTGTGTGCGCGCACACACACAATCACACACACCCACACACACACACACACACATACACACACAACACAAACACACATACACAATCACACTCACACACACACAACACACACACACATCTTGCGCACACGTTAATCCTGTTCTGGTTTTCGTAAGAGTAGGCCATTGTGTGCCGGTGGGAACAGATGAGAGAATTTACAAAACCGCATACACACGGGGACTGGATATAAAAAAAGCACATGAGTGCTTATTCCATAATCCTCGATTAAAAAAAAAAAACACACACACACAAACCCCCCGCCCCCCCCCACGACACACACAACACACACACACACAAACACACACACCACACAACACCACCCCCCTCCCCACCACCAAAACACAGACACACACACACAACCAACCCCCCCCCCCCCCTCACCACCACACACCCCACCCCATCCCCACTCCACACACCCACCACCCCTACCCCCCACTAACACAAGAAGACAATAACTCCATCACATCAGGACGACCCCCGAAGCCCCGCCACACACACACACACACACACACACACACACACACACACACACTACACACACACACTACACACACACACACACACACACACTACACACACACACTACACAAAACACACTACAACCCCACACACTACACACACACACACACACACACACACACACACACACTACACACACACACACACTACACACACACACTCTCACACACCACACACACAAAACAACAAACACAAAACAAACACACACACACCCACACACACACACTACACACACTACACACACACACACCACACACACAAACAAACCCCCTCCACACCACACACCACACACACAACACACACACACACACACACACACACACACACACACACACACACACACTACACACCACACACACTACACTACACAACACAACACACACACACACACACACTACACACACACACACACCACACACACACACCCCCCAACACCACACCCACAACTACACTACACCACAACACACACAACACACCTACACCACCAACTACACAACATCCACACAAACACCTACACCAGACATGAGCAACTTCTAGCGGTCCCACACACGTCCTGTCCACACTCACTCCACATAGAACATCACACTACCTCAGAACATCAGTCCGCTGTAGCTGGCACCACAACACGACTAAAAACAACCACACAGACCTATCACAGCGCTGGAACCCGGCCTTTGACACAAGCACTGCCTCCTACACAACACATCACGTACCCCCCCACCCAACACAAAACAAGTCATACTCATGCCTCTCACACACTATAGTCCACTCTTCCTTTTCCAAATATCCTCTTATTTTCTGATTTTTGTTGGTTTGGTAGGTCCTGTTGGCGGGAGCACGTAGTCGTCCGGTCACATGCTTCTCCTCCAGCAGTGGAAGCAGCGGTCTGAGCTGGTATCCAGTGATGGGCGATCCGTTGTGCCTGCTTAGTAAGGTGCCCCCATCACCCCTGAATGGGAACCTGCCCCACAGGAAGCTAACAGCAAGAGAGGAACCGGCCTGTAGCCACATTGCCCCTGGAAGAGGTCACGCCCGCCCCCTAAAAGAAGTATATGGTTTTTGGGATCTTTCCGTTTTTTCGCTTTTTCTTCCCTTCTCCTTTTTCTCTTTTTTCATGGTTTAGGGAGTTGTTGAAAAGTATGTGGCCTCCCCCGCGACGGTCTCAGGTTCGGGATAGTTTATCTAGGTAAAGGGGTTTAAGAGGCATCGAAGCGATTTTGTTGCCCTTTGATCGGTGCCGTTTCCATTCCCGCTACACTACGTCCCCCCATTCACCCACTGTAAATGGCTACTGCCCTCTTTAGGCTCAGGGAAGGTAAACTACACGCGAGAGCGATATACTGGCGCTGTACGCCCTCAATACTGCCCTAGAGCTGTGAGCTCTGCTGACTGCCTCGCTATACTACTACGACCTACTATAGGTTACGGACTCCTTTACCTTACCCATACCCCATCTACTTCTCATCTCCCTCCATAGAGGAACGATGCAAAAATCTACAGTCTGCCACCTACTGCACCTCTCTTCTACTACCCCACCCCACTCTACAAATTAGGACTGCTATAATACTGTAAATTAAACGTAAGGAAGACTACGCAATAGTACTATACTATTCCCCCTTTCTAAAACATTCATCCTTTATCATTCTCTGTACTTTTCGCTATTTTATGAAAACTGCTTTATTTTAACTTCTCTTTGATCTCTCTTTTAAATTTCTGTCTACTCTTTACTCTTTCTGCACCACTTTCTTGCTGTTGCTTGTTATATGTGGTTGCACCTCCCGTATGTTACACTGTGCTGTTTCAGCAGCTTAAATTACCTACAGCTATTTACTACACTACGAACACCCCCCCTACACACACACCACACATACTTATACCTATGTAAAACACGCTCACAACTAACACGTGATCCTGCTCACTGGATACTACTACTAACTACTGCTACAACTGCTACTGCACTACTAATACTACTTCTACTTACACCACCAACCACTACTAACATACTAGGACTGCTAACTACTACTACTATTACTACTACTGCTACTACTACTACGACTACGACTACTACTACTACTACTACTAATTCCACCACCATTTCTAAAACATATCCTCCTTTTTCATTCTCTTTGTACTTTTTTCGCTATTTTATGAAAACATGTCTTTTTTTTAAACTTCTCTTTGAGTTCTCCTTTTTAAAATTTTTCTGTCCTACTTTTTTCTCTTTCTGTCACCTCTTTTTCTTTCTTGTTTGTTTGTTTGATGTTGGTTGCCTTTCCCGTTTGTTCAGCTGTGTGTTTTTCAAAACAGGTTAAAATTCCATCCCAAGCTATTTACCACACTTGAAACCCCCCCCCCCCCCCCCACACACACACACCCCAGAGGGGGACGGGGTAGCCTAGTAGTAGTAGTGGTGGTAGTAGTGGGGGTTTAGTAGTGGTGTGGTAGTGTTAGTAGTAGTGGTGGTGTAGTGGTAGTGGTAGTGGTAGTAGTAGTAATAGTAGCAGTAGTAAGCAGTAGTATCAGTAGTAGTACAGTAGTAGTAGTAGAAGTAGTAGTGAGTGTGTAGTAGTAGTAGTAGTGTAGTAGTAGTAGTAGTATGTAGTAGTATAGTAGTAGTAGTAGTAGTAGTGGAGTAGTGGTGGTGGTAGTTATAGTAGTGGTGGTGTAGGTAGTGGTAGTAGGTAGTAGTAGTATAGTAGCAGTAGTAAGAGTAGTAGTAGTAGTAAGTAGTAGTATAGTAGAGTAGTAGTATACAGTAGTAGTAGTAGTAGTCAGCAGTAGTAGTAGTAGTAGTAGTCATAGTAGTAGTAGTATAGTAGTAGTAGTAGTAGTAGTAGTAGCAGTAGTAGTAGTGTAGTAGTAGTAGTAGCAGTAGTAGACATAGTAGTAGTAGTAGTAGTAGCAGTAGTAGTAGTAGTAGTAGTAGCACTAGTAGCAGTAGAGTAGTAGTAGTAGTAGTAGTAGTAGTTGGTAGTAGTAGTAGCAGTAGTAGTGTAGTAGTAGTAGTAGGTAGTGTAGCAGTAGTAGTAGTAGCAGTAGTAGTAGTAGCAGTAGTAGTAGTAGTAGTAGTAGCATAGTAGATAGTAGTAGTAGGTAGTAGGTATGGTAGTAGTAGTGAGTAGTGGTAGTAGTATAGTAGTAGTAGTAGTGTGGTAGTGTATGTGTAGTAGTGTATAGTAGTAGTAGTAGATAGTAGTAGTAGGGTGTGGTGGTAGTAGTAGTAGTAGTAGTAGAAGTAGTAGTAGTAGTAGTGTAGTAGTAGTAGTAGTAGTAGTCGTAGTAGCAATAGTAGTAGTAAGTAGTAGTAAGTACGTAGTAGTCATAGTAGTATAGTAGTATGTATAGTATAGTAGTATAGTAGTAGTTATAGCAGTAGTAGCATAGTAGTAGTAGTAGTAGTAGTAGTAGTAGTAGTAGTAAAAGTAGTAGTAGTAGTAGTAGTAGTAGTAGTAGTAGTAATAGTAGTAGTAGCAGTAGTAGTAGTAGCGTTTGTGGTGGTACTGGGGTTAGGGGTTGGGGGTTAGTAGGGTTGGGTAGTGTTGTGGTGGTGGGTGGTGGTGGTGCACGAGGCAGGTGACCACCAGGAGAGTGACCGCTAAGGTGATGAGGACCTCGCCTCGGAACGGCTATGAAAAGGGGATGATAATAATAATAATAATAATAATTGGAACTTCTATAGCGCTATATCTCGCAAAGACAAATCAAAGGGATGATTCATTCATTCATTCATTCATTCATTTCATTTATTCTTTTATATCGAGGATAATGGAATAAGCACTCATGTGCTTTTTTACATCTAGTCCCCGTGTGTATGCGGTTTTGTATGATGATGATGAGTAGTAGTAGTAGTAGTAGTAGTAGTAGTAGTAGTAGTAGTAATAGTAGTAGTAGCGTTTGTGGTGGTGCTGGGGTTAGGGGTTAGTAGGGTTGGGTAGTGGTTGGTTGGGGTTGGGTAGTGGTGTTGTGGTGGGTGGGGGTATAGTGCGATTTTAGTGCTGGACTAGGTTGAGTGCATTTGTGTGTGTGAGTGAGTGAGAAAGAGAGAGAGGTTAGTCAGACAGACAGACAGATAAATAGAGACACAGATAATCAGTCAGACAGTCAGGCAGAGTCAACTCTTGTGGAAACGATACTGATAGTGATAGACAGTTTCAGCTTAGTACAATTACTGTTAGTAAATCAATGCCGTTTCTCCCTTGCTTACTATCTCGCTTATAAAAAACAACCACCCCAGTGTATTTTCCTCTTTGCCTATTATCTTTCTAGTATGCACCCTTCCTTTACAGCATGTCGACAAATTCATACACTGACACATAAAGATAAAAAGGTAAAGGAGTCCCATAACCTATAAGGTCGTAGGGGAGCGAGGCGTCAGAGACCTCACTTCTCTAGGGCCAGCATATTGAGGGCGGCGCCCATCTCCTCTCCCTCGCTGCTTTACCTTCCTTGACCCTAAAGAGGGCAGGTACCCATTTACAGCTGGGTGAACTGGGGGGAACTGTACTGAAGCCAAGGCGCGCAAACGGTCACCCATCCAACTGGTAACCACGCTCGACGCTGCTTAACTTGGCTGGGGGAAAGGGAGTGCTCCGACCACTGAGCTATCCCGTCCCCTGACACATACAGCCTTCCAAATGACCGCTGTATTTATTGTTGATGAGAATGCTCTCCTTCGTACTTGAAGGACCAGTTTCAATACACTCTGTGTCAATTGCTTATTACATTAATGTTGAGAATCACCGTGAGATCACGGTCATGCGAGGGATAACCTGGTGGTTAGAGCGTTCCGCTTACGATCGGGTTTGGTTTGAGCTGCCAACGAAACGCCCGTTCTAGGGTATTTTCCCCAAGGAGTTAACATCAGTACTGACTCCACTCCCAGAACATTCCTTCAGATGAGACCATACACTGAGGTCACGTGTGCAAACGCTCGCGGAACATTTCATGCACACGTCAAAATCTGCTCCATCTTTTGGAAGAGAAGGTTACTATGTGCCAGTGGGAAAAGATGACAATTTTTTTGTAAAAAGTGCATGCACGCAAGGACTAGATGGATAAAAAGCACATGAGGTGTTTTTTTAATTCATCATCCTCGAGCACCCCCCCCCCCTCACCAAACAAAATGGAATTGAAATTGAAAAATATTTTGTATGAAATTCGTTTTAATACCCTGCCAAGGCAGGCATATTCTATCTTCAGAGAATGTGTTTTGCTATGCTTGCTGATTGTTGTTGTTCGTAGATGTAATATGCTCTGCTTTATTAAAACCTGACCAAACCAATTTATTTAGGCAGGAAAAAAAAAGCTGTGGATAGTGGCCCATTTGTGTACCCTTTTTGCCTCAATTTCCTCCCTTTAAGGAAAAAAAAGTTTTTGGTCTTATTTAATAATAACAAAATAATAATAACAACAACAACAACAACAATAATAATAATAATAATAATAATGATGATGATGATAATGATGATGATAATAATAATGATGATGATGATAATAATGATTTTAAAAAAACAAAACAACAACAACAATAATAATAATAAATGGAAATTTATATAGCGCTATATCTGGCAGAGACCAACTCTTTCATCTCCTACCACGAATTTTTTTATTTTATGTCGTATCTGATAATTATGAGGTGAGTTAGGCAGGTAATCCTAGGGCCTGGCCTGGCCTGTCCTTATTGCATTCCTGACCTCACCTGAGGTAGGTCTGCCATTTGTCTAGATCAGGGTCGGGTTTTTTGAAGACGACAGCCAGGTTGTTGGTGGTGAAGGGGTAGGTGGTGTCCATCGCCAGTGCTCGGTCTGCAGAGGAGGATAGCGGGGCCACCACGAGGTCCACCTCCTGCACACACACATACACACACACCACACACCACACGCGCGCGCACGCACGCACGCGCGCGCGCCCACATACACACAACACACACGCGCGGGCAGACAACATACACAACCACACATACACACACGCACACACACAGTGTGAATCTAAAAAGTATGAATACAAACACACACACACACACACACACACACACAGAGTATTGGTGAATCTGAAAAATATGGAAAATCAAAGACACATACACACACACAACCACAACACACATATAACCACATCACAGACATACACACACACACACTCACACACACGATGTGTGATCTGAAAAATTAAATCAAAGACACACACAACACACACACACACACACAGAGTGTTGGTGAATCTGAAAAAATATGGAATATCAAAGACACACACACACACACACACACACACACACACACACACACACACACACACAAACACACACACACACACACACACACACACACACACACACACACACACACACAGAGTGTTGGTGAATCTGAAAAAATATGGAATATCAAAGACACATACACATACACACAGAGTGTTGGTGAATCTGAAAAACATGGAAAATCAAAGACACATACACATACACCACACACAACACTCACACACACACACACACAACACTCACTCACTCACACACACACACACACACACACACACACACACACAACACACACACACACACAGAGTGTTCGTGAATCTGAAAAATATGGAAAATCAAAGACACACACACACACACACCACACACACACACACACATGGAGTGTTGGTGAATCTGAAAAAAACATGGAATATCAAAGACACACACACACACACACACACACAAACTGACGTGAATTTTGCTGTCATAA
This sequence comes from Rapana venosa, assembly GCA_028751875.1. Classification (NCBI taxonomy): domain Eukaryota; kingdom Metazoa; phylum Mollusca; class Gastropoda; order Neogastropoda; family Muricidae; genus Rapana; species Rapana venosa. Next base: position 33,097,847 of record CM054138.1, read on the forward strand.
CAGGTAGTCAGGATGATGAGCTGGGTGTTTTTCAAACACATTTTTAAAGCAAAAAAATCAGGAAAACAAAATTCCGCCTTAATACTTCACTTAACAACGTAGAAGACACCTTATAGTTTTACAATCCATCAAAAATCTTAACAACCGACCACCTGACCCGCCCACCTGCCTGAAACCACACTCCTAGCAGAAAAGTGGGTCAGGCGCGTGCGATTCATTTCGTCGTGGAGCGTCACGTTTGTTTTAACAAGATAAAACAAAGGGGAGAAGAGCTGAGGGCATGGCCTACCTCTCTGTACAGCTGTCCAACAAGCCCCTCCCACTGTCCTGAGGCGTTCACATCTCCCCAACCTTCTGAAAACGGTGGTTCCACCAGTACGACTCTGTAGCAGATGCAAGACAATCAATCAATCACTCAGTCAGTCATCAATCAATCGATAAGTCAATCAATGAATCAACCAATCAATAAACCAACCAATCAGTAAATCAGTCAGTCAGTCAGTCAATCGATAAGTCAATCAATGAATCAACCAATCAGTAAATCAGTCAGTCAATCAATAAATCGATAAGTCAATCAACCAATCAATAAATAATAATGATAATATATGGAATTTATATAGCGCTGAATCTCGTAAAAACAAACACATCGAAGCGCTTGCATTCAAAATCAACCAATCAATGAATAAGTCAGTCAATCAATCAAAATCAACCAATCAATCAGCTATGTAGCAGATGCGATCAATCAAACAAGAAGGAAGGAAGGATGGAAGAAAGGAAGGAAACGAAAAAATAAAAGAAAGAAACAATGAATGAATGAATGAACGAATGAACGAAAGAACGAATGAATTAAAGAAAAAACAAACAGTAAGCGGGTTGGTTAACGGGTGGCAATTTACCTGTGAAATTGGAAGGAAGGGGGAAATGGATGGTGAGAAGAGAAGAAGAAAAGAAACAAAGAATGAATGAATGAATGAATGAATGAAAAAGAAAACAAAAACGAACGAGTGAACGAGCTGGTTAACAGTTGACAATTTTCCTTTGAAGTCGGTTGGTTGGTTTGTCAGTTTACTCGTAAATTCGCCGGGTATTTATAGTGGGTTTGTGTAAGAGCCTTATTATATAATGAAATGACCAGGACATGACATTCACTTCCAAACTTAGTTCCCTCCCTTCTTTCTGTAAATTTCGACATACGTAAGCGAATTCCGTCTGATCTGACACCATATTGATTGTGTCCCTTAGACAAAGCTGGTTTGATGATTAAAGGCAAACCTCAAAAATTTCTTTTGCCTTGTAGATAAAATTCATGGCTATAAAGTGAATATAAATTCACTCATGGAACTGGACACTGTTTAAGTAGTGACTAGATTTATGCCCCTTCACCAGAAATCTTTGGCGAAGGAAACCCATTGTTTATCGATGTCAGAAGTATGCTTTTCAGCAAAGTTTTTTTTGAATCATTCTCATCAATCAACCCACGCAATCAACTCAGCAAGTACACAATCAACCAGTTATATAACCGATTTAAGGATGGATCGCTCGTTCATTTGTTCGACTGATCGATCAAACCACCCATCTAACCAGCCAGCAAGTCAGTCAGTCAGTCAGTCAGTTTTCTCACCTAATTACGAAACTTGTCTTGTGTGCCGAGCAAAATTTGCACTGCAGACCCAAAGGGGTGGTGCGGGAAAAGAAAAATGAGTTACTTAACCTGACAAGTGTTTGCCAGCTAAACAAGGTCTTGTAATGATGACAATGGACCGAACCACGAGTGCTAAAGCTGCCGGCGCATTAACGCGTGCGCCCAGTTACACGGAAGGGAGTAGCGAAGAATACATACAGTCCCATCAATTATCTGCCACAATAGCCACTGCTACGGGGTGTGTGTTCCTAGCATACTCACACAGACTAGACCTACGCGGCATATTCAGCCAAAAGTGTACACAGCTGATTATTTGTGGGGCTTTTTAAGTTCAGGGCAGAATTTCCCCCGGAACGGTTGAACATGAATGTCTTTCTTTCTTTTTTTTCTTTTTCTTCATTTCTTTTCTTTTTTTTCTTTCCTTTTTTATTTTAATTTTAACAATGAACGAACATTTTCTGAACTAGAAGGTAAAAAGTATACGCTATTTAGTAGGTTACTTCAAAATGCATCAGTAGTTTTTAGAAACCATGGGTTTTTTTTTAAAGACTGATTTATGCCAGGTGTATGGTAGGATTTTAATTTGTGTATATTTAAAGTACTCGATCACTTTATAAAGCATTAAAAAATATATGAAATAAAAAAAGATATTTCAGCTGCAACAGCACAAAAGGAAGGCAAAGTAGAAATATTTGGCAATGCTTCATCAATATTTCGTGTCTGACACTTTTGCATAATTATAAGAACACGAAGTTGTGTTTGCATAATTATACAAACATGAAGTTATGAACATATAAAATTTGGTTTTAACTTGCATTTTCCCATCAAATATTGTTATCGTAAGTGACGTTTTCCCATTAAGTTAAAGAATCACAATACCAGTACAAATTCGATCTTTGTTAAACTAATCTTTACTTGTGCCAGCTTAAACTAGGTGCTGTTTGGTGTGTGTGTGTGTGTGTGTGTGAGAGAGAGAGAGAGAGAGAGAGAGAGAGAGAGTGTTGATAGTCTATACAAATTAGCACACATCTGTGTTACTGTATCTGATTACTTTGGGCTTCTCTAAGATGAAGCCCTATACAAGTCTCTGCTTACCTTGCACTACACTCACGAACGACTGTAGGGTAAAAATAGAATTCAACGTTACAATCACGTTTTAAAAATTATCATTGTCTATTAATTTTTTGAGACAGCAGTGACGATGGTCGAGATTATAATCAGAAAAGACAGCAGGCTAATTCTGCGTGATTTTCTTGTTCAAGGTTTGCTTTCAAGCTTCAAGACCGTTCATAGGACTATCACGTTCAAGCCTTTTAGATCTGCCACAATAGCCACTGCTACGGGTATTCAGATTCAGATTCAATTCAGATTCAGAATTTTTATTGCCATTTAAATCATGTAGACTTATTTGACACAACAAAAACATCAACTATAATTATTATCTATTTTGGCTAAAAGTGATGTACACTAAAAACATGTTGTATTTTACTTCTCTTTTTCTCTCTTTTCAAAACACTCATACACATATCTGATGATATCTGCTTGATATATATCAACTGTGATTATGTCACTTAATTTATGTACACAGTTTTTGCGTTCTTTGTCTTTCGTTTTGATTTTTAATAACAAATTATTTCTGAGTTCATCATATAAAATGCATTCATCAAGTAAATGAAATTCATCTTCAATTTTGTTACAGTGTCTACATTTTCTGTCCTCTCTGGATATATTTTGGTATCTCCCTTTCTCTATCATTAAATTGTGACAGCTTGTGCGAAATTTACAATATGTCTTCTTATGAGTTTTGTTTTCATAGTTTACTAAGTATGGTTCCAATCTGTATTCTTTGGTAGCAAAATCATAAAATTTTAGTTTTGCAAACTCTTTCTTTTGGTAGATCCAAAATGTTTTATACATGTCCTCAAGTTTTCTTCTAACAGCATAACTCAACCGATGAACATTAAGAGTGCTTGGTTTTTCCAGACATGTTTGAATCCAATTGTGTACAGAATATTTTTCACTGTGTTTATCCATTTATCGTGTGTATTATTCTGATACAAATAATCGTATACTATTCTAATATAAGAGTCTGGTTTTGATTCTGTCAAATGAATCCAAAAGGGAAATATTATCTGGCATATGATTTTAAGGGGTCAGTGGAAATCTCCCTAATTCACCCAAAGTGGGTAGTACTATTGCTTTTTTATGAACTCCTATCATTTGTTTACAAAATTTTACATGGAAATTCTCATACAAAAACTGATTGGATAAGCATGCCTTGAACAGTTTATCAATATGAAACTCTGTCTCCCCATTAAAACAAAAAGGAAACCAAACTTCTGCTCCATAGGTTAAAACAGGGGTTATCAGTGAGTCGAATAAACGCATTATTATAGTAGTCTTTAAATTTTGTCCATGAATTGCTCTTTAAAGGCGTATATTGCTTTGTTGCTTTGTTTTAATAAATGTTCTTGTGTTGCTTGAAATTTCCCGTTCTGATGAAAAACGACACCTAGATATTTATAAGTTTCTACTGTTTCAATTACATGCTCTCCCCATTTAAAATGAATTGGAATTTTAGGAGGTGATCTCGTAAAGACTATTACCTTTGTTTTGTTTTGTTTATCTTTAAACCCCAATTAGAACAGTATTCTTGCAGTTTGTTCAGTTTAGTTTGAAGACCTATTTTGGTTGTTGATAGCAATGCCAGGTCATCAGCATAGAGTAAACAAGGAATTCTGTCTTTTGCGGTTATATATGGCGAATCTTTCTCATCAATATATTGAACTATATCATTGACATATACATTAAATAATGTAGAACTTAATGTATTTCCCTGATGTACCCCTTACTCACACAGACTAGACCTACGCGGCATATTCAGCCAAAAGTGGACACAACTGATTATTTGTGGGGCTTTTTAAGTTCAGGTCAGAATTTTCCCCGGAAACGGTTGAACGTGAATTTCTTTCTTTTTTTTCTTTTTCTGTATCTTTTTTTTCTTTTCTTTTTCTTTCTTTTTTTATTTATTTTTTATTTTTATTTTTACAATGAACGAACATTTCCTGAACTAAAAGGTAAAAAGCATACGCTATTTAGGTTATTTCAAACTGCATCAGTAGGTTTTAGAAACCATGGGTTTTTTTTTAAAGACTGATTTATGCCAGGTGTATGGTAGGATTTTAATTTGTGTTGATTTTAAGTACTCGATCACTTTATAAAGCATTCAAGAAGATATCAAATAAAAAGATATTTCAGCTGCAATAGCACAAAAGGAAGGCAAAGTAGAAATATCTGGCAATGCTTCATCAATATTTCGTGTCAGACATTTTTGCATAATTATACGAACATGAAGTTGTGTTTGCATAATCATACAAACATGAAGTTATGAAAATATCAAAATTGGTTTTAACTTGCATTTTCCAATCAAATATTGTTATCGTAAGTGACGTTTTCCCATTCAGTAAAAGAATCACAATAACAGTACAAATTCGATCTGGTTAAACTAATCTTTACTTGTGCCAGCTTAAACTAGGTAGTGTGTGTGTGTGTAAATTAGCACACATCTGTGTTACTGTATCTGATTACTTTGGGCTTCTCTAAGGTGAAGCGCTATACAAGTCTCCGCTTACATTGCACTACACTCACAAACGACTGTAGGGTAAAAATAGTATTCAACGTTACAATCACGTTTAAAAATTATCATTGTCTATTAATTTTTTGAGACAGCAGTGACGATGGACGAGATTATAATCAGAAAAGACAGCAGGCTAATTCTGCGGATTTTCTTGTTCAAGGTTTGCTTTCAAGCTTCAAGACCGTTCATAGGAGTAACACGTTCAAGCTTTTTAGATCTGCACGCCTTAATACTTGTATTCTGTCTCTGGTTGTGTTCCATTATATGTTATGACGTCGAGCCTTCTACAGCCTTGTGGTAGCCTGCTTACAATGTGGTACTTGTGGTCGGCTGAGAATCTGAGACGATAAACAAAAAAATGAATGATGGTTTCATTTTCGTCTTCATATTTTATATTTTGAATAGTTCTGCATTAATAATTTCAACTTCGATTTTCAAGGAGATGATATTAACCTAGAAACGGCTTTCGCGGTCGACCGGGCTTTGATGCGTCATCATCGATTAGTTGTTTAAAACCGACACTGTTTTCCTCTCGTAATAACATCATCCTTGCTTCGACCACCAGACCCGTGGCATGCAAGCACACGCAGTGTTGGTCTGTTATTTGAAGACACTCCTCTTTCAATTTTCGCAGGTAAGAATGACGGTTCTCTGATGTGTAATCGCATTAAAAAAAAAAACCCCTCTCAGATTCAATGAAACACTAGACTAAGCCCTGCAGGGCTCGAATAATTCTGAACGAAAAATAATTCACACCAGAGCGACATCAATATAATCCCTGGCGACCGGGACCCTTTTTATTTAAGTTTGTAGAGCGAGGGCCGATTTCCGTGTGTACCATTGCAGCTGGTGTGTCTGCAGGGAACACAGGCGTTTAGTTTTTCTTCTCTTCTGTCTGCCACTTTGTTGACATTTTGTTCTTGCTCGATAAACTGGGGTTCCTGCCACAATGTTTTGGGGTCAAGGATTGGGCTCTGTCTAACTAGCTGCCTGTGTTCTTTTAGGTAAGGTAAATACACATACATATTAAATACAGGGCTTTGTTGTATCCTCTCCTGAGAAAGACCAGTGTTTAAACAACCCTTTCAGTTGTTGTGCGTTCCCCAGCTTAACACTCTGGGGGTCACGCAGAATGTGCATTCCGACTCACTCATTCCACCTGGGAATCACTGTGAGATTGAAACTGCACACTGAATGAGAAGTTTGCGTGTATGACTGGGTTGTTTTTTTAAGTACCTCACCATATAGACAGCCATACTCCGACTTTAGAAGAACCTTTTCAGTGAAAACAAAGAGAGAAAACTCCAGCTTCGGACCGGTTTAAACCAAAAATCATTTTTGCATTTCATATTGGTGCAGTG
>CM054138.1:33109486-33129486 GCA_028751875.1 Rapana venosa
CGTTCAATGCTGCTTAACCTTAGCTTGGGGAAAGGGAGCGTTTCACCACTGAGCTATCTCAATCTTCATAAACCACATTGCAATATAAACAACATTGATGTTTTGCCTACCAAAATAAACCACCTGCCCCACACCCCCTCCCTCTCCTGGGGAGTGGGGGATAGCCTACTGGTTAGAGCGTGGTGCTCGTGATCTGAGGGCCCTGGTTCCAGCCGCCACAGAGGTACCGTTTGAGGAGTGACCCCCCTGGAGTTAACACCAGTACTGACTCCCTTCCTCCGAAAGTCCTGCGGATGAGACTATAAACCGAGGTCCCGTGTGCGAACGCACGCAGAACATCTTGCGCATACGTTAAAAAACCCCGTTCCGGAAGAGTTGGCCATTGCGTGCCGGTAGGAACGGATGACAAATTTTAAAAAATCATGCACGCTTGTGTTGTGTTTAGACATTATACACCCGAAGTCGGAATGCGGCTACCTTCATGGTGGGTTAAAAACGGTCGAATACGCAAAATTCTCACTATTGGTGAACCTCGGAGCTCTAGCCGAGGAACCAAAAAAAAAAAGCAATAACAAATCAAACAAACCAGTAAAAAACAACCCCGAAACCCCCGATTTGCGATCTTCTGAGAAATTGTGTATAAATATCCCACACATCTAACAGCAGCAATCGTTGAAAATGGTTTCCATCCTTTAAAAAAAGTTCAATAACCTCCCAATGATGGAACTCTGCGCCATGTTGATCAATAGACTCGCGTCTTTAAATATTCCCCTTTTCATCTCTCTACCAGCGCAATGACCTTCTCCGGTTCCTTTTCATCTGTCCAACGTTAGGTCTGTAACGATCTACTGCCACTCTTTTTCATCTCTCCTACAGCAAAAATATCCATTACGAAAATCCTTGCGTATTTGTTGGGTAACACTGCAATGGTCTCTAATATATAGAGAGCACTGAGCAAATACATTAGATCCGTAACTTAGTCGACCAGTTTAGGTGAAAGGGTTTTGAAATCTGGGTTAGTTTTGGTATTAACAAATTCTGATGTGTAAAAAAACAGGTACTGGTTTACTTTTGTATGTAGGTAGGTAAGTGGGGGTAGGTACGTGCTTATCAGGCAGGCATGTGCTATGTATGTTTGTGTGTGTGTGTGTGTGTGTGTGTGTGTGTGTGTGTGTGTGTGTGTGTGTGTGTGTGTATGCATGCATGTATGTATGTATGTATGTATGTATGTATGTATGTATGTATGTATGTATGTATGTGTGTGTGTGTATGCATGCATGTATGTATGTATGTATGTATGTATGTATGTATGTATGTAATATGTATGTATGTATGTATGTATGTAATATGTAAATATATTTAAGTCCCTATGTATGTATGTGTGTATGTATGTATGTATGTATGTAATATGTAAATATACTTAAGTACCTATGTATGTATGTATGTAATATGCAAAAATACTTAAGTACCTATGTATGTATGTAATATGTAAATAAACTTAAGTACCTATGTATGTATGATGTATGGATGTATGTAATATACACTTAAGTACCTATGTATGGATGTATGGATGTATGTATATATGTATGTATGTATGTAATATGTAAATATACTTAAGTACCTATGTATGTATGCATGTAATATGTAAATATACTTAAGTACCTATGTATGTATGTATGTATGTATGTATGTATGTATGTATGTATGTATGTATGTATGTAATATGTAGATATACTTAAGTACCTATGTATGGATGGATGTATGGATGTATGTATGTATGTATGTATGTATGTATGTGTGTATGTATGTATGTATGTATGTAATATGTAAATATACTTAAGTACCTATGTATGTATGTATGTATGTATGTATGTATGTATGTATGTATGTATGTGTGTATGTATGTATGTATGTAATATATAAATATACTGAAGTACCTATGTATGTATGTACTTATGTATGTATGTATGTATGTATGTATGTATGTATGTATGTATGTATGTATGTATGTATGTATGCATACATAAACACAATGTTTTTCCCCTGAATCACAGACCATTAACTGTCTAAACCACAGATCAAGTATTGTCCAAACCACTAATCATCAATTGCCAGCATAACACATAATGTATGTATGCAAGTGTGTTTTTCTTTTCATTTGTATTCCTTCAGTCTCTCCCTCATTTTTCATTTGTCTGTTTTATTTTGGCCAACGAACAAAGATTATGGTTAAAGCTGCAAGAACAATGTCATTTTACTGTAGGCCTACCGCATTTTCATGAAACTTCATTGTCACCTGGTTTCGATCACAATGTGTGTCGAATTGTCCCATTTTATTGAAATCGAATAACGGGAACATGAGTTTTGATTTGATCGGTTCAGATCTGTTCATAGGACAAAGTGATAAATAACAGCGTATTAGAACGATAGTTACAGACACGTAAGCAACATAAAGATTAGTTCATAGGACAACGTGATCAATAACAACGTATTAGAACGATAATTACAGACACGTAAGCAACATAAAGATCGATTCAACTCAGAAAAGTGAACACAGCTGAATTCTGACATCAATGGAGTTTTTCCTCTGGTCTTTAATACGATCCTGAGCTGCAGGAAGCGAAAAGAATGTTTTAAAATCGATCTTTATTCTAAAAACACGAATAATACACATGCAAGACAAGATTCAAGACACATATTGAGAGTAATAACAAGCAAATAGTTGATGGTATGATGAAAACAATGTATTAGACTCATTTAGTTTGGCAACTTAATAAGCATAATTAAATCAGCCTAACAACAAAGTAGCACTTTCCATACATCATTTTTAGACACAAACAATTGAGACCTTGAACACTTTCTTTATGTTTGTTGCAATCCTGTTCATATAGAAGACGAGACTAAGAAAGAAAATTTCGACTTACTGGAAATACAACAACAACAACAACAACAAAAACCCATCAAGAACAAAAGTTAAACATTTATGAAGGGAGAAAAACAAAGACAGTTGAGAAAAATCGATTACTACTGCAGCAACAGCAACAACAACAACAGCAGAAAAAACCCTTCAAGAACAAACATTAACCAGTTACGATGGGAGAAAAACGAAGACAGTCGAGAAGAATCGATTACAGTAGAACTCGGTTATAAGGAGTGCTCGGGGACCGAAAATTTTACTCCTTATAACCGAGGTTCCTTATAACAGAGTTCTCGGATATAAGGAGTACCCAAGCCCAACTACCTTATAACCGGACTTTTGCCGTTTTTCGGTGTCAGAATCAGCAACTCTCTCTCTCTCTCTCTCTCTCTCTCTCTCTCTCTCTCTCTCTCTCTCTCTCTCTCTCTCTCTCTCTTCTCTCTCTCTCTCTCTCTCTCTCTCTCTCGCTCGTACAATGAAACAACAATCTGATGAAAATTACTCAAACAGCTATATTCATTTTTTTTTAAAATTCAAAACAAAACAAAACAAAAACATAAAACGCACACTTTGTTAAACTGAAAGCGAGTGTAGTAACCAAACAAAAAGAAGCAAAAAGGACGCTAAACAACCCCGTTTAGAACAACAAAACCTGAATCCTGAAAGTAAAACAAATGGTAGCCATAAGTACAGAATTATTGTTAATCGTTGAAACGATAAGTCCTTTATGAGGCCATAGGCACTTCACTTGGTGAATTCAGTCATGTTGATTGGCTTTACCTACTGGAATACATCATCTGGCATGGTACTGCGTATGATTGAATCAAAATGTGATACGAAATGAAAAAAAAAGTCATTTAGTGTAGTAACGTAGCTTACATCACGTAGATCTAACTAAAAATAACATTTTGTAAACGTTCATGAAAAAAAAACACCAAACTAAGAGCACTTTGGCAACTTTTGATATGGTGCTGTGACTACATACAGATGTGTATGTCCATGTCCACTTTGCGTTGATCCGAAGGTCAAGGTCCCTCAACAGTGACATATGGTGACGTAGCTCAAAGGATATTTGACACTCTTTCAAAATGTCCGCATAAGTTTCGGAGATAAATCTTTTCCTCAAAGTGTGGGGCATGTGGAATTCGGAAGAGCGGATTGTGGGTCAGCCATTTCCTGGAGAAAGGGGTGATGGCCGTGTAGACAACCACGGTTGTCTGAAGGAGCGTTGCGGCGGCAAAGATCTCAACATCAGACCCCCCATGCCCTGGCCTGCATTGTATGTTGCGTCAGATAACTCCCAAGGTCACCACCAACATATCCCGCAAATGTTTCCTGGTTTTCAAGCATGAAATCTAGCAGCATCTCCTTCAGGCGCTCGTGTTGGTCCTGTGTCCCGCAAAGCTCAAAGCTAAGTGCCCTGTAGAGCCAATTTCCGTCTCCAGCAATTTTGTCCACCTCATAAGGTGGGCGAAGCTGTTGCTTGATTTCTCTGTCGGGTAGAACTTTGGGATAGGGAAAGCCTAATCTTTTACATTGCTCTTTTCGCCATTCTTTATTAGTCGTGTGGAATCGATCTGGCTCAGGATTTTGTACCTTGGTGATTTCTATGCCCGTGTATGCATCATCACGTTCTTTTCTCGCTTCATTTCCATCGTCATCTTCTCTCCTTCCTTGCACTCTTTCACCTTCATCTCTCTTTCCTGTTTCTTCCTCTGCGGGTCGACTCCATCCACCCCCCCACTCTTCTCTACTCATCCCCCCTACTCTTCCGTATTCACTGCTGCAAGCTTTTTCTCCACCTCTGCCTACGTCTTTTCCATCCCTTCTCTTTTTAATCGGCGTTTGCATGCTTCTCTTTTCCTCTCTTTCAGTGAAATCATCTTCTCTCGGATCTGAATCATCTTTTGTTACCTGTTCATCCCCTTCTCCCTTTCTTTCAAACCACCCACCCTTCCCTCCTGAGGGTTCCGAATCTGTCTTTTTACGTTTCCGCCATTCTGTTTCTCTTGTCATGTCTGTCTCTTCATCCTTCTTCCGTGCATTCTCCCCTTCGCAATTTTCCTTCATCTCTCTTTCTTTCGTTTCGCTTGCTTTCTCTTTTTCACATTTCGCCCCTGTTCTTGTTCCGACATCTTGGAGACGAACGGAATTGAGTTTCGCGAAAGCAAAAGCCTATGAAATAACTCAACCTACTTTCGGTTTCAAGCTGGTGCAGTCGGCACTCCTTATAGGCTCAGGGTCGATTTGGGGCAATATTTTTCACTCCTTATAAGCGAGGTATCGTATAACCGAGCTCCTTATAACCGAGTTTTCGCAAGTCATAACAAAGAACAAAGTAAATCGGGGATTTTTTTTTTGCTCCTTACAACCGAGGTACCTTATAACCGAGCTCCTTATAACCGGGCCCAACTGTACTCCCTAAAAAAATTCTTGTTTTTTTCCGCTGGTTATCTATATCATTATTATTGGCATCCTTCAGTCTCGGAAGACTATGGAGTTGCACTCTAGGTGTTAATTCTAGAGCAGCGTTTGTTGTGGCTGGCAGTACATGACAGACAGTCCCTATGGCAGCTAAAACTAACTATAACTAACTGGCATAGTATACTTCATCCCAAGTCCTTCGGATGAGACTATAAACCGAGGCACCGTGTTCAAACGCATGCAGAACATCCTGCGTACACGTTAAATCCTGTTCCGCTTTTCGGAAGAGTAGGCCATTGTGTGCCGGTGGAAACAGATGACAAAATTTACAAAACCGCATACACACGGGGACTGGATGTAAAAAACACATGAGTGCTTATTCCATTATCCTCGATATAAAAGAATAAATAAACAAATACAAATAAATAATCTATAGGAAATAGCAAAATCAACTGTGATAATAAACAAACCCCATTAACACAATCCAATCCAATAATATATGTCATGCCTGTTAGTCAAATTTAATAAGGTAGCCGTTTTACATTTGGAGAGTAAATCTAAAAGCCATATGAATTTGAAATAAATGTGAAAAAACTGTCTGAAATATCAATGCATTTGAAAGGGAAACAAATACAGCTGCAGACAAGGGAGGAAAAATAATAAGGGGTGGCGCTGCTCTTGTGGCGACGCGCTCTCCCTGGGGAGAGCAGCCCGAATATCACGCAGAGAAGTCTGTTGCGACTTAAAATGGTTTGAAAATGAAAATGAAATGAATCACACCAAGCAGAATGTCTGATGCATATCATTATTTAATTTAAGAGACAACTGTGTGACACAAAACATCAGCACTAAGTGACCATGTAATCCATATTTTTTTCTCCCTATTTCTCATATAATTACTGCGTAGACATCTTTTCAAAGGATGTGCTAAAAAACCAATCGGCAGATTGGGTTGGTGTATGGAGTTGACGCATTTACATGGGATTGCTTACGTGTTTTGTAAATGTTGCTATGGGAACTGCCACTGTGTGATGAGGTTGTGGTGACCCCCTCTGTCTGTCTGTCTGTCTGTCGGTCTGTCTATCTATCTGTCTGTCTTTCTCTCTGTCTGTCTGTCTGTCTCTGTCTCTGTCTCTCTCTGTGCCAAATTCTTTTGTGTAGTTTGTTGTTGCTTTGGTTTTGTTCTTGTTGTTTGTTTGTTTGTTTGTTTGTTTGACCAGAGGGCTGGTTGTAAAAAAAGCACGCACGCTTATGCCACTACCCTCTTTAAATAATCAATTCAATTCAATTCAATTCTCTGTCTCTCTCTGTCTGCCTGCTTTTCTCTCTCTCTCTCTCTCTCTCTCTCTCTCTCTCTCTCTCTCTCTCTCTCTCTCTCTCTCTCTCTCTCTCTGTATAAGTGTTGGGTTATTATTAAGATGTATCCCTACGGGCGGGGACTGGATGTAAAAAAGCACATGAGTGCTTATTCATTATCCTCGAAATAAAAGAATTTGTCATTGTCATTGTCCTCTCTCTCTCTCTCTCTCTCTCTCTCTCTCTCTCTCTCTCTCTCTCTCTCTCTCTCTCTCTCTCCACCTCATTAAAATATTCGAGTTCCGAGTTCTCTCTCTCTCTCTCTCTCTCTCTCTCTCTCTCTCTCTCTCTCCTCTCTCTCTCTCTCTCTCTCTCTCTCTCTCTCTCTCTCTCTACGCGCGTGTGTTTGTGTGTGTGTGTGTGTGTGTGTGTGTGTGTGCGCGCGCGTGCGTGCCTGTCTGTCTGTCTGTCTGCCAACTGGAACAGCTCACGTCATTGTGACATCTCCCCTCTCTTCCCAAGATTGAATCATGTAATTTCTGAAAAAGCCCAGCGTTATGGTGGCTTTAAGCGCTTCCTTAAAACTTATTGAATATGTCCATTAGGGATGACCCGATTCAGCTTGCTCGGAATTGTCAACAACTAAACAGTATTGAAAAAAAAGGTAAAAGTGTTCCTATCATTGTATGTTAGTCCGTCGTGTTCGACGATAACTTCCAAAACAGCAGAGGAGGCAGCTGCTGTTTCGGAAATTGGGCAGAAATTTGATTATAGTGGAGATGCCTTGCCCACAGTACATCCCCACTCTCTCGGCCAAGTGGGCATAAGGACAGTCAGCGTTGGAGATGTTCCCCAAAGGCCAACTAGCCCCCAGGGCTGCAGAACATTAAGGACTGTGCAAGTCAAGTCTCCTAGTCAGAGTCATAGTCGATCACTAAAGACTAAGCTATAAAGCGGAATTCCATGAGTGGAAAAGCCACTGGTCATACAGCCTCTCACTTTGCTGTTGCCCCCAGCGTCAATGGTTTAACCAAGAACTGTGATAAACCCCAGGCGCTGACGGCAAGTCCTATCATAACCTATGCAGTCATTGCAGAGCGAGGTGTCAAGAGACCTCAGCTTCTCTAAGGGGCCAGCATATTGAGATTGCCGCCCATCTCCTCTCCCTCGCTGCTTTACCTTCCCTGTCCTTAAAGAGGGCAGGTACCCATTTACAGCTGTGTGAACTGGGGGACTGTACTGAAGCCACCTTAACCACGCTTAACGCTGTGTTTAACCTTACCTTGGGGGAGAGCGAGTGCTCTGACCACTGAGCTACCCCGCTACGTCAAGATTTAATTATGTAATTTTCGAAATAGCCCAACAGGGTTATGGTTTTAAGCGCTACGTTTAAACTGATTGGATTTGTCCATTAGAGATGATCGGATTCAGCTTGCTTTGTTTGCACTGTCCAAAAAACTTAACAATGCCACACAATAGTGTTTACTAATGAAGTTTTACAGATGTCCAGGCAGTCTCAGGTGAGATTAAATCTGATTAGATTTTAGTTTTGGCATTAATGCGTGAAGAAAGGTATCCAGCTGTTTTAACTGCAAGCTGATGACTGTGACATTCTGTTATTTTACTGTCAGCCTGTATTGAACTTATGATTTGTTTCCTCTAATGCTGATGAAAAGATGAGTAATGTTCCTTATCATGAGGAATGATAAGCGTCCTTATGTATGAATCTATGAACTGAATTATCTGTCTGTCTGTCTCTGTCTCTGTCTGTCTATCTATGTCTGTCTGTCCGTCCGTCTCTGTGTGTGTTTGTTTGTGTTTGTTTGTATGCGTTTTCTAGCAAGAGCTCACGCATAAGTATATTTGAGAGAGAGAGAGAGAGAGAGAGAGAGAGAGAGAGAGAGAGAGAGAGAGAGAAGAGAGAGAGATTGAGAGATGTATGAATTTTCAACAACAACAAACTTAAGCACTGTACATATGTCATCATGGCTGCAGCCACTCTCTATGCTCTATATCATTCAACATTGCAAGACAAAGAAAAGGATGACAGTTACATTTGACAATAACAATTCTGACCATTTTATTCACCAAAAGTTAGGATGCCAAAAATGCTTTTTGTTGATATCCTTTGTAAGTTCGAAATTTGAAAAGTCTTTCAAAGCTGAGTTAGATCAACAGACAAAATTGGTAGCATCCATATCAATATCTAAAACGTAGACAAAAATAACTCATCCTGAAACCAAAACAGTTGTATAAAGTTTATACGATTTCCATAATCACTTCAACTATTGCACATGTAAAAGAGCCATGTTTGCTATCTTTTAACTGCAGTCACAGACAATAGAACCAAATAATCCAAATCAATGACAAAGGCCAGCTTGTTATACACAAATACACACACAGGACGGGATAACCTAGTGGTCAGAACATTGCGCTCGCAATCTGACGACCCCGGTTTGATTCCCGTTCAAGGGGATATTTTCCCCTGGAGTTAACATCAGTGCAGACTCCACTCTCCCCCAAAGTCCTTCGGATGAGACTATAAACCGAGGCCCCGTGTGCGAACGCACGCACAACATCTTGCGCACACGTTAAATCCTGTCCCGCTTTTGGTGAGAGTAAGCGATTGTGTGCCGGTGGGAACAGATGACAGAATTGACAAAAACCGCATACATACGGGGACTGGATGTAAAAAAGCACATAAGTGCTTATTCCATTATCCTCGATATACGTACAAGAAGAAGAAGAAAAAGAAAAGAAGAAGAAGAAGAAGAAGAAGAAGAAGAAGAAGAATGATGATGATGATGATGATGATGAAGAAGAAGAAGAAGAAGAAGAAGAAGAAGAAGAACAAGAACAACAACAACAACAACAACATGCAGTTAAAATAACCAAAGAGAGAAGAAGAAGAAGAAGACAAGAAGAAAAAGAAGAAGAATGAAGAAAAGAAGAAGAAGAACAAACAACACAACAACCAACAACAACAACGACAACGACAATACAAACAAACGACATGCAGTTAAAATAACAAAGAGAAAGAAGATAGAAGAAGACCACCACCACCACCACCACCACCACCAATAAACAACAGGCAGTTAACATAACACAAAGAGAAGATAAAGACAAACAGACACAAACCCATTCTTATAGATACAGACAAACACACACACACCATCCTTAACTCTTACATTGTCCAGGACAGCAGACGTGGAGTTGGTCAGGATGGTTTCCTGGTTCTCCACAACGGCCACCACGTTGTCAAAGTAAGCCGCCATCTCCGCCACCTCGCCCTCCAGCCCGCCAGACGTCGTCACTATCCATCGAGTGAACATGCGCAAACCCGACGTCCGGCCTAACTTCCGGTCATACTCTTCCGCCTGTCGTAAAGAGAAGTTTTGAGTTCAAAGAGTCTTTACTTAAATAGTAATAGATTATTGATTTTTTTCCGTTTCCTCGGCTAGAGCTCCGAGGTTTTATCAGTGGTAAGATTTTTGCGTGTGCGACTGGGTTTTTTTCCTTTCGTTCTTCCTACCATTTAGGTAGCCGCATTCCGACTTCGGGAATGGGGTCTAAACACGACACTGGTGTGCGTGTGTTTGTTTTTTGTGTGTCATCCGTTCCTACCGGCACACATTTTGAAAGGCGGAAAGTGTTTTTGTGGTCAAAATGGGAAGAAAAGGCGACTTTGGGAATCGAACCCAGAACCTCATGGTTTAGTTATTGGCAGGCAAACGTCTTAACCATTCTGGCTCCCACCTTCTTCTATTGATTTTGAAGGATTTCTATGAACAGAGAGTTTCAGGATCCCTAAATCGGATAACTCCGCTGGGATTCCAGCACAATCAACCAATCATTTTCTTATTTGAACTTCATGATTTTTTTCCTTTGCATACACCTTTTGATATACTTAAGAGTAGATTTTAGGCATACAGATATGCTTAAACACACGCGAAAGGGTATATGACACACACACACACACACACACACACACACACACACACGCCCCCCCCCCCCCCCCCCACACACACACACACATACTGCAGTGTGCAAGTGTATACATGTTTTGATAAAGAGTGTGCACACACGCACAAGCAAGTGCACGTACACCCACACGTAAAAGAATAATTATGGGGGGAAAATCTCATCAAAACAGAAAGTAACAACAGCACAGAGAGAGAGAGAAGAGAGAGAGAGAGAGAGAGAGAGAGAGAGAGAGAGAGAGAGGAGAGAGAGAGAGAGAGAGAGAGAGAGATCAGTCTTTTACTGTACATCAGCCTTAGGCCACAATACAAAAGAATGATGGGCATATAGAGTAGGCATATGACATAAGTGTTATAAAGATTTTATTATCAACATGTCTTCTTTCTCTCCTCCTTTTGCTCCTCCTCCTCCTCTTCCTCCTCCTTCTTCATATTCCTCCTTCTCATTCCTCCTCCTCCCCCTCCTTCTCCTCCTCCTCTTCTTCTTCTTCTTTTTCTTCTTCTTTATGCTTCTTTTTTCTTCTTTTTCATGCTTCTACTTACTGTTCTTGATGTTGTTTTGTTCTTGGTTTCTTCTTTCCTCCTTTCCTCTCTCCTTCTCCTCCTCCTCCCTCTTCTTCTTATGCTTCTTCTTTTCTTCTTTTTCATGCTTCTACTTACTGTTCTTGATGTTGTTGCCCTTTTCTCTCTCCTTCCTTCCTCCTCCCTTTCCTCTCCTCCTCCTCCTCTTCCTCCTCCTCCTCCTTCTTCTTCTTCCTCCTCCTCTTCCTCCTCCTCCTCTTCCTTCTCTCCTCCTTTCTTCTTCCTCTCTTCCCTTCTCCTCTCTGTCACACTTTTTCTTGCAACGTTCAGGTTGACATAAAATCACTTCAGGGCTCCTGACAAGGGTTCAAGAAGTGGGAGCATAATATCAGAAAATTAACTTCCACTTTCCTTCCCCCCCCTCCCCTCTCTCTCTCCTTCCTCACATTCTCTCATTCTTCCTTCCTCTTTTCTTTTCATGTTGATGATGTATGGAATTTATATAGCGCTGAATCTTGTAAAGCAAGAAATCAAAGCGCTCAGAAGACTTTAAAAAAAAATGTGCGTGTGTATGCGGTTTTGTAAATTTTGTCATCTGTTCCCACCGGCACACAATGGCCTACTCTTTCGAACAGCGGAACAGGGTTTAACGTGTGCGCAAGATGTTCTGCATGCGTTCGCACACGGGGCCTCGGTTTATAGTCTCATCCTTTTCAGAAATGTTGCACAAACAATCGCTGCTCATGTTCAACGTCGATCATTTTGTTGTTGTTTGTTGTTGTTGTTTGTTGTGAGTGCTCAGAATGCAGCAGAGACACAACAAGAGACATACAAGAAGTCTGCTGTGTAGTTTTCAGAGGCGGTGTGTTGGTCTGATCAAAGTGACAGATGAAAGTCTAAATTAACGACAGAAAATGACTGATCGATACTACGCGGTTCTTACAGACACGTGGCCCGTGGCATATTTTATGTTTGATTGTAAAAGCAAATAATATGACTGGGAGAACATTTTCTGTGGAAAAGGGGGGGGGGGGGGGGGGAGGAGAGAGAGAGAGAGACAGAGACAGAGACAGAAAGAGAGAGAGGGAGGTAGGGAGTGGTTGTGTGTGTGTCCGAGAGAGAGCGAGAGAGAGAGAGAGAGGGGGGGGGGAGGATACGGAGTTGTTTGATCTGTGTGTGTGTGTGTGTGTGTGTAAGAGAGAGAGAGAGAGAGAGAGAGAGAGAGAGAGAGAGAGAGAGAGAGAGAGAGAGAAGACTCAAACTCAAATAATGTAATGGCATAGAGTACATCCATTGCAATGGGGAAATGGCGGGGACAAAATTATAAACAAACCAACAAAATATGACAAAATACAAACATCTGTGTTGTCTCATGAGAGAGAGAGAGAGAGAGAGAGAGAGAGAGAGAGAGAGAGAGAGAGAGAGAGAGAGAGAGAGAGAGAGAGAGAGAGAGGAGAGCGAGAGAGGGCGAGAGAGAGAGGACCGAGGGGGGATGAGAGAGAGATACAGGAGGGAAAGGGGGATTGAATTCGTTGAACTCCTTTTTTGGGCATAGAAGATGACCAGCACACACACAGTTACATGCCCCCTTCACCTACCTCTCTGAACAGCATGGCACAGAACGTGACGTCAGCGGACAAAACGATGACGTTTCTCATGTTGAACACCCTGAACATATCCTCCACGATCCTTCCTAGGTATGCTGTATCGTTCAGCTTCAACGAGTCATAGATGACGAAATCTATGTGACGTTCAGACAACGATGACGTCAGCAGATGCAGCGTTCGCCCTGGACAGAAAGAGTTAAGGATGGCACAATTATCACTATTTAAAATTTTTTTTATATGAAAATAACTTTTCACGGCATATTTGATGCGAACACCAAAACTGAATAAGACAAAAAGCACAGGATATTAACTACTGACATACGAAAGAAAATATGCTCAGCCAATTTTTGCTGCATCTTTTAAAAAAGATCTCTTTGATTTAAGAGAAAGTCATGCTGATAATTAAGCTTTTCCTCTTCTTCTTCTTCTTCTTTCTTCTTCTTCTTCTTCTTCTTCTTCGTCTTCTTTTAAAGAATTACCAGTATCTGATAGAGAAATCATTTTGTTCAGAATCAGGCATTTTCGTTTCTGTATAATGTAAACAGTCTTCAATTTGTAGCCTCTTCCTAGTGATAATTTGTAAAGTACGTAGGCCTACTTTCAAGACAGAATAATTTCGTCAAGTAGGCCTACGTCATATTTAAGTTCGAGTTTTTCTCGTTCCTATGCAAACCATAGATTTTCATGCCAAGTTTCACAGTTCTATAATTTTCTGAATTAAAGGTATTTCCTAATAAAAATGATGATGAGAAAAGCGGAACGTATCGGACTTAACACAGCAACATTAGTTCGTGTGATTAGTTAGCACTTACGCTAAGTACCGCACATGTGACAACCACACTGAACAGAAAAGAAAACAACTTATCAACAAGAAAAGAAAACAACTGTCAATCAAACGACTAATTTTGTCTTTTTAATGATTCAGTTTGTAGTGACACAGTCTCTCCCCCCCCCCCCCCCCCCCCCCCCCCCCCCCCCCCCCCCCTGTTTTACTCTCCAATCAGCGACCCCCCCCCCCCCCCCCTCCCCTTTCTTTTTAACAAAACGGGAAGTAGTGGCGGATAGGTGATTTAAGAGGTGAGAAAATGAGTAGAGAAAATATGTTCAACGGCAACTTTACAGATTGATTTTTTTCGTTATCTTTCTCGATGGAAGGAGCAGAATAGTTTTACATTGACGGACGTGACTCCTTAGTTAACCTACAGAGCACGATTTTCGGATGTCGCAATGCCTGTAGTTATTCTTCCATCATAGCATCTAGATCTAGATCTAGTCTGTCAGTGTGCTACCGTAGCTAATATCAGACAGTAAAGTCTGTAAGTCTGTGATGGGATCGGGGTGAGGAGGGGTGGTGGGGGTGATGGTTGATGAATAGTTTAGTGGTTAGAGTATTGAGCTCGTGATTTGACGGCCAGGGATCGAGCCTGGGTTCGAGCCTGTTCAAGAGGATTTTCGCCCTGGAGTTAAGATCAGCACTGTATGTATGTATGTTTGTCCGTCGTGTCCGACGATGACTTCCAAAAAACAGCAGAGGAGGCAGCTGCTGTTTTGGAAACTGGGCAGAAATTTGATTATAGTGGAGATGCCTTGCCCACATCACATCCCTACTCTCTCGGTCAAGTGAGCATAAGGACAGTCAGCATTGGAGATGCTCTCCAAAGGCCAACCAGCCCCCAGGGCTGCAGCACATCAGGATTGTGCGAGTCAAGCCTCCTAGTCAGAGAGTCATAGTCGATCACTAAAGACTAAGCTGTAAAGTGGAATTCCATGAGTGGGAAAGCCACTGGTCATACAGCCTCTCACTTTGCTGTTGCCCCCAGCGTCAATGGTTGAAAGCACTGACATCACTCACTCGAAAGTCCTTCGGATGAGACTATAACCCGAGGCTCCTTGTGCGAACGCGCGCAGAACATCTTGCCCACACGTTATAACCCATTTTGCTTATCAAAAGAGTAAGTCATTCGTGCCAGAACGGATGACACAGACACATACACAAAAACCCACACTAATAAAAATCCACATTACAATGGTGTCGTGTTTGGACATTATCCCCGAAGTCGCAATGCAGCTATCTTAATGGTGGGCAAGAACGGTTGCATACGCAAACAAATATCACCACTAATGAACCTCGCAGCTCTAGACAAGCTAGGTAAAGGAAAGGTAAAGGAGTCCCATAACCTATAAGGTCGTAGGGGAGCGAGGCGTCAGAGACCTCACTTCTCTAGGGCCAGCATATTGAGGGCGGCGCCCATCTCTTCTCCCTCGCTGCTTTACCTTCCCTGACCCTAAAGAGGGCAGGCACCCATTTACAGCTGGGTGAACTGGGGTAACTGTACTGAAGCCAAGGCGCGCAAACGGTCACCCATCCAACTGGTAACCACGCTCGACGCTGCTTAACTTGGCTGGGGGAAAGCGAGTGCTCCGACCACTGAGCTATCCCTTCCCCTATACCATTAATTTTTTAAAATTATATTCTTTTATTTCTAGGATAATGGAATAGGCACCCAGGTGCTTTTTTACATCCAGTCCCCGTGTGTATACAGTTTGTAAATGTTGTCATCCGTTCCCACCGGCACACAATGGCCTACTCTTACGAAAAGTGGAACGAGTCTTAACGTGTGCACAAGATGTTCTGGGTATGTTCGCACACGGGACCTCGGTTTATAGTCTCATCGAAGGACTGTTAGGGGGAGTGGAGTCGGCAGATGTTAACTGCAGAGGAAAAATCCTCTTGAACGAGATTCGAACCTGGGCCAGCAGATCACGAGCGCAATGCTCCTCACTCTGACCACCAGGCTATCCCGTCGCCCCATATACAGTACAATACAATACAGTACGGTACAATACAACACTGTACAGTCCAATCCAATACAATACACTACGGTACAATACAATACAGTACAATACAGCATACAGTAGTACAACACAACACAAAAGGCAACAGCAATATCTTTTAACTTCTATCAAGTCCCCCCCCCCCCCCCCCCCCCCCCCCCCCCCACCCCTCCCCCCCCCCCCACCCAACTGTCCCAGTAAAATCTGGTTAAATTTTCCAAAAATTCAAGTGTAGAAAATAACACGGTCGAAAATATGTGAATGGATGCAAAGATGGATGATCAATATGCGTGAACACAAAATAATAATAATAATAATAATAAATGGAATTTATATAGCGCTATATCTTGCAAAAAGAAACCAAAGCGCTTGCATTCAACACACCCCTCTACACATACAACCAATAACAATAACAGAGTTAACAAATTCAAATGCACACACACACACACACACACACACACACACACACACACACACACACACAGATGGCTTGATGAAAAAAAGCAAATGCATTGCTTATTCAATGTACCATCTGGAAATAAAATTTTGACTTGACTTGACTTGACTTGACACAGAGGTTATACACTTTGGCAGGGTGGTTAGTTGAGAGTTTATTTGCCTGCACTGACGTGTGTGTGTTTTCCTGAAGCCTTTCATCATGGGGGTCAATATTACTACATTATAGATGCATGGGGGGAAGGGTGGGGGGGCAACGAAAAGCTGTAATTAGGCTAGAGTAGGTTGCTTTATTGCATAATTATAGTCATTAGTGGTGGTCTGAGGGGTTAGGGTGGGCGATGGTGGTCTAGAGGTATCGCATTCACTTGGAGAACGTGAAATTGTGGGTTCGATCTTTGTTTAAACTCGAACTTTCATCTATCTATTATATCTTAAGTGATAGGTCAAGGTATTGATCTTTTGGATGAGAAAATAAATTGAGATCCCGTGCGTCACACACATTTAGCACACGAAAACCCCCCCAAACCCAGAACAATAGCAACAAACCCCAAAACCCAGGCAGCAAGAGAATTATCTATGGTAAAATTCTGTAGAAAAAAAGGCCAGTCTCATCGGAAAGCAAATGCATATATGAAGACAGAAAAACTAAATAATGGGCAGCACTGCTCTGGTGGGATGCATTTTCTCCCGGAGAGAAGCCCAAAGTTCATGTAACCTATGTCTTGTGACGGAGTTAGTATACAATAAGATATGATACAATAGAATACAATACAATACAATAAAATACAATGCGATACGATACAATACAATATAACAAAGTTAGACTGCAAGTATCCCAGCCTAAGATGACAGCATATTTTAAAAAATAAATAAATCTTTTTTTTAAAAAACACACACCACTATCACTACGGCTATTACACACAAGAAAAGTAAGACGAAAACTTGCAATGACGTATTTACTTACACGACGTGAAGTCATAAATGATGACGCAATTTTGCCAAGTCTGGGTCTGGACAACACGTAAGATGTTTCTGACAGTCACGTGGGCGCTAGTCGGCCAATCCCTGTGAGCCATTGCTGTCACGTTGTTCTTTCTCTGACAATCGAACTTTTCACAAATGGCGGCTTCAGACAGTGGACAGCTCAGCTGACCTTCTTTCGTGGAATTGCGCATGCTCATGAGCCACGTGATGCAATCTTCCAGTAAGTCATCACAGTCGTCGGCAAACCCTGATGACAGAAAACAGAATTTTCTCTGTGTGTGTGTGTGTGTGTGTCCCCGATAGAGAGAGAGAGAGGGGAGAGGAGGGGGGGGGGGGGGAGTAGGGGTGTAGTTGGTAATGCATAGGAGAAGGAATCTTAAGAGTATCAATACATGATAAATAATAAAATAAAACCTTTAGCGTTACTAAGTTATTGAACTAAATAAACAAAAAGGAAAGTGTGTATGTTTGTGTGTGTGTGTGTGTAGACTAATTGTGGGTCAGTTTCACAGATCTGTTTTTCAGAAGCATGACTTTTCAAGTCAATACAAGAGCAGTTGGACACAGCTTAGGTAAACAAGTCACACCAATTACAGTTTTTCGTTTAAAACGACCACTTTTATCAGCTAATTTTTTTGCGTTAAAACAACTGACCATGGCCCAAGAGAGAAACACTCCAAGAAATATGAATATGATCAGAAAGTGGGTAAATAATGATGTACGCCGAAAGTTAAGGAGGCAAGCTACTGACCAGACAGCTGCTGACCAAACAATCTACCCCCTCCTCCAGTAGGTACGCATATTATTAAATGAACAAATAAATGAATAAATTATCAACTAGCCGCCATGGCACAATGCTCAGTGCGTTAGATCTCTGATTAGAAAGTTGCGGGCGTAAATCATACGAGTCGTAAAGGATTGTTTGTTTTTCTCCCGCCCGCTTCAACTACCCAGAGTGAATTTGCTATATGGGTTCACTTGGGCAGACACTCGAGCCTCATCTACTTTTCTGGCGCGATTTTGAGAGTGTAAGTGTTGCTCAAAATCCTGACCAACACTGCAGGTGTCTGGATCTCTTAGACTCGTTGGACTCCGAGATATATTTATAATAGGAAGCATAGAGTACAAAAACTGATAAGAAGCATTAAAGCATGGGCACCAGCTTGACATCATCACCACGTGAATCTCATCACCACTGAGCAACACGCAATAATTGTCTCCGATTCGGTTGCCCCGGCTGCTCTGGTCTCATGGTGACCTCAGGTTTGGTTTCCACGTACACTTCTGCACCGGTTATGTAATGAGTTAGTAACAAAAACCTTCGGTTTTGGAGGTTCACGAGAGCAGGTCGTTGGAGGATGTTATGGCAGTTGCTACTCTTGGTTGGGAATTTCACTCAGACTGGGTCTGCGACTAGGTCTATCATTGTCGTCAGTAGGGGGGTCTAGTATGTGGTGTCCTGCGTGCGTTATCTAAAAGCAGGCACCACTGAACACCACCAAAGTGACCCAGCAGCAATGCAGAGCCCCTCGGGCTGGTGATCTCAAGGCTGGCTTACATTGATAAGCTCCCTGTGGACTTCTGACCCTGATGATGCGACATTAGGAGCCTTGATAAGGCTGATATGGAGAGAGCGATATGAACTGCGCGGGAGCAGCAAGACAGGACTGCCACATAATATGAGGCAGCAACCAAAGCATATGAATAAATGGTTAAATAGATAACTTAATGATTGCATTCATTCCTTCCTTCCTTCATTCATTCGTTCACAATCCTTACTTTTCGCGAGCATTTCGAGCTCT
This sequence comes from Rapana venosa, assembly GCA_028751875.1. NCBI lineage: Eukaryota > Metazoa > Mollusca > Gastropoda > Neogastropoda > Muricidae > Rapana > Rapana venosa. The sequence goes on from CM054138.1 coordinate 33,128,313, forward strand.
GTGCAGCAGGCTTGACTTCTGTCCTGAGCAGACGACACTCCCAGCAGCCCTTTATGGGACAGAGCGACAAGAGTGGCGAGAAGCAAGACGTGCATGATGAGGGTGAGTTGTCTGCCTTCCATTCACATTCAGTCCGCCTCCTTCCTCTGCCCCTTTCGTGGATTCATCTGGTTCCTAGCTCAGCTGCTATCCCAAAGCATCGTCCATGCATTTCCTCAGTTTCTACAGCTTCAAGCTGTGTGTGTTTTGCAGAGTTCTTCAGCTTAGCTTCTAACGCGCTTCTTGGTCATGTTTGGGGACTAAAGAGTTTTTGGCTTGTGTGAGTGTACACTTTTGCATAACATTCTTTTAATACTGATTTATCACATTGAAGAAATTGAGCAAAGTACTTTTTTAAAATGTAAAATCGTTTTGCAATAAACACTGACCTGCAGGGTTTTTTTTCATAAAACACTTTACCAATGAAATCTAATGTTACATCATGTTAGGAATTCTTTCCCCTCAGTTTGTTTGATGCCAACAAAGGCGCTGTTAGTTTGAGGACACGTCAGGATGATTTGCGTATGTTTTGACGTCATCTTTCCTCTTCATCATTCTCCGCTTCCCTTCCTGTCCCTGAAAGAAAAGAGCAAACAAAAAAGGCAATCAATTACTAGACTGTGGCAGCAGTGAAGATTTGAAACTATAAAAAGGTGTGTAAATAAAGAATGGACGTAACTACCCACATATTGGTAAAATTGATGGACAACCCTCTTATTAATCTGCCTAGAAAAAAAATCGGCAAATAAATACAATTGTACATTGAATAATCGAAAAAGGGCAAATAGCTCACTTAATACAGCCTCACGACTAATTAGGCCTACAGCATCGTTGTTCACACAACGTAGTGCATTTCTGTTGCAAGCATCTTCTTTTGTTGCTGCAAGTAACTTGTATATTGTATAAGTTCTGGTGTGTTTTCTATTTTGTTGCTGTAGCCAAAAGCTGTTTCAGAAAAGTTATAAACCAGGTCACATTTAAATCACAGCCTGATGTTTCATTGCCAGAGAAATGACCCCAAGCTGACAAAAAGCGTGTCAAAAATCCAAAATAGTAGGAAAGTAATGAAATGACAATAATGTGGAATAAGTTTGAACTACAAGGCAGAATTTAAAATCGGTTTTAAACATGACTA
>CM054138.1:33139486-33144486 GCA_028751875.1 Rapana venosa
TTTTAGGGTGTTGGAAGACAGGGACAAGAGAAAGCATGACTGTATTGTCTTTTTATTTATTTATCTATTCTTTTACTTATTTCTTTTATTTTGGGGATAATGGAATAAGCACTCATGTGCTTTCTCTTTTTTTTTTACATGTAGTCCCCGTGTGTATGCAGTTTTGTAAATTTTGTCATTCCTTCTCACCCGCACACAATGACCTACTTTTTCGAAAAGCCGAACGGGTTTTAATGTGTGCGCATTTGTATATTATTGTACTGTGTAAGTATACTATTAACCATTTGAATCCGTCCTTATTCATCTGGTGAAACTATCATATAGCCCAGAAGAATTTTAAATTCAACACACGGTGGGGGTGAGGGGTGGGGGTGGGAGGTGGGAGGTAGCCTAGTGGTCAGGATGTTGAATTCGTGATCTGACGGCGCGGGATCGAACCCCAGTTCGAGCCATCACCAAGACACCCGTTCCTGGGGATTTTTACCCAGGATTTTACATCAGAATTGACCCCACTACCCCGAGAGTCCTTCACATGAGACTATAAACTGAGGTCCCGTGTGCGAACACACCAGACCATCTTGCGCACACGTCAAAACCCGTTCTGTCTTTCAGAATATTAGGCCATTCATGCGGGTAAGAATGGATGACAAAGGATATATCTAAAAAACCCAGCAACTGCATAGACACTGGTTAAGTGTTTAGATATCATCCCCGAAGTCGGAATGCAGGTACATTAATGGTGGGGAGAGGGGGGCGTTTATGTAAAAAAAAAAAAAAAAGGTAAAAGGTAAAGGTATTCCATAACCTATGTGGTCGTAGGGGAGCGAGGCATTAGAGACCTCAACTTCTCAAGGGCCCAACATATTGAGGGCGGAGCCCATCTCCTCTCCCTCGCTGCTTTACCTTCCCTGACACACTAAAGAGGGCAGGTACTCATTTACAGCTGGGTGAACTGGGGGACTGTACTAAAGCCAAGGCGCACAAGCGGTCACCCATTCAACTGGTAACCATACTCGATGCTGCTTAACTTAGCTGGGGGAAAAGCGAGTGCTCTGACCATTGAGCTATCCTGTCCCCTCCGTGACATACATGTTTATGTAACAGAAAAACAACAACAAAACAACAACCCCAACTCACCAAACGACCAGCAAAACAACAACAGCAAAGGTCAGAAAGGAGACTAGTTCACCAGACCGGAACACACACACAGTCTTGTCGAGAGCTGTTTGCATTGGATGTCTGTCCTTCCTTTCTTTTTTTTTCCTTTTCGCTACACACACCAGGGTTTTTTCCCCCCGTTAATTGCATTTTAGCCACAATGGGTTCCACTATTTCTGCACATGGTCTGGATCTATTGGAGGTAAACACGCGAGTCCCTCATGAAAGCGGTACAAGTATGCAGCGGAAAATCTTTAGCACACAAACAAGATGGTTGCAGTAATAAGGGTGACCAACCCAATTAACAGAAAGAAGGCTGGTCTGCCAGCATGGGTTGAAACAGTCCTTCGCCCAGATTCCAACAATTCACTGTTGCCACCCCCCACCCCCTCAAACACACTGAGTGTGTGTGTGTGCATGCATGTGTTTGCTGTAACAAACCCCTAAACAACAAGCCTTTGTTTCTGGGCTCTTGGCCTATTTCTGATCCATCAGTCTGGAATGTTCTCCCTCATGCGCTTTCCCCTCTTGTCAAAAAGCCCACATTATGATACTTTGAAATCAAACCTCGAGACATACTTATTTCCAACCGAAGGTCTTTTCTTGCTGTTTCATCTCATAGTCTGTTCCTTGCCTTTCAACACGCTAAATGTCCATGAGAGAGAGAGAGAGAGAGAGAGAGAGAGAGAGAGAGAGAGAGAGAGAGAGAGGAGAGAGAGGAGAGAGAGAGAGAGAGAGAGAAAATAGCAGTAGCATGAGAGAGAGAGAGAGAGGAGGGAGGGAGAGAGAGAGAGAGAGAGAGAGAGAGAGAGAGAGAGAGAGAGAGAGAGAGAGAGAGTAGCAGTAGCTTGTGTATGAACAAGCTGAATGTAAGGGCTTTGATTTGTTTTCACAAGATTTAGCACTATAGAAATTCTATGTATTTTTTTTCTCTTCTTCTTCTTCTTCTTCTTCTTCCTCTTATCAAATGGTCAAAACAGGTGTGATATAAGAAAAATCATTTCAGCTTTGATAAACTTTGACCATTCCATAAAAACTGCACATGAAATGTAATGAGTATGAAAAAGTTGAAAGCTAGGCAATATTATTTGACACATTTGTACATTTAGCCTCAAACAAAATGCTTGAAACACAACATACTTTAACATCGCCACTTCTCCACTCTTCAAAAAGATCTTTAATCTGCTGCCAACTGGGATGACACAAAATGAAAGAGCCAGAAAGCAAATGGGAGATAATTATGATCTGATCACTGACTGGGAATGGCAATCATGATTGTTTCTGGGTTTTGTTTTTTGCACCTGTTTGAAATTTGTGCACTTATTTCTTTAGTGTACCTGCTAAAAGTGTGTGTGTATGTGTTGGTGTGTGTGTGTGTGTGTGTGTGTGTGTGTGTGAGCGGGTAAACACACTGAGTGTATGCATGTGTTTGCTGTAACAAACCCCTAAAGAGCACATAGTAAGCAGAATACACCTTAAGTCAGTTTTAAAAAAACAAACCAACCCTTTCCCTAAAAAAATAAAAATCCAATAGCACCCCCCCCCCCAAAAAAAAAATCCCCCACAAAACAAACAAAACATCCAACAGCAAAGCAACCCCCCACCCCCCAACACAACACAATCACAATAACTAGATCTAGCCCTAGATAACTAGATCTAAGCCAAAGGGAAGCAGACAGTGGGGGAAAAAAAGCATTACTTGCCTCACTTGCCAAAGCAAACACACGTCAGGGTCTAGGAGCTCTACAACAGTTTACACAGGATGTCCATCAACTTTTCCTGAGAGAGTTCCTGCTCATGGCTGCACAGGCTAATAGCGGGGACAGTGGCAATGGCCGTGTTGTCATTGATCAGCCCTTTGAAGTTAAAACGCCTGAGCTAGTCAAGATTGAAGGACAACTGACACCATTTTCAGAGGGAGAAAACCCCAAACCTTGTTGATCCAAAATGTGCGCTGGGTTAATGGGTAGTTTGCCTGTTTAGCCAAGTTATGCTGTTGTTTTTTTTACTGCTGTTTTAAAAGGCCCAAGCGAGTTTGCAAGTTGTAAAAACGAACAACAACAACAAAGGGATACTGCTAGGTACATATTTAAAAACGGATACAGGATTTTTCAAAACGGGTGTTGATGTTTCAAAAATGTGTACAGGATATTTAAAAAATGTGTACAGGGTATTTCAAAATGGGTACAGGATATTTCAAAATTGGTGCAGGATTTTTCAATATGGGTACAGAACATTTCAAAATGGGTACATGATATTTAAAAATGTTGCAAATTGGGTATAGGATATTTCAAAACGGGTATAGGATTTTGCAAAATAAACTTTCAGCATTCCATAAAAAAATGAAAGAATTTTTTCTATAATAAAAATATAAAGCCTAGGAGAAAATAGCTCAAGATACAAAAAAAAATCAAAGTGAATATTACAATGATCAGACAAATTGCAACAAAAAAACTCAAAAGTTTGATAAGAAAATAGTTCAAGATTAGAATCAGAAACGAATAAATGGTCCCATACACAAAATCTCACCATTGGTCAACCTAGGAGCTCTAACCAAAGAATGAAAGAAGAAAAACAGATTCAGAAGCCAGTTTAAGGCAGAAATGCTCAACTCAGCTTAACTCAGAACTCAACAGTCAGAAATGGAAACAATCAAGCTACACTTAAGCTCTGAAACAACAATGTGCGTGCGTGCGTGCGTGCGTGCGAGCGTGCATGTGTGTGTGTGTGTGTGTGTGTGTGTGTGTGTGTGTGTGTGTGTGTGGTGTGTGTGTGTGTGTGTATGTGTGTGTGTGTGTGATATTTTTTATTTGAAGTTATCTTGGAATGTTTTAACTCATACGAAATGTAGTTTTTTGTGTCTTTCGAGATAATTATACATATCAATCTACCTGTCAGTATTGTAAGTGCCCTTCATGGGATGATTAAAGTGGTTTTGGTGACAATAAAACGAGAGGATGAACAAACTGACTTTCGTACAGTCCCCTAGTTCACCCAGAATTCACAAATCCGCATACACACGTGGACTGGATGTAAAAAAGCACATAAGTGCTTATTCCATTATCCTCGATATAAAAGAATAAAATAAATAGATAAAAAAAGAAAAAAAGGAGAAGTGAATTGTGATTGAAAAAAACAACAACCAGTTTTGCAGCTACTTGAAAATTTCTGTAGCATTTGAGCAGGTCATCACTTTGCCGGTGGAAACAGATGACACAATTTAGCAAATCCCATACACACGGGGACTGGACGTAGAACATCTTGCACACACGTTAAAACCTGTTCCACTTTTCGGAAGAGTAGGCCATTGTGTGCCGGTGGGAACCGATGACAAAATTGACAAAACTGCCTACTCACCAGGACAGATTAAAAAAAACAAAAACACATGAGTGCTTATTCTACTATCCTCGAAATAAAAAATAAAAGAAAGAAAAGAACGATGTAAAGAGAAAGCACACCAGTGCTTATTCCATTATCATCGAAATAAAAAATAAACTCTGTATTAACAAAAGGGGACCGAATAGCTCAGTGGTCAGTGCACTCACTTTCCCCAACCTGTTAAGCAGCAACGAGCGTGGTTACCACTTGAATGAGTGACCGTTTGTGTGCCTTGGCTTCAGTACAGTCCCCCAGTTCACCCAGCCGTAAATGGGTACCTGCCCTCTTTAGGGTCAGGGGAAGGTAAAGCAGCGAGGGAGAGGAGATGGGTGCCGCCCTCAATATGCTGGCCCCTTGAAAAATTGATGTTCTGATGCCTCACTCCCCTACGACCACATAGGTTATCGGGCACCTTTACCTTTATAACAAAAAAACATAAAGCAAACCAAACGAAAAAAAAACGA
>CM054138.1:33154486-33174486 GCA_028751875.1 Rapana venosa
TGCAATTCTCTTCTGGCTGGTCTGCCAGCATCACCTATCCACTCCCTTCAACGTATACAAAACTCTGCTGCCCGACTTGTCCTCAGAAACAAAAAAATCTGCGCATATTAACCATCTCCTGCGATCTCTCCACTGGCTGCCTGTGTCACAGAGAGTAGACTATAAGATCAGTACCCTCTGTTACTAATGCTTCCACAAAACAGTGCCTTCCTACCTCTGTGAATGTCTTCACCTGTACACTCCTTCTCGTTCCCTCCGCTCTGCTGCAGATACCCTGTGCTTACGAATACCTAGATTCAACAAATCCACTGTTGGCCGTCGCTCTTTATTTCTGGTCCATCGATCTGGAATGATCTCCCTCACTTCCTTCGCCAAAAGCCTACTTATAGCACTTTTAAATCCAGCCTCAAAACACATTTATTTCAAACCTAAGATTCTCCCCTCTTGTTTCATCGCATTTCTGTCCTTGCCCTCAACAGCCAAAACCCCCATCACCCTGCCAAGGTGCACAACCTCTGTGTGTGTGTGTGTGTGTGTGCGTGCGTGCGTGCGTGCGTGCGTGCGTGCGTGCGTGCGTGCGTGCGTGCGTGCGCGCGCGCGTGTGTGTATACATTTGAATTTGTAAAAACTAATAATTGTAACTTGTTGCATGTGTTAGAGTAGGATGAATGCAAGCCTCTGATTTGTTTTTGCAAGATATAGCGCTATATAAATTCCATTTATTATTATTATTAATTGTGTGGTTAGGACAACTCAGGAGATACCATTGAAATGTTTCTTAGGATTATGTATAAGACCAAAATTAGTTAAGTTATATCAGCGAAAATGCATCTCGCTGCCGTTAAGCGCCTGAAAAGCCAGGCCCAGCGCATCCAACTTCGGCACGAGAGAACTGACAATAGTTACTGTCTGAATGTCCGAAGAAGAAGGAGAAGAAGAAGAAGAAGAAGAAGGAGAAGAAAGAAGAAGAAGAAGAAAAGAAGAAGAAGAAAGAAGAAGAAGAAGAAGAAGAAGAAGAAGAAGAAGGAGAAGAAGAAGGAGAAGAAGAAGGAGAAGAAGAAGAAAGTACAGTTTCCTGCCTTTCTTTTCATTCCCTCTCTTCCTTCAGTCTTTGTTTGTCTGATTGTCAGAAGAAGAAGAAGAAAGTACAGTTTCCTGCCTTTCTTTTCATTCCCTCTCTTCCTTCAGTCTTTGTTTGTCTGATTGTCAGTCTGTTTGACTAGCTGCCATTTTAACAGTTCGACATCGAATCACTTTCACTTTCGTCCGTCGGATGAGACTATAAACCGAGGCACCGTGTTCGAACGCATGCAGAACATCTTGTGCACACGTTTTAAAAACCCATTCCGCCTGTCGGAAGAGTAGGCCTAATTCATGCCTGTGAGAACGGATGATAAAATAAAATCAAACTAAAAAACCACAAACAAACCCATGGACACAGGTGTTGTGTGTAGACATCAACCCCGAAGTCGGTATACGGCTACTTTAAAGTTGAGCAATATCGGTTGCATGCGCAGACCTCGGAGCTCCAGTGGAGGAACGCAAAAAAACAAAGCCGGATAAATTTACCATCAACTTAGGGAAAGGGGGCATTCAGCTTCTATCAATGCACTGGTATCTCTTTTCATGACTTTAACATTAGTGTGGTCCAATTCTCTTTTTAATACATCGCCCACTCCCCCACATTCCCACTTCCCGCGCCCCCCCCCCCCCCCCCCCCCACCCCAAAGTGCGAACTTTAACTGCGACAGTTTCCACAAAAAAAGGTATACTTGGTCCTGCAAAATGTTCACAGGAATGACATGATTTTTTTGAATAATTAAAGTTCATAGTTTATTCTCATCAGTTAAAAGGATACGAACGTTGAATTTTCTTAGATATCATTTGCGGGAGAAAAAAAGTTCAGCTAAAAAAAAAAAGAAAAAGAAAACCCAAACAAAACAGTACACTCTAATGTAAAACACACATTTCAGTAAATTAATGCATAAAAACCCAAATCAAATATGGATAACTTTTATTCCAAAGGGGAAGAAAAAATAAGGAAAAGAAATCGATAATCAAACTGAAGCAGTTTCCTTCTTATTTTAAGAAAAATACACGAACAGTAAAACAGCACTATAGACACACACAACACACACACACACACACACACACACACACACACACACACACACACACACACACACACACACACACACACACACACCACACACGTACACACACACACACACACACACCACACACACACACACACACACACACACACACACACACACACACACCACACACACACACACACACACACACGTACACACACACACACACACACACACACACACACACACACACACACACACACACACACACACCACACCGCGCGCGCGCGCGCGCGCGCACTCACCCCCCCCACCCCCACCCCCACATACGACAAAACACACCTCCTACCTTCAGAACTCCTACGATCTAAACTTTACCAAAATTTACAAAAACACAACAGGGAACTGGATATGTGTAAAAAAAACAACAACCAACCAACAAAAACACGCGAGTGCTTGTTCCCTTATCCTCGAAATATAAAAATAAATCAATAAACTAAACTAAAATAAACAGTGAGTGACATTACCTTTCCACAACACAGCATTCAAGGCAGGAGGACTCAGCAAGAAAGACACTCGGCTAGGCGAGGCTAGGCTGGGCTAGACTAGACTAGCCCTATCCCTGCACAGAAGCTCAGTAGGCTTAGGCCTAGTAGTGAGTGAGTGAGTGAGATCACCTCTAGTGAAGCTGATAGGCTAAATAACTGGCTGCTGCAGCAGCTGGTCTCTGATTTGAACTGAAGGCCCCCAACTATGCTAAGTGCCTGTGTGGCCTTGCTCGCGAGCGATTCGCTTGCTGCTAGCCTAAGACTCGCCGTGGTATAGGTAGGCCTAAGCCCTTGTCTGCGAAGCTTGTCCTCTGTCTTTGTGTCTGTCTTTGTGTCTGCCTCTGTCTGTCTGTTTGTCTATTTATTTATTTTTATTTTTTATTTTCTATTTTATTCTTTTATATCGAGGATAATGGAATAAGCACTTACGTGCTTTTTTTTATATCCAGTCCCCGTGTGTATGCAGTTTTGTAAATTTTGTCATCTGTTCCCACCGGCACGCAATGGCCTACTCTTACGAAAAGCAAGGGAACAAGGATTTAACGTGTGCGCAAGATGTTCTGTATGCGTTCGAAAACGGTGCCTCGGTTATAGTCTCATCCGAAGGACTTTGACATTCAGTTCGATTTTTTGGTCAAACTGGGAAGAAAGGGCGAGGCTGGGGATCGAACCCACAACCTCACGGTTAACTTGTTGGCAGGCAAACATCTTAACCATCCTGCCACCTTCCTTCCTTTGTTTGTCTCTGTCTGTCTGTATGTCTGTCTGTCTATTTGTTTGTCTGTTTCTGTCTCTGACTGGATGTAAAAAAGCACATGAGTGCTTATTCATTATCCTCGAAATAAAAGAATTTGTCATTGTCATTGTCTGTCTCTGTCTCTCTCTCTCTGTCTCTGTTTCTCTCTGTGTATCTGTTTCTCTGTCTGTCTGTCTGTGTCTCTCTGTCTGTCTCTGTCTGTCTGTGTGTGCGTGCGTGCGTGCGTGTTTGTGTGTGTGTTATCAGTAGTAATGTAGTAGTAGTAATAGTAGTAGTAGTAGTAATAGAAGTAGTATAATAATAGTATATAATAATAGTAGTAGTAGTAATAGTGTAAGTAGTAGTATAGTGTAGTTAGTAGTAATAGTAGTGTATAGTAGTATAGTAGATAGTAGATAGTAGTATAGTGTAGTAGTAGTATAGTAAGTAGTATATATAGTATAGTAGTATAGTATAGTAGTATATATATAGTAGTATATATGTAGAGTATAATAGTAATAGTAGTAGTAGTAGTAAAGTAGTAGTAGTAAGTAGTAGTAATAGTAGTAGTAGTGATGGTAGTAGTAGTAGTAGTAGTAGTAATAATAGTAGTAGTAGTGGTGGTAGTAGTAGTAGTAGTAGTAGTAGTAGTAGTAATAGTAGTAGTAGTAGTAATAGTAGTAGTAGTAGTAATAGTAGTAGTAGCAGCAGCAGCAGCAACAGCAGCAGCAGCAGCAGCAGCAGCAGCAGAAGTGGTAGTGGTGGCCTTGGTGCTAGCCTACAATAAACCGAGGTCCCGTGTGTTACACATAATTATATAACACAGGTAAAAGAACCGACATGTAACAAAAGAGTTGACCCTGGCGAAATTATAATAAAAATAATATAATAATAATAAATGTAACTTATATAGCGCTATATCTTGCAAAGACAAATCAAAGCGCATGCATTCAACCTAATCTTACACAGTCATGCAATCAATGATAAATAATCAATAGTTTAAGCAAACAGATATTTACAAACATGGTGCGATGCAGACAAAATCTATGAAATAAAATTTCAACAGTCAAATGTTTTTCAAAAGCACACACACACTCACATAGGTCGTATACTTTAGCAGGGTGATAGGACATGGGTTAGTGAAGGTGGGATAGTTCTGATATGAAACAGGAGGGGGCAATCCTAGGTTTGAAATAAATATGTCTTGAGGCTTGATTTAAAAGTGTCATAACAAGGTTTCTGGCGAAGAGAGAGGGGGAGCTCATTCCAGGTCGATGGACCCGAAATAGAGAAAGAGCGGCGGCCAACAGTGAAGTGGTTGAATCTAGGTATTCGTAGGCACAAGGTATCTGCAGTAGAGCGGAGGGAACGTTAAGGAGTGTACAGGTTAAGACATTCACAGAGGTAGGAGGGTGCAGTTTTGTGGAGACATTTATAACAGAGGGTACTGATCTTATAATTTACTCTCTGTGGCACAGGCAGCCAGTGGAGAGATCGCAAGAGAGGGGTAATGTGCTCAGATTTTTTCTTTCTGAGAACAAGTCGAGCTGCGGAGTTTTGTATACGTTGAAGGGAGTGGATAGATGATGCTGGCAGACCAGACAAGAGAGAATTGCAATAGTCCAGACGTGAAAGAATGAGAGAAGTGACAAGTTTGGCTGTTGCATCTGTGGACAGGTACTTTCGAATTGCACTAATACGCCGTAATTGATAGTAGCACGACTGACAAGTCTGGGTGATGAATTTTTTTCATAGAGAGTGTGTTGTCGATAACGACACCTAGATACTTCACAGCAGTGGATAGAGGGACTGATGTATTGCCGAGTTCTATTGAAGTTGTTGTAATGGAAGAGAGTTTGTGTTTGGTCCCTACGAGCATGGCTTCGGTTTTATCTGCATTTAGCTGTAATTTGTTCTGTGTCATCCAATTTTGAATATCTTCAAAGAAGCGGGCCATGTTTGTCAGGAGAGAAGGCAGATTTTCAGGAGTAACACTGCTTTGAATGTGAGAGTCATCTGCGTAAAAATGATGGTTGATTTGATGACGGTTTATTATATGTGACAGTAGGGCAGTGTAAAGAGTGAAAAGAACAGGGCCTAGAACTGATCCCTGTGGGACTCCGCATTCCACTTTGGCAGGTATTGATTGAATCTTGTTTACTGTAACTGTCTGGTATCGGTCAGTAAGGTATGAATTAAACCAGGTGAGGGCTGTGCCAGTAACACCGAACGTTTTTTGAAGACGGGAGAGAAGAATTGAGTGGTCTATAGTATCGAAGGCTGCTGATAAGTCGAGTAGAGTGAGAAGGGAGATTTTCCCTGAGTCAGAAGCGAGTAGAAGCGTGTTTAAAGTATGTACTAGGGTGGTTTCAGTGCTGTGGTTTACGCGATAGGCAGACTGAAACTCAGGAAGAAGATTGTTGGAGAGAAGGTGGTTTTTGAGCTGTTTGAGAACTACTTTTTCAAGGACTTTAGAAATAAAAGGTAGATTGGAAACAGGTCTATAATTCTTCAGAATGTTAGGGTCAAGGTCATGCTTTTTGAGTAGAGGTATGACTATAGCAGTTTTGAGAGCTGATGGAACATTTCCTGAAAGAAGAGATGAGTTTACTATTTTCGTGATAGCGGGTATGAGTTGTGGTAGGCACTGTGTGAAAAGAGAAGCAGGTATGGGATCAAGATCACATGATTTTATTGTCATTTCTTTCAGAATTGTCATGATTTCTTTCTCACTTGTCGGATGAAAGAAAAGGAGAGGAGAAAGCACTTACGTGCTTTTTTTTTTATATCCAGTCCCCGTGTGTATGCAGTTTTGTAAATTTTGTATCATGTTTCCCAACCGCACGCCAATGGCCTACTCTACGAAAAGCAACAGGGAACTAGGATTTAAAAGTGTGCGCGCAGGAGTTGTTCTGTATGGTTCGAAAACGGTTGACTCGGTTAAAGTTCATCCCGAAGGACTTTGACAATTCAGGTCGATTTTTTTTGGTCAAACTGGGAAGAAAGGGCGAGGTCTCTGGGGATCGAGACCCAACAACTCACGGTTAACTAGTTGGCAGGCACAACATTCTTAACCATCCCTGCCATCTTCCTTCCTTTGTTTGTCTCTGTCTGTCTGTATGTCTGTCTGTCTATTTGTTTGTCTGTATTCTGTCTATGACTTGGATGTAATAAAAAGCACATGAAGTGCTTAATCTTCATTATACCTCGCGAAATAAAGAATTGGTTATTTGTCATTGTATGTCTCTGTCTCTCTCTCTCTGTTATCTGTGTCTCTCTGTGTATCTGGTTCTCTGTCTGTCTGTACTGTCGTCTCTCGCGTCTGTCTCATGTTGGTCTGCCTAGGGTGCGTTGCGTGAGTGCGTGCTGTTGTTTGTGCTATCCTGTGTGTATATCAGTTGGTAAGAATAGTAGTAGTTGTAATAGTAGTAGTAGTAGTAAGTGAAGTCGTAGTAATATATAATAATATATTAATAGTTGCAGTTAGCTCAGTCATGGGTTATCCAGTAGTGGTGTATTAGTAGTAATGGTGGTAGTTTGTAGTAGTAGTAGTATGTATAGTGGTAGTAGTTGTAGTAGATAGTAGTTAGTAGTTAGTCCGCATAGTAGTAGTTAGAAGTACTACAGTTTAGTAGTTGTAATAGTACGTAGTATATATATCAGTCGTAGAGTAGTAGTAAGTTAGTAGTTTTAGTTAGTAGTAGTAATTAGTAGTCAAATAATAGTAGTAGTAGGCGGATGGGTCAGTAGTAGTAGTTGTCAAGTAGTTAGTAGTAATAAATTGTCAGTAGTAGTAGTTGTGGTGGTCAGTAGTAAGTAGTAGTAGTAGGTTTGTTGTTGTAATAGTAGTAGTTAGTAGTAATAGTAGTTGTTGTAGTAATGTAGTAAGTTGCACAGCAGCCCAGCAGCAACACAAGCCGCAGCCAGCAGCTGCAGCAGAGGTGGTAGTGGTGGCCTTGGTGCTAGCCTACAATAAACCGATGGTCTCCCGTGTGTTACACATAAATTATATACACAGGTTTTATAAAAGAACCGACATGTAACAAAAGAGTTGGGGACCCTGGCGACGGAAATTATAATTAAAAATATATAATAATATGTAAATGTACTTTTTATCAGCGATATATCTTGGCAAAGACATAAATTCAAGCGCATGCATTCAACCTAATCTTACACAGTCATGCAATCAATGATAAATATCAATAGTCTTAAGCCAACTGGATATTATTTACAAACATGGTGGCGATGCAGACAAAATCTATGAAATAAAATTTCAACAGTCAAATTGTTTTTTCAAGCACACCACACACTCACATAGGTCGTATATTAGCAGGGTGATGGACATGGGGGTTAGTGAAGGTGGGATAGTTTGATTTGAAACAGGAGGGGGCAATCCTAGGTTTGACAATTAAATATGTTCTTGATTCCTTGAGGCTTGATTAAAATGTGTCATAACAAGGTGTCTGCGAAGAGATGTTCTCTCGCTCTATGGCTCACCCAATACTCTCAGGTAGAGGGAGGAGAAGTAGAGCTAAGTAAGCTAGCTCAAGAGAAGAAGCTCAAGGAAGAGAAGATAAAAAGCTCAAAGGCTAGAAAAAGAAGAGAGAGCTAACAGATAGCTTAAGAGAGTGCTAGCTAGAGAGCTCAGAAAGATAGAAGCAAATAGGAAGAGAGCCTCTCAGAGAGGAATGATAGAAAAGCTGGAGATAAAGAGAAATAAGCGGCTAGGAGTCAAGAATAGCTAGCTAGGGAGAGAGAGAAGGGGGAGCAAGAGAGAAAGGGAGTAAGTGCTAAAGAGAGCTCATCGGTGAGAGAAAAGAAGTTGAAGAGAAGAGCTAAGCTAGAGGCTAGCTCAGCCAGAATAGAAGTAGAGCTTGAAGAGTAGAGCTAAAGCTAGTCTAGCAGCTAAGGCTCAGAGGAAGTAAATAGCAGAGCTCAGAGACAGCTAGCTAAAAGTCAGAAGCTAGCAAGAGGGTCATGCTAGTCAGAAATAGAAAGCTATAGCAAGAAATAGTAGAGCTAAGAAGAGAGCAGCAAGCGTCATAGAGCAGAGACGCAGCTAGAATAAAAGTAACGTAGGTGAAGAGCTAAGCTAGTGCTAGAGAGAAAGCTAAGCAGTAGAGAGTGGAGAATGTAGAAAAGAAGCGGCTATGAAAGAGACGTTAGGCTAGGAAGCAAGAGAGCTAGGAGTAAGAGAAAGAGAGCTAGAGAAAGTAGAGAAAGCTAGAAGAGCGAGAAGTAAGAGCTCAAAGCTAAAGGCTAGCGAATAGCTAGAGAGAAGACAGAGTAAGAGAGAGCTTGAGTTGTATAGCTGAAGAGAAGCTGAAGAAAGAGAGAGAGCAAGCAGCAGGAGCCTCATAGCTAAGACGAGTGAAGGAAGAGAAAGAAGCCTAGAGTCAAGTAGAAGAAGAAGTGGTAAGCACTCAAAAAGAAAGAGCTACAGCTAAGCTCAAGAGAAAGAGAGAGCTAGATAAGATAGAGCTAGCTAGAAGCTTGCAGGAGAGAGAGCTAGCAAGGAGAGGTCTAGTTCAAGAAGAGAGCAAGAGCTGATAGCTAGAGGCTAGCTGGAGCTTAAGAAGAGCACAAGAAACGATGAGAGGAGCTCAGCAGCCAGCTAGCTCAGAGCAAGAAAGAGCTAAGGAAGCGAGAAAAAGAAAGGAGCTAAGAGAAGGAGCAGTAGCCTCAGAGCTCAGCTCAGAGAGCTAGAGAAAAAAAAGAAGCTGAGAGAGAAAGAACAAGCGGGAGCTAAGAGCTCACATAGGCCAACGAAGAGGAAGAGCAGAGCTCAAGAGTAAAAGCTAAAGCTACAGAGAGAGAAAGCTAGAGTGAAGAAGAAATCAGGAAGAGAAGAGCAAAGCTCAAGCTAAGAAAAAGTGAGAAAAGCAGAAGTAGATACAAAAGGAAGAGTAAGAAAAAAAGAGAAGCTAGGAAGAGAAGCAGAGAAGAAGAAAGAGCTAAAGATAGAGCTCATGAGAGAGAGAGAAGCTAAGCTCATAGGAGTAGTAAGCTCAGTAGCAGAGAAGAAAAGAGGAGCTAGAGAGAAAAGTTAGAGCAACAAAAAGTGCAAGAGAAGAAAGCTAGATAAGCTAGTCAGAGCTACGTCTTAAGCTCAAGAGAGCTCAGAGTCTAAGAAAGAACTCATCCAGGAGTAGAAAGAAAAAGAAAGAGCTAGAGAGAAACAAGCAGCTTGCTAGAAGAAGAGAGAGAAGAGTGAGAGTATGCAGAGTGCTCAAAGTTGCAGTAGAAAACAAGAGAGCAGAGAACATGCAGCTCAGCAGCTTAAAGCTGTAAAGCTAGTGCTTAGCTAAAGAAGAGCTCTTGAGCTATAAAGAAGAAGAGTCTCAGCTCAAGCTTAGAGAGCTCTGCAAAGCTCAAGTACGTAGCTCAAGAGAGAGAAAGCTAGAGATAAGAGAGTAGCTAGTCAAAGAGAGAGAGTAGTTAAGCTCATAAGCTCAAGAAGAAGAGCTAGGAGCTCAGTAGCTCTGAGCAGAAGAGATAGTTAAAGACTAGAGGCTCAAAGCTCATAGCTCTAAGGTTAAGGGTGAAAGAGAAGTAGCAGCTTCAGCTCTAGAGATAGAAGAAGAGAAAGTTCGGACTTAAGAAGCAGAGTCTTGCTATGCTCAAGGAGAAAGAGGAGCAAGAAGAGCTGCTAGCTCAAGATTAGCTCAAGCTAGCAGAGAGCTTAAGAAAAATGCTCAGAAAAAGAGTAAGGAAGAGAAGCAAGCAAAGCTCAAACAAGAAAAGTGAGCTAAAGAAAGAGCAGCTAGAAGAAGAAGCTAGAGCAAGAGAGTAGCAGAGTAGAGCTTGAGAGCTCCAAGCATGAGAAGAGATGCAGCTCCAAAAAAAGCAAGAAAGAGCTAAGAGATAGAAGCTGGAAGCAGAGCTCAAGAGAGAGAAAGAGCCAAAGTTGACAGTGAGTCAGCAGCTGGAGTAGAGTAAGAGAGATGCAGTAAAGAGTAGAGAGCTTGAAGCTAGCTCAAAGAGAGAAGAGCTAGAAAGTAGCTCAGAGGAAGAAGAAGAGAGAGAAGTAAGCCGAGCTAGCTAGAGCTAGCTCATGCTCATAAGCTAACACAAGAAGGCTCAAGCTAGTAGTAAGTAGAAAAGCTGGCTAGAGCAGTTCTAAAGAGAGCTAGCTATGAGAAGAGGAAGCTCAGAACGAATAGTATAGTAGCTTGAGCTGCAGCAGCTCTAAGCTCAAGCTCAAAGAAAGAGAAGGAAGAAGCTCAAGAGAGAGTCTAAGCTAAGAGAAGAGAAGCTAGGAAAGATGCAGGAGTGCTTTCAGTCTCAAAGCTCATCGATGAGAAGTAGAGAGCTAGCAAAGCTAGGAGAAGCAGCTGAGAGCTATGAAGAGGAAGAAAGTAGGAGCCAGCTCAGTTCAGCTGAAAGGAAGAGAAGCTCAAAAGAAGAAGCAAAAGAGAGATGCTAGAGAGCTAGAAGTGAGCAGTTCAGAATCAAGTAGAGAGAAGAGGAGGAGGCAAGTGAGGTGTGATGTAAAGTATAAAAGCTCTGGAAAGAGAGGCTCAGAGATAGAAAGAGTAGAAGATGCAGAGAGAGGAAGCCTAGAATGAGAGGTAGAAGCTAGCAGAAGCAGCAAACCAAGGAGACGTCTAGTAAGAGCTCAAGCTAAGCTCATAGAATAGAGCTAAGCCGAATTGATAGGAAGAGAGAGCTAGCTCATGAAGAAGAGTTACAGCTCATAAGCAGCTAGGAGAGAGTTGTTTTTTCAAGAGCTCAAGAAGCTCAATAGAGCAGAGAGAGCTGCTAAGCATGAGTGCCGTAAGAGGAGAGTGCAGCAATAGCTAGAGCTAAGAAGAGGGAGAGAGCTCAATTAGTAAGAAGAAGCAAAAGAGGCAGGAGAGAAGACAGGCTCAAGGAAAAGCTAAAGAGAGCTAGAATAGCTTAAGAGAGGCTCAGCTAGGAGAGAGCTAGCTCAGAGATAGCAGTAGAGTAGAATAGAGTCAAGCTAGCTAGCTCATAAGAGAAAGATCAGAGCTCATAGAGAAGTGCAAAGAGCTCAAGTAGGTGAAGCAGTGCTCTAGGAAAAGCTAAGTGATAAAAGAGCTGAGAAGAGAGCTTAAGAGCTAAGAGAAAGAGTCAAGAGGATGAGAGAGCAGAAGAAAGAAGCTAGCTCAGCCTGTAGAGCTAGCTCAGAAGCTAATGCTCAGTAGGCTCAAAGAGGAGAAGAGAGAGTCAGAGCTAGGGAGCTCAAGAAGAGGCTCAGCAGGCAGCTTGGAAAGCTCATAAAGCTCAAGAAGCTCAGTACAGAGATGAGTGAGGCCTCAAGCTTCCATGAGCTCAGCTAGCTAGAGAAGAAAAAGAGTAGAAAGGCTAGAAGAGCTTAGCTCAGCAGTGCGCTCAAGCAGAAGAGAGCAGCAGTGAGTGGAGCTAAGAAGAGCTCATGTCATGAGTAGTAAAGAAGCTAGCAAGCTAAAGAAAAAGCTAGAGCTTAGAGAGGAGGAGGCTCAGTGTAAGCGCAGAAGTAAGCTCCGAAATAGCTCATAGAAGTCTCAAGAGCTCATTAGTAGAGAGAGAAGAAGAAGTTAGAGCTCATTGAAAAAAGCTAGAAGCTTGATTATCATCGCTTAGCCTAAAGTGCTCAAAAGAGGCTCAGAGCTAGCTTCAATAGCGCCAGAAGCTCCAGCTCAAGCTAAATTCAAGTCATTTCCAAAGCGAAGAAAAAGCTCACTTAAGAAGAAGAAAATGCTAGAGCTAGTCCAGCATGAGAAGCTCAGCAAGAAGTAGCTAGCAAAGAAGTAGAGAGCTACAAGAGTTGAGAAGCAGGAGGCAGAGCTTAGCTGAAGGCTAAGTCTCCCTCTTAACGCTCTTTTAGAGTGAGGAAAGCTCAGCAGCAAGAGCTAGAGTAAGGAGCAGAGGAGTAAGCTCATTCCAGGTCGATGGACCCGAATATAGAGAAAGAGCGGCGGCCAAACAGTGATGTGTTTGAATCTAGGTTATTCGTTAGGGGCACCACAAGGTATCTGACAGTTAGAGCGGGATGGAGGAACGTTAAGGGAGTGTTACAGGTTAAGAAATTCACGACAGGTAGGAGGGTGACAGTTTTTGTGGAGACAGTTTTTATAACAGACGGTTACTGATCTTATAAATAAATTTACTCTCTGTGGCTCAGGCAGCCTGTTGGGAGAGATCGCAAAGAGAGGGTAATGTGCTCAGATTTTCTTTCTGAGAACAAGTCGAAGCTGCGGATGTTTTGTTTACGTTGTAAGAGGGGAGTAGTGGATAGATGAAGCTGGCAGACCAGGACAACGAGTGAATGGCAAATTAGTCCAGACGTGAAAGAATTGAGAGAATAGTGACAAGTTAGTTTTTTGGCTGTTGCATCTGTGGACATGTGTACTCTTTTCGAATCTGCTCTAATTACGCCTGTTTTTGATAGTAGCACGAATACTGACAAGTCTGGGTGTATGAATTATTATTTTTTTTCATAGAGATGTGTGTAGTCGATAAAACGACTACCTAGGGATACTTCACTGCAGTGGAATAGAGGGAACTGTGGATTGCGAGTTCTATTGAAGTTGTTGTATTGGAAGGAGTAGTTTGTGTTTTGGTCCCTACGAGCATGGCTTCGGTTTTTATCTGCATTTAGCGTAATTTGTTCTGTCGTCATCCAATTTGTGAATAATCTTCAAAGAAGGGGCCATGTTTTGTCTGGAGAGAAGGCAGAGTTTTTCTGGAGTATACATGCGTTTGGATTGTGAGATGTCATTCTGCGTAAAAAATGATGGTTGATTTGATGACGGTTTTATTATATGTGACTGATAGGCTGTGTGTAAAGAATGATGAAAAGAACAGGGCCTAGAGAACTGATCCTTGTGGGGGAACTCCCGCATTCCCCCCTTTGGCAGGTATTGATTGAAGCCTTGTTTACTGTAACTGTCTGGTATCGAGTCAAAGTAAGGTATGAGATATTAATCCAGGTGAGGGCTGGGGCTTGATGTTTTCTGTGTTTGCAGTAACACGAAATCGTTTTTTTGAAGACTGGGTGAGAAGGTGAAAGAACATGGAACGTGGTCTATGTACGATGGTGCTGATAAGTCGAGTAGTAGAGTGAGAAGGCGAGAGTTTCCCTGGAGTCAGAAGCGAGGTTAGAAAGCTGTGTTTTTAAAGTATGTACTAGGGTCGGGGTTTCAGTGCTGTGGTTAACGCGATAGGCACACAAACCACTGTAAAATCAGGAAGAAGATTGTGGAGAGAAGGTGGTTTTTGAGCTGTTTGAGAACTACTTTTTCAAGGACTTTAGAAATAACAAGGTAGATTGGAAAACAGCGTCTATAATTCTTCGAATGTTAAGGAGTCAAGGTCATGCTTTTTGGAGTAGAGGTATGGACGTATATAGCAGTTTGGAGAAGCTGATGGAAACATTTCCTGAAAGAAGTGATGAGTTTACTATTTTCCCGTGCGTGATAGCGGGTATGAGGTTGTGGTATGGCACTGTGTGTGTGAAAGAGAAGCAGGTTATGGGATCAAGATCATTGATTTTATTGTCATTTCTTTCATGATTGTCATGATTTCTTTCTCACTTGATATGGGATGAAAGAATAAGGAGAAGGTAGTTAGTTTAGTGCCAGAGAATTGGGAGGAGAATCAGGAAGTGCAGGCTTGGAAAAGTGAGTCTGGCTGATCCAGTTGAAGCGAATGTTATTGACTGTTTTTCAGAAGAAGAATGCAGAAAGAAAGAAAATATAGATGGAAAGTTCAGAGTGGTTGTGGATGGAAAGGCAGAGGGCTTGCCTTCGCAGATCAAGAAGAGTAGATGTGAGGGAGAAAAAGAGAGTATAGATTTCTTTGACGTGGGCAATCAAGATGCACCGTGGGAAGAGGAATACTTTTGTTTCTGAAAGAATTCAAGATTAGACTTTGTTTATTAGTTTTGGAAGAGTTGCTTGTTGTTTTCCGTTTTTGTTTTTTTTCGCCACTCTGCCGCTTAGCATGCCCTGCGTTTGCGCTTTGCACTCAGGATGTTCGTATGGTATAACAGGTGCACAGGGACTGTCAGGCAGGGAGCGGATTCAGTGGGAGGGTTTGCAAGCTCATCAAGCAGTTGGCTGAAAACAGTATTGCTATGTTTCGAAAAGGTCTCAGTGTTTGTCAGAGGTTAGTGATAGCGTTCAGCAGCTTGTGTAGAGAAAAAGTTTCAATGTCTATGCCTTGAGATTGCGACGTGGTGGACACGCCGTAGGTGACACGTTTCTTCCTTTCTGTAGGTTTTTTGCAATGTCTTTGAGGGAGAAAAGGAAGGAAAACGAAAAGAAGAAGAAAAACGGGAAAGGAAGAAGAAAAGAGAGACGAAAGATAGAAAAGAATGAGAGAAAAGGATGAAGAATAGAAAAAAGAAGGAAGAGAAAAGAAAAGAAAGAGCGAAAGAAAAGAAAGGAAGAACAAAAGAAAGAAAAGGGAAAGGAAAAAGAGAAAGAAAAAGAGAGGAAAAGAGAGGAAAGGGAAAGAAAAGAAGAAAGGAAGAAAAGATAGAAAGAGAGGGGAAAGGAAAGAGGAGGGGAGAAGAAGAGAAAGAAAAGAGAAATGAAAAAGAACAGGAAAAGAAATAGAAGGAAAAGAAGTAAAAGAAAGGAGAAAGGGAAAAGGTGATAAAAGAAAGAAAAGACGGGGGAAAAGGAAGAAAGAGGGGAAGGGGAAGAGAGGATGAAAGAGGAAAGAAAAGAACAAAAGAATAGAGAGAAAGGGAAAAAGAGAATGAAGAAGAAGGAAGGAACAGAAAGAACTGAAAGAAGAGAGAATGGAGAGGAAAAGGGAAGGGGAAATAGAATAGGGGAAGGAGAAATGGAAAAGAAGGAAAAGAAAGAGGGGAAAGAGAATAAGAGCGGAAGGGGGGGAACAGAAAGAAGAAAGAAAGAAAAGAAGAAATAGGGAAAAAGGGGTAAGAAGGGGATAAAAAAAGGAAAAGAGGAGAAAGCAAGTAGGGGAAGGAAAAGGAAAGAAAAGAAAGGAAAAAGGAGGAAAATGGAGAGGAAAAAGAAGAAAGATAAAAGAATATGCAGAACAGAATGATCAGGAAAAGTAGTTCATCAGTGTGATAGATACAGATGAGACCAAATATTGTGATACATCAGTTATGAGCCAGTCTGGATATGTTCTGGATCGGTGTGTTGGACTTTCAGGTACAGCTGTGAAAGAGAAGTGGTTGGACAAAGAAGAGAAAGACGTTTTGACATTCAGGGATGGAAGACGGGTTGTCAAAGTGAAAGTTTTTAAAGCCTCCAAGAATTATAAGCTTTCTGGGAAGAGTGGGGTAGGAATTATGTAGAAAAAAAGCCCTGCACTCTGTTAGGGGAACTCCATATATAGTTACAGGCAGGTAATGTAAAGAAAAAAAAAATTGCGGTGGCGCTTCGCTTTGTGGCGATGCGTTACTCTTTTCTCCCGAGGGAGAGCAGACTAATTGTCGCTGAGAAATTCTTCCTCGACTTTAAGTTGGTACAAAATATTAAAAAAATAAAAAAATTAAAAAAAGGGTTGTTTTGTTGTTGATTCGAGATTTGGTTCTTCTCTTTTGCTTTCAAATAAGAGCAAAAATTTTCAACTAAATTTGGTAAGAGTTCATTTTTTCAGATGTTCATCTGCCTTGTTAACTTCACTAAAATGAAAATGACTTGCGATCTCCAGTAAAAACCTGGTCCCCTGTCGGAAGAGGTAAGCTTTCGTGTGCCAGCGGAACGCCGGTGGCAAAGTTTTTCACCGCTCCATGCCACAGGGAACAGGATGCAAAAAAAAGCACATAAGTTCATTCGAATTTTCCAATATAAGTAGTCAAATAAAGAAATATAAAAAGCAATTAAGTGATTCGTTCAGCATTTTTCCAAATATTCTAAGAATTCAAATAACAAGAATAAAAACACTACTCTACTTCTCTACTACTACTACTACTACTTAAGACATAACTACTAATACTTACTACTACTACGGACTACTACTACTACTACTACTACTATTACTACTACTTTTCTGATAATGATAATTAATAATGATGGTGATGGAAAAAAAAAAATGACGATGATGGTTTGTGTGCTAGGTGGTGATGTTGCTGCTGCTGTTGCTTGCTGCTGCTTTGCTGCGGCTGCTGCTGCTCTGCTGCTGCTGTTTTGCTGATTGCTGCTGCTGATGATGATGATGATGATGATGATGAGGAGGAGGAGGAGGAGGAGGAGCTGAAGAAAGAGTAGACACCTTCGATAACTCGATATGTCTCTGTATTGCAAGCAACACGAGAGCAGAATAAATGCCATACAAAGATCCCCCAACTTCCTCAGCAGGTGCATCAATCAATACCTGGCACTCTTGGCAGAGGGAAGCTGAATAACAAGGATTCGCTCGACTGAAGAACAGCAGGAAAGATTTTTAAACGACAACAACGACAACAAACCAAAAAAACATTAACCAAAACCAAAATAAACAACGAGGAAGAGAGGAGGAAAACAGATTGCGGTAGAGAAAAAAAAAAGGAGTTTTTTCGTACGAAAAGAACAATCCTAACTCACACACACGCGCGCTGCGTCGCATTATACAGACACAGACACCACACTCACACACACACTTCACGTCACACACACACACCCACACACACACCACACACCACACGGACACTCATAGACCACACTTTACACCCCCCCCCACCCCCACCACCAACCACCCTTCCCCCCCCCCCACACCCACTCCAGAGAGAGAGACGGAGAGAGGGGGGGGGGGGGGGGGGGGGGGGGGGGGAAAGGGGGGGGGGGGCAGACAGACAGGACGACGACAGACAGACATAGACAGACAGACGGGACGGACAAGTAAAACGACAACACAGAGAACGACAGTAACCACCCCCCCCCCTCCTCGCCACCCACTCCAAAACAAAAAAAACCCAAATCAACCATCCAAACAAACAAAAACACACGCAAGCAAACAAACAAAAACAATCCAACAAGCAAACAAATAAAACACACAAGGACATTCCATGATTTTATACACACATTTTGAAAATTCTCGGAGACAACAACAACTGAACGACAGAAGAAGCACTATGGCAGAGCCAGAAAAAACAACACCGCGAAGTGACGTGACATTTGCTCATCTTGTCCAATTCACAAAACAATTGCTACTCTCCACAACACGTACACACACACACACACACACACACGTTACAAACACACACGTACACACCACGGTGCGCGTGCGCGTACACACAACACACACACAACACGTACCCACACAACACGCGCGGTGCGCCGTACCCACAAACACACAGACAACACTCACACACATAGACACGCACACGTTTACACACACACATACTCTCTCCCCTCTCTCTCTTCAATGCCCAATACAAGTGCACTCTTAACACACACACAAAACAACACCACCCACAAACAAAACACACACACACACACACACACACACACACACACAACCACATCTCCCCCTCCCTCTTCGTCAATGCACAAATACAACTGCACTCCACACACACACACACACACACACACTCTCTTTCTCTCTCTCCTCTCTCTTCTTCTTCCCTCACTCTCTCTCTTCAATGCACAAACTTTAGTGTACTCATAACACTACACCACACCCACAACACACACGCACAACACACACACACACACACACACACTCACACACCACACACACACACGACACAACACACTCACTCACCCTCCTCCCCTCTCTCTTCAATGCACAAATACAACTGCACTCCACACACACACACACACACACACCACACTCACACCACCACACACCACACACACACACAAACAACACTCCTCTCTACTCTCTCTCTCTTCTCTCTCTCTCTTCTCTCCCCTTCTCTTCTTCAATGCACAAATACAATTGCACTCCACACCACACACGCACACACCAACACACACACACACACAACACACATACACACATCACACACACACCACACCCACATACACACCACACACACAACACACACTCTCTATCTCTCGCTCTATCTCTCCCTCCCTCTCGTTCTCTCTCTTCAATGACAAATATACTGTGTACTCACACACACACACACACACACACAAACACACACACACACACCAAACCACACACACAACACACACACACACCCACACACACACACAACTCACACACACACAACACACTAACCACAACACACAACACACTAAACACACCACACACACCCACTAAACTCACACACTAACTCACACACACAACACACACACAACACACACACACACCACACACACACACTCCACACAACACACCACACACACAAACACACACACACACTCTAACACAACACCACACACACTCTAACAATAACACATACACACACGCGCACACGCACACCACAAACACACACGCACACACAACACATCACGCACAGCACACACACGCACACGCACACACACACACACGCACACGCGCACACGCACACGAACACACCAACATCACACACCACACATACACACACATACACACACACACTTTTCTTTCTCTCTCCGAGTACAGACATTTTCATGCGTGAGCTCATCATGATGGAATTTTATTTATTTATTTATTTATCTATTCATTTATATCGAGGATAATGGAATAAGCACTCATGTGCCTTTTTTTTACATCCAGTCCCCGTGTGTATGCGGTTTTGTCAATTTTGTCATCCGTTTCCACCGGCACACAATGGCCTACTCTTCCGAAAAGCGGAACAGGATTTAACGTGTGCGCAAGATGTTCTGCATGCGTTCGAACACGGGGCCTCGGTTTATAGTCTCATCCGAACGACAAAGACAATTTGTTCATTGTGTTCGGTTTCCTCTTGATTCTTTTAGTTCGAACCACTGTTGGCTACTTAGTTGATCAGTTCATTAGTGGATCGGTGGTCTAGAGGTAACGCGCCTGTCTAGAGACTGAATAGTCCGGGTACGGAAGTGTGCGGTGGTTCGAATCCCGTTTGGGCCCGAAACTCACCCCCAGCCCCTCCATGAGTGGTGGTCTGGGCGCTAGTCTTTCGGATGAGACGATAAACCGAGGTCCCGTGTGTTACACATAAATTATTCAGCGCACGTTAAAGAACCCAAGGCAAACAAAGAGAGTTGTCCTGGCAAAATTCTGTAGAAAGCACTCTGATAGGGACAACAAATACAGTTGCAGACACACAAAAAGGGTGGCGCTGCTCTTGTGGCGACGTGCTCTCCCCGGGGAGAGCAGCCCGAATTTCACGCAGAGAACTCTGCCGTGACTTAAAGTGGTATAGATAAATAAATAAAAAAATTAATAGGTTGTCAGATTGGAAAGAGTGTATTTCGTTTGAGGATACGAAATAATGCTGTTGCTTTTTTCTTCTTGGTATAGCTTTTGATCACAGCGTGATAATGTATGCTTTTCTTGTTCTTGTTCTTGCTCTTATTATTGTTCTTGCTCTTCTTTTTCTTCTTCTTCTTCTTCTTTTCTTCTTCTTCTTCTTCTTCTGCTTCTTCTTCTTCTTATTCTTCTCTTCTTCTTCGTCGTCGTCGTCGTCGTCGTCGTCTTCTTCTTCTTCGTCTTTTTTACGGGGGGGTAGGGGGGGTGGAAGGAGGGTACTTCTTATGCTTGTAGTTCCTTTGGAAAATGTTTTCACATCTCTGTTTGTAT
>CM054138.1:33186631-33226631 GCA_028751875.1 Rapana venosa
ACACACACATGCGCGCACACGCGCGCGCGTCGCGCTCACAACACACACACACACACACACACACACACACACACACACACACACACACACACACACACACACACACACACACACACACACACACAGAGAGAGAGAGAGAGAGAGAGAGAAACAAACACAACTAAAACCAACTACAAAAGCAAGGAGAAGAGAAAACAGGAAGAAAGACAGACAGACAGAAAGACAGAAAACAAGCAAGCAAGAAAGAAGGAAATGAAAAGAGACGAAGAGAGAGAAAAAAGAAAGAAAAACACAAAGAAAGAAACAAACAGAAAAAAAGAAAAGACAGACAGACAGAAAGAAAGAAAAGACAGAAAGAAAGAAAGAAATGAAAAAAGAGACAGAAAAAAAAGAAGGAAGAAAAACAAGAAAGAAAGAAAAGAAAAGAAAAAAAAAAAAGAAAAGAAAAGAAAAAACGAAAGAAAAAAACACCCCTAAACAACCCCAAAACCATTTCAGCATCAAAATATATTACCCTCCCCCCCACCCCCCCACCACCACCACCAAGGAAGTTTCTGTAAGTAAACAAAACCATACAAAGAAAAGTAGTCAGACTCATCGAACACCAAACACCCTCAGACCCCTTACACCCCCTGAGACTATAAACCGAGGCCCCGTGTGCGAACGCACGCAGAACATCTTGCGCACACGTTAAATCCTGCTCCGCTTTTCGTAATAGTAGGCCATTGTGTGCCGGTGGGAACAGATGATATAATTTACAAAACCGCATACACACGGGGACTGGATGTAAAAAAGCACATGAGTGTTTATTCCATTATCCTCGATATAAAAGAATAAATAAACTTTAAAAAACCAACATAAAACCAAACCAAACTCTTGTACCACTTCCCTCCCCTTCCCTCCCTCCTCTTCCACCCCTCCCCCTCCCACCCCTCCACAATATATTGATTCACCATTACAACGCGACACACCGCCCTGCAACAATGTACGCAACAACACGACCACTCAGCAGCAAGCAAAAGGCAATACCAGATAACAACAACAAACAACAAACAACAAAACACACACACACGATACAAACCAAACCACACTTTGTCATTAACATGCAGACGCAGCGCGTGCATAAGCAATACAGAGCGGATAATAATTTATTACCAGCCTGGTCTAGACTGGCCAGTCAGCCAGCCAGCCAGCCAGCCAGCCAGCCAGCCAGCCAGCACGCACTTCATAGTAATATTATTGTTATTATTATTATTTCTGTTGTTGTTATTGTTGTTCTTGTGGCGCTTTTACTGGGCGTGTCTACTACTTCAAGGACACAAGTCTTAAGCGAAACAAGCGTGAGAACATTGTAGTGGCGGTTTGGCAGCTGAGCAAACGGGTTATCGATCTTGTACACACACGCACACGCACGCACGCACGTGGAACACACACACACGCACACACACACGCACGCACACAAATACACACATACACACACACACATACACACGCATACACACATACACACACGTACACATGTACGCACACACACACACATACATACACATACACACACTTATACACACACGCGCGCGCGCGCGCGCATACACACACACACACAGAGTTACACACACACACACAAATACGCACATATACACACATACACACACGTACACACACACACACACTACACACACACACACACACACACACACACACACACACACACACACACAAACACAAACACACGCACACACACACACAGACAAACACACGCAGGCACTAGCAATGTCTTTAACAGGTGAGTCGACCATAACACATTTTAAAGCTGACAAAATCTGCCGTCCAATTAATAAAGAAGCAAGTTGCAAGTCACTTTGAGAAATCTTGTGCAAAATCAAACTTGTTGTTGAAATCATAATGAAGAATACAGCAAATTGATTGAACATGTGTAAAATATGCGCTACGAGCCCTAACAAAAAAAAGGATAAATTCATTAAATAAGATTTAAAAAAATTACCATATCGTTATGTTTTGTTGTGTTGACATTATGACATATTGATTTTGAAAAAACCCAGCAAAGATAGACGAAAGGTGTTCTAGAGACCTCTATTCTATTCTTTTATATCGAGGATAATGGAATAAGCACTTGTGTGCTTTTTTACATCCAGTCCCCGTGTGTATGCGGTTTTGTGAATTCTGTCATCTGTTACCACCGGCACACAATGGCCTACTCTTACGAAAAGCGGGACAGGATTTAGTTTCTCTAGAGGCCAGCACCTTGAGGGCGGTGCCCATCTCCTCTCCCTCGCTGCTTTACCTTCCCTGACCCTAAAGAGGGCAGGTACCCATTTACAGCTGGGTGAACTTGGGAGACTGTACCGAAGCCAAGGCGCGCAAACGGTCACCCATCCAACTGATAACCACGCTCGATGCTGCTTAACCCTAGCTGGGAGAAAGGGAGTGCTCTGACCACTGAGCTGTCCCCGTCCCCACAACATTTTGATACGTTGACGTAAGTTGAGATGTTTTGGTGATGTATGACATTTGGACACTGACGTTGTAAGGACATGCCACCCAGTTCAATATTAATTCCTTATTCGCATTTTAGTTTTTAAATTTTTATTTTATTCTTTTATATCAAGGATAATGGAATAAGCACTTATGTGCTTTTTTTTACATCCTGTCACCGTGTGTATGCGGTTTTGTAAATTCTGTCATCTGTTCCCACCGGCATCACAATGGCCTACTCTTACGAAAAGCCGAACAGGATTTAACGTGTGCGCAAGATGTTCTGCGTGCGTTCGCACACGGGGCCTCGGTTTATAGTCTCATCCGTAGGACTTGTGGGGAGAGTGGAGTCTGCACTGATGTTAACTCCAGGGGGAAAATATCCCCTTGAACGGGAATCGAACCCGTGTTGTCAGAATGCGTGCGAGTGCAATGTTCTGACCACTAGGCTATCCCGTCCTCCATTGCCAGCTAAGGTCTTGAAAACCCTGTTAACAAAATAATGATTTCCGTTAGTGACATAATAATGCCCGTTAGCTATCACGGATGTTCCAGTGAGCAGCAGACAGAACAAAATCATACCAACAACATAATAATTCCCGTTAGCAACATTATCAGTGCTGTCAGTGACATTATAATTCCCCGAAAACACCGTACTTCTTGACAGCGACGTAATCATTCTCTTTTGCGCCAGTACAATTCCTATTCATCAACATATCTCCCATGCGCAACACAATTATTACCGTAAAAAACATGATAGCTCCTGTGAGTGGCACAATATTTCCCGATAGCGACACAATCCCCTTAGCGACATAATTCCCATTAGAGACACAATCCCCTTAGCAACCCCCCCCCCCCCCCCCCCCCCCCCCCCCCCCCCCCCCGCCTAGCGATCCCTTAGCGACACAGTACCCTTAGCGACAAAATCCCCTTAGCGACATTAAGGACACCATCCCCATTAGCGACAAATCACCTTAGCGACATAATTTCCGTTAGCGAAATAATTCCCGTTACCGGACATCACCCATAATCATCGACGCCACGACCACTCATCATCACCACCATCAATTACATCCGCAACCTTTGCTTTTCTCCATTATCTCTACCATCGCCTTCCTCACTGGGTTTTTATTATTATTATTAATTAACCACACCTTAAAGTGCATTCTCTCGGCGCCCAATTGCCTGCAATGAGCGAGCAGGTATCGAATGTAACTTGCTCCCCTGAATCAACAAAAGTACACGGATCCAGATTCTTAATCATCTGTACATACACAGCTGAAGCGTCTTATGAAAATGACAGACAACCATCCAATAATGATGCCAGTTGTACTGACAACAGGCCGGGTTACATTGGTTGTGGAAATCAGACAGTCTTGCTACCAAGGGTATGATTATTGTTAATAAGAAGATTACGATAAGTATTGATATCGTTTCTGCTGTTGTTGTTGTTGGGAAAGGGGGAGAGGTGTTAAATTATTATTACTCCAGGTAATTAGGTGTAACAGGCTTGATATAGAAATCATCATTTATTCAGGTTCATTTTGTTATAATGTACAAAACAAAGAAAAACATACATCCAGTTCCCGGTTTTGTCAGTTTTGTCATATGTTCCCACCGGAACACAATGGCATACTTTTACGAAAAGCGGGACAGGACTTAACAAGTGCGCAAGATGTTCTGCGTGCGTTCGCACACACGGGGCCTCGGTTTATAGTCTCATCCGAAGGACTTTTGGGGAGAGTGGAGTCTGCACTGATGTTAACTCCAGGGGAAAATATCCCCTTGAACGGGAATCGAATACGGGTCGTCAGATTGCGAGCGCAATGTTCTGACCACTAGGCTATCCCGTCCCCCCAAAAACGATCACACACACGTAAAAATCTTACTATCGGTGAATCTCAGAGCTCTAGCCCGGGTTTGGAAAAGAACCCCATATAGTTTATTTTCTGACATTCCTGGAGGATTTTTTACCAAAAAACAAAAAGCAAACTAAACAACCAAAAAAACCCAAAACAAAGCGAAACAAAATCAAGAAACAAAACCATAACTGAACCACTTCAAGTTGACACGCACTATTAAAATACAATTTGTTTCAACTCGATATTTCGGGACAAATATTTATTTTCTGTTGACATCGTTCATATTTCATTGAAAAAAACACAAAAATTTCGACCTGTCATTTCTGGTAGCATTCATCAGGTTAACAACATTCACCATAATTTTCCTGGTTGTTGAGGAGAAAGAGTTTTTCAGACTTCAAAGCATTTTGAAATATAGCGTAATATTTAGATAACTGATTATCTTATAATTTTGTGAATGGTTCCATGCGCGTGAATGATTTGAATGAAAGCGCTTTGATTTTCTTGCTTTACAAGATTCAGCGCGATAGAAATTCCATTTATGATGATGATAATGATAATGATGATGATGATGATGATGCTGATGATTTAGTAGTAGTAGTAGTAGTAGTAGTAGTAGTAGTAGTAGTAGTATCATCATCGTCGTCGTCGTTGTCATCATCATCGTCATCGTCGTCGTCGTAGTTATCGTCGTCGTCGTTCTTGTTGTTGTTCTTCTTCTTATTCTTGTTCTTCTTGTTCTTCTTCTTCTTGTTCTTGTTCTTCTTGTTCTTCTTGTTCTTCTTCTTCTTCTGATGTCGATCTGGGGAGCTCTCTCCCTTCTTGGTCATCTATGTATGTGAGAACCTTAGCTATGACTCGAATGTACATTGCGTGACATTCTTTCATGGTACGGGCAGTATTAAAACAAAAAAAGAAGGTAGTTTCTAATCCAAAATTAGCTGCAGTGAAACGCTTTTTGATAGGTTGGGTATAATGACACACGTGGAAAAAAATGTACACACACACACACACACACACACACACACACACACACACACACACACACACACACACACACACACACACACACACACACACACACACACACACACACACACACACACACAGATAGACAGACAGACAGGACAGACAGACAGATAGATAGATAGATAGATAGATAGATAGATAGATAGATAGATAGATAGATAGATAGATAGATAGATAGGTAGGTAGGTAGGTAGGTAGATAGATAGATGACTCCAGCCTGACATGGGAAGAGGCCAAGACCCTTGCCAGAGACAGGAGAAGGTGGAGGGACGCTGTTGAGGCCCTATGCTCCGCTAGGAGCTATAAGGAATAAGAAGAAGAAGAAGATAGATAGATAGATAGATAGATAGATAGATAGATAGATAGAGATAAGATAGATAGACAGATAGATAGATAGGTAGACAGATAGATAGATAGATAGATAGATAGATAGATAGATAGATAGATAGATAGATAGATAGATAGATAGATAGATAGATAGATAGATAGATAGATAGATAGATAGATAGATAGAAGAAAATCTTACTGTGGACTAAAAAAAAAAAAGTAAAGTTGATTACAAACTTTCTTCTTCTTCGTTGTGGAACGTTCAGGCAGCAACTTGTCTGTCAGTTTAAGAGCGAAAGTACGTTGCGCTGCCGCTAAGCACCTCACAAGTCAAGCCTAGCGCATCCGACTTCGGCATGAGAGAGCGAATTGTTGTCTTTTAAGTATTTCTGGGAGATAAAAAAAAAAGAGGATTTCCGAGAACAGAGAACATGATTGCACTTTAAAACATTGTGTAATTTGGAATTTAAGATATGACTGGTTGATGTGTGTGTGTGTGTGTGTGTGTGTGTGTGTGTGTGTGTGTGTTGGTGTTGTGTGTGTGTGTGTGTTGTGTGTGTGTGTGTGTGTGTGTGTGTGTGACTCTGTGTGTGACTGTGTGTCTGTGTGTCTCTCTTTCTCTCTCTCTGCCCCACCTCTCTCTCTCAATCCCCCCCTCTCCTCTAAAAAAACAAAAACTTATCTGTAACCCTTGGGGAAAATCTCTCTCTCTCTCTCTCTCTCTCTCTCTCTCTCTCTCTCTCTCTCTCTCTCTCTCTCTCTCTCTCTCTCTCTCTCTCTCTCTCTCACACACACACACACACACACCAGACACACAGACACACAGACACACACGCACGCACGCACGCACGCACGCACCACACACACACACACACACACACACACACACGGCTTCCAATATTCAATACTACAATCCACTTTTCACACAGAACAGCCAACTGTCTTTTTCCTCACAATTCACAACCTACTTTCTCGCAACAGTTCATTGGAATAAATGGAAGGTTGCTAACAGTACGAGCTTCGTATGTTTATATATATATCTTTTTTATCCCTCGCTTTCCCACGTGCTGTTACCATGGTAACGACAATGTGCCAAAGCGTGGAAATATAACTGTTGTTTGTTTTGGCCGAAGGGAAAGTTATCAATTTGTTGCTAGGAATAAGAAATCGATTTGCGATCACATTTATTTCACGGCAAAGCTTAAACCTACAACGTGAAAAAAGAATATATATATATATATATATATATATATATATATATATATATATATATATATATATATATATATATATATATATATATATATATATATATATATATATGAGGACAAAATTGATGGTGTATTGTATTGTACTGTTCTGTATTGTATTGTATTTATTGTATTGTATACCACTTTAAGTTACGGCAAATTTCTCTGCTTGAAATTCGAGCTGCTCATCCTGGGGAGAGCGCGTCGCCACAAGACCAGCGCCACCCACTATTTCCCCCCCATGTCTGCACGTTTGTTTGGTTTTCCTATCAGAGTGGCTGGCTTTTTTTCTACAGAATTTTGCCAGGGGCTACTCTCTTGTTGCCTTGGGTTCTTTTACGTGCACTAAATGAGTATTGCACACGGGACCGCGGTTTATCGTCTCATCCGAAAGACTAGCACCCAGACCATCCACCACTCAAGGTTTCGGGCCCAAACAGAGATCAAACCACCACACGCTTGAAACCCGGGACTTTCCGCTTTCAAGTCAGGTGCGTTACCTGTAGACCACAGATCCACCTAATTGACAGGAGTTTTTACTCTAAACGTCCTGTCATAATCATTATGTATCCCCGCGTCAGGTGGGAAGGGATAGCCTAGTGGTTACAACATTGCGCTCGCAATCTGAAGACCCGCGTTCGATTCCCGTTCAAAGGGAATATTTTCTCCTGGAGTTAACATCAGTGCAGGCTCCATTCTCTCCCGCAAAAGTCCTTCGGATGAGACTATAAACCGCACGTAGAACATCTTGCGCACACATTAAAATCCTGTTCCGCTTCTTTTCGTAAAAGTAGGCCTATGTGTTGCCGGTGGGAACGGATGATGGAATTTACAAAACCCGCATACACACGGGGACTGGATGTAAAAAAGGCACATAAGTGCTCATTCCATTATCCTCGATATAAAAGAATAAATAAATTAATAAAAATAGAGACTTAAGAGACTTACAGTGTTCGTCAAGTTATTTTTGAGAAACACTTTCAAAATCTCACCTATAAAGTGGATAAAACCTCGACTGTGTGTGTTTCCCATTATGCGCTTTGATTTGTTGCTTTACAAGATTCAGCGCTATATAAATTCCATACATTATTATTATTATTATTATTATCATTATGATCTATGATCATTAGTTATTATTATGATTATTATTATTATTATGTTTTATTATGTTATTATTGATTATTATTATTATATATTATATTATATTATTATTATTTTATTATTTTATTATTATATTATTCTTTTATATTATTATTATTCCCGATGGAGCTCGAGCACACTTTCTCTGGGTGGATTGCCTGTCGGAGTCCGAAAAACCAGTATAACTCTAATGGGGTTCGAACCAGCGACGTTCCAGCCAGTCTTTAAGCCATATATCAATATTACAGTAATATCCATAAAAGTTACCCCCCCCCCCCACCCCCACCCAACTAAACAACAACAAAACCAGTTGAATAGAGGAACTGATTTTTTTTTAAACCAAAGTATTTGAAAAGGGGGTTTAGTGATAATTTTGAGGATAATAGCAATAAGGACAATAGCAATATTCATAATAACAATAATACTGACGGAAAGAAGAGTACTGATGATGATGATGATGATGATGATGATGATGATTAGTATTATAATTATCATTATAAAATTCAGACAGAGAGAGAGACAGAGACAGAGACAGAGAGAGACAAACAGACAGAGAGGGACAGAGACAGACAGACAGACAGACAGACAAAGACAGACAGACAGACAAGTGCGAGAGAGAGAGAGAGAGAGAGAGAGGAGAGAGAGAGAGAGAGAGGAGAGAGAGAGAGAGAGAGAGAGAGAGGAGCGAGAGCGAGAGCGAGAGAGAGACAATGACAATGACAAATTCTTTTATTTCGAGGATAATGAATAAGCACACATGTGCTTTTTTACATCCAGTCCCCGCCCGTTAGGGATACATCTTAATAATAATAACCCAATACTTATACAGTCTCACAATAAAAACAAGGGGAAATAACCCTTTTCAAAACAGCTCCCCCCCAACAACCCTCCCCCCCCCCCCCCAAAGCAAGCAATTAAAAGAAAATCCTAAAAATACCCCACCCCTACCCCCACCCCCCAAAAAACCCTAAGCAAAACAAACAAACAAACAAAAGAGAAGAAAAAACCAAACCAACAAAAGATGATAAAAAAAGAGAAAAACAGACAAACAAGAACAACAAGAACAAGAACAACAACAAAGCCAAGAAAAATAACACAACCAAACTTAATAAGTCATAAAGATAAACATCTACACATTGTCAAATGGTACATATACTTGTTACACATAATTATAAGATATTGAAATAGGGCACTCATTAAAACTTAAGTACAGAGGCAAGTCCAATAAAGTATTGAAAATATAAAAATATGAATCCTTCATCAGGATATACTATGACTATAAGCAGGACGATAAAAGGTGAGAGAGAGAGACAGAGACAGAGAGACAGAGAGTGTGTGTTGTGTGTATTTCAGAGATAATATCCAATATATAATTCCCAAAACAGTATGCGATCCCATCAACACTCATTTTAGATTATACTCGTTTCAAATTATATGTCATGATAATGAAATAAATTTAGAGAGAGAGAGAGAGCGAGAGAGAGAGAGAGAGAGAGAGAGAGAGAGAGAGAGAGAGAGAGAGAGAGAGAGAGAAATGACAATGACAATGACAATGACAGTGTTTTGTTTGTCTTTTTTTTTTTTATTGAGAGAGAGAGATGATGATGACGATGACGACGACGACGAAGACGATGATAACGTGCTAATTACTGTGTCTCGGTAGTTCGGAGTTCTAGCAGAGAAACGATTAAAAAGAAAAAGACGATCGATCGATCGATCTGTTCGTTCTAGTGATTACAAACTCGGTTAACAGCTGTGCAATGACAGAATGAATGAATCAATCAATGAATCGATCACGCTAGCCAGCCAGCGAGCCCATCAGTCCGGCAGCAGCGATGTAAGGGAGCTTACAACAACACTCTGGGCATTGATGGGTAATGGCAGAGTTTAGTCCCTTGTTCAGTGTTACCTACGTTACGTTTGACGCACGCGTTTACGTCCTCTTGTTTTTCAGATTGGGGTCGCCTCTTGAGAAGAAAAGGCAGACATTCTCTAGTGCACCGAAGATAATGTTCTTGCTTTCTGGAAACATCACTCCATCGTTTACAGTTTCCATTTGACAACATTGTCATCGTCATTGTCGTCGTCGTCGTCGTCATCGTTATTGTCGTCGTCGTCATCGTCATTGTCGTCGTCGTCGTCGTCGTCGTCGTCATCATCATCATCATCATCATCATCATCATCATCATCTCTCTCTCTCAATTAAAAAAAGGTCATTGTCATTGTCATTCTCTCTCTCTCTGTCTGTCTGAATTTTATAATGATAATCATAATACTAATAATACTTAATTATCATCGTCAGCACTATTATTTCAATCAGTATTATTGTTATTATGAATACTGTTATTGTCATTATTGCTATTATCATCAAAATTATCACTAACCCTCTTCAAATACTTTAGAACAAAAAAAATCAGTTCCTCTATTCAACTGGTTTGTTGTTGTTTGGTTTGGTTTTTGTTGGTTTGGGGGTTTTGGGGGTGGGGGGGTACTTTTATGGAATTTACTGTGATATTGATTATCTTAAAGATCTATCTATCTGTCTGTCTATCTATCTATCTATCTATCTATCTATCTATCTATCTATCTATCTATCTATCTATCTATCTATCTATCTATCTATCTATCTATCTTCTATCTATCTATCTATCTGATCTATCTTCTGTCTGTCTTCTTCTGTCTATCTATCTATATGTCTGTCTGTCTATCTATCTATCTATCTATCTATCTATCTATCTATCTATCTATCTATCTATCTATCTGTCATGTCTGTCTATCTATCTATCTATCTATCTGTCTGTCTATCTGTCTGTCTGTCTGTCTGTCTGTCTATCTGTCTGTCTGTCTGTCTATCTATCTATCTATCTATCTATCTATCTATCTATTTATCTACCTATCTACCTATCTATCTGTGTGCCTGTTTATCTATCTATCTACATATCTATCTATCTGTCTGTCTATCTATCTATCTATCTATCTATCTATCCGTCTGATTTCATTTTGAATTTCTTCATCAATATATTATGGAAGCTGGTTACAAAAATCTTCAGAGGTGCTCCAACGGTCTGCTAGACTACGGGATTGGATGGGATGACAGAAGAATAGAAGATACACTGGTTGATAAGCAGTTCCTAGAGAAAAATGATACGTTTAGTTTTGATTTTGTTCTGCCTGGTGGCTCCTGTTTCATTCCTCCTAAACAATGGAACTGGAACAATGCATGATAGGTAGTGGTGATTTATTCGTTAATAATATGACATAGTACTCGTAGACTGTGATTTACCTGTTTTGGATCGTTTCACCTGTATTGATAACTAAAGTGCTAATAATTATATTGATTCAAGCCTTTTTCACGACCTCCCCCCTCCTCCTCCCCTCAAATAACTGTAACTGAGAAAATAATTATTGTCCCTAATGACATCTTTCAAGTATTTAAGTGTCGGCTGATTAAAAAATGTCATTTGAACACAGCCCATGCACACACACACACACATATACACAGACACGCGCACGCGCGCGCACGCACACAACACACACACACACACACATATCTAAACACACAACACACACACACACACACACACACATTCGCTCTCTTGTTTCCTGTCAATGTATGCCAAGACCAAGTTCGAAGCTCGACACTAACGAAAGCAGCAAAAAGAGTGTAACCTACACTTAATTTCATTGGTTGAAATCGCTGGCGACAACATATTTAGCCAATAAGACAGCAGTTCGTACATCACCACGCTTGTTGCTGCATACGTTACGGTCAGCGTCAACAATCGTAGATGTGCTCGTGCAGGAAACACGTGCAGAAAGTAAACTTTTCATTGGCGCGAAGGTGTCGTCTGCGTGAGCGCAGTTTAGATTTCAAAGTTGGACAATCGCAAGCAGAATCGGTTATTCTTTCTCCGGATAATAAGTTTTCTGATCGGGTTGACTGAATTCCTCTGTCGTTTTGGTAAGTCAAATTACTGTTAAACCGCAAAACAAAGTATTACCCTTGTCATTATTGAACTGAAGTCTTGGAATGCAAAGTTAAAAGTGCCATATTCTTAGTGGAATGATTGTCCCGGCGCACTGAATTTGACAAACGCACACATGACAATCTCCCAAAGCTGAAGCGCCTTTCATCCTTCATTTTCTACATTTTGCGACCCCCCCAAAAAAAATCGGTAAAGTTGTTTGCATGTTTTGTGTGTGAATAAGCTGGCATGTTTACCTGAAGGAAAGAAGCTAAAAATGTAAGCCGCTTTGCCATTGACTTGGCTGTGAAGGTATCAGTTAGCAGAAAACATGGCTGTGGTTTTATCCCCTGTCAAAATGGTTATTTTTCTTACGTTAAATAAATACCGGAAGTTGTCAGTTTTCAGAAAAAGCGATTTGACTTTAAAGAAAAATGATTAGTATAATGATTTGACAACAAAGCGAATTACGAAATGAAATGAGCTCACTGACATATTTGTTGGACTTGTTTCGGGTACTGGAGCAAACTTTCTTTTCAGAGAGAGCGTACAGTCTTTATTTATATGGTGGTTTGTCATATTTCATGTTAACACGGGGAAGGAGGAGTGTGTATGTGCGTGTGTGTGTGTTGGGAAGTGTGTGTGTGTGTGTGGGGGGGGGGGGGGTGAAGCACAGAGCAGTGTATCTTGCAGGTTGTTTAAATCGCCACTGATGTCACCCAGCCGAAAGGAATGTTAGAGCTCAGTCTACCCCTGCATGTACTTGTACTCAGTGTGGCTTGCATTGCAAAGTATTTTCACTCTCTAAATAGTGTCGTTTTAATTTTCTGAAGAACAAGGGTCAGTTTTGCCTTAGCTGTACTCATATAAATCTACCGAAGATGGTTGTAAGGCAGCGGGGTTCGTTCTATTTAGACAACCTAATCGTAGTAGGAACAAGTAGTGAGGGAGGATGGATTTATTGCAAATCTTGCTTTTGTGTCTAGTACAGACTGGGAATATATAATGAGGAAATTAGGGTCAGTATGAGTAAATTACCAACGCCAAGTATTAAAGATTGATTGAAATTAGATCAACTGTTATTACCCGTTCTTACTTTAAAAGTGTTTGGTGTATATATATATATATATTGTGTGTGTGTGTTTAGTTATATCTATATTATATATTATATATATATATATATATATATATATATATA
This sequence comes from Rapana venosa, assembly GCA_028751875.1. Taxonomy (NCBI): domain Eukaryota; kingdom Metazoa; phylum Mollusca; class Gastropoda; order Neogastropoda; family Muricidae; genus Rapana; species Rapana venosa. The sequence continues at coordinate 33,199,896 of CM054138.1, forward strand.
TATATATATATATATATATATATATCGAGAGAAGTGGATCAGTGATCAATGTGATGAGATCGAAAAAAGCATGAAAGTGGGCAACAGTAAAAAGGCATACGACACCCTGAAGAAACTCACAAAACCACTTCAAACCAAGTCATCAGTCATTGAAGACAGCTCCGGAAACCTCCTCACAGAAAGCTCAGCTGCATTGAACAGGTGGTCTGAGTATTGTCAAGAACTGTACAACTACCCAATCCAACCTGACAAGAGCATAATAGAAGAGGAAGCAGCAACATCAAGAGTACCCTCGCCATTACCTATACTGAGGGAAGAAGTGGAAGAAGCCAGGACGGAAAAATTACTGTTTACGTGTAAGCAGACAGTATAAGCTAAAAGGCAGCTTCTATTAAATTTCGGAAGTAACTTTATAAGTCAGTATAAAGGCAAACGCCCAGATGAATCAAGAACAGCTGTTCAATGCTCCCCCAGGTTGTTGGGCGACCAAGGCAATCCATTAGCGAGCTCTTGTCATAGACTGCTGCTGCCACAGTAAGGTTAGATGTTGCAGTTTTGTCAGATTTGGATGACCCGTGTGGGAACGATGTCTCTGGGATGGTCTGGAAAGGTACCATCCCCCCTAAGAAACAACCACCCCCACCCCCCCCAAGCCACCCCTCCACCCCAACCCACCCACCCTGGGTATTTTATGATTTGTCGTGTTTGTCACTTACATCATAAGCAGCCAAATGTAAAATTCTATTTTTTTTAAACTTCAACAGAAAATGCTGAAAGAAATCTTAACAGATTACTTCGTGATTTTTTTCAAAGGGAAGTGGAATTCATCAGTAACAAAATTAACAGGGCGGGGAGGGGGGAAGGGCGGGTTGTTAGGAAGACCCCCCCCCCTATACACACACACCACACACACACACACACACACACACCACCCCACCCCACCCCACCCCGCCTTCCATCTCTTTCATGACTCAAAACTTAAGGAACAGGATTGCTAGTCTGCTTCCCTATCTTTTGAAATATTTTTACAACTTAAAAATGAAATTTGTTTACTTTATTTTTTATTTAATTCTTTTATATCAAGGATAATGGAATAAGCACTTATGTGCTTTTTTTTTTTTTACATCAGTCTCCGTGTGTATGCGGTTTTATAAATTTGCCATCTGCTCCCACGGGCACACAATGGCCTACTCTTACGAACAGCGGAACAGGATTTAACGTGTGCGCAAGATGTTCTGCGTGCGTTCGCACACGGGGCCTCGGTTTATAGTCTCATCCGAAGGACTTAAATTAGTATAATTTACGAAGTTGTCTATTCGGGTGTTCATCTAATTATGTTATTTCATTTTTGTGTAATAGGAGCAAACATTATTATGATGTTAGGACTTCACATGCTTTCACATTTCAGGGAGACATTCCATGCTGCGATCTTGTTGATTTCAGATAACTTTTATCAACCTGTTCCTTCAGCTTTTTGTACGTCTGAATTTTGAGCAGGCCGTTTTTTTCAGTTCTTTTAAAAATGTTTCAGTGCGATCGGTACGTTGACTGAGTTTTATAATGCTGCATGTTTGTCCATTCATACGCATTTTTATTTTAATGCTATGACTCGCGACATGAGTTACCGAACTTGCCCTTACCTAGCTCTTTAACAGCTATTGTTACGCGACAGTTGATGAAAAGTGTACTTTTCTGGTCTTAGCAAACACTTTCACTTTAGTAAAGTGTAGACGATGATCGGAATCGTATGCTTTTGGTTTTGGTTTTCTGAACGTTTAACACATGGGCTGTATCGTTTTAGGAATGTCTGTGTGTTTAAGGAAGATTTAATGAAAACGCAAAACTTTTTTTTTCTCAACTGTCGCATAACAACAGCCATGAAAAAGCTTAGTAAGTTAGCATTTTCCACCTCCAACTCCACCCTATCCCACCCCCAACCCCGCCCACTCTCTCTCTCTCTCTCTCTGTCTTCTCTCTCTCACACACACACACACACACACACACACACACACACACACACACACACACACACACACCACACACACACACACACACACACACACACGCGCGCGCGCGCGCTAGGAGTGAAAAACCATATATTGACATAATAAATGTATCTCTAAGTAGAGAAGGAACAGAAAAATGGAAATATTTAGGGCTTTACCAGTGAAATGCTACGTGGAACTGCTAACTTTTTCTTTCTCAATAGATCATGTTTCGCCTCGCCCGTCAAACGTATCTCTCTAAGCTATTTTCCGGGAACTGAAAAGAGAACTACGACTCCAGGAAGAAACTGTTCTTTTGAAATGTTTAGAAATAGCTATGAACTTAAATGACAGCCTTAAAACTTCAGATAGCAGAAGGTATGTTTGGTTGTGTGTGTGTGTGTGAAGTCAAGTCAAATTTTTATTTTCAGATGGTACATTGAATAAGCAATGCATTTGCTTTTTTCATCAAGCCATCTATCTGAAAACAAATTTCTTAATGATTATACTGAAATACTACATTATTGCAACCTTACCAATAAATTGAACCAGTAAAAACAGGAAAATCGTTAATACATTGGAAAATCTAAATTACACACTTATACGTACACACGCACACACATACTCATACACACGCGTACACACACGCACTTAAATAATGTTAAGAATTTTTTTTAAATCATAAAACGTCAGGACAAACAAATTACTTCACCTACAATATCATCCATTCTTTCACGTTTATACTTTAGATAATAAAAAGGTACAGGAACAAAACGTTAGAAAATACTAGGCATTCATTTCGTCATTACTGACAATATTGCCTGTAATGATATCCCTCCTCTCCTCCTCCTCCACCCACGCCAACGTGTGCTCATATGCGCTCATACTTTTCAAATAGTACTATATATATATATATATATATATATATATATGTGTGTGTGTGTGTGTGTGTGTATAAGCAGTTGAACAGCGAGCGAGTACATACAAGACGAAAACAGCTCCCCCCTCTCCCTTCCCCCCTTCCCCAGCTCACATAACAATTTTTTGGTGTCATTTTACGAAGTCTCACGTATATAGCGAAATCGATCTGCTTAAAAAATAACTTGTTCTACAATACAGTTTTCTGCCGTCTTGGGTTGGTTTGTTGTTGTTTTTCAGTATTAATCAGCTTGATAATTTTTCGTTCCTCGGCTAGAGCTCGGAGGTTAACTAATGGTGAGATTTTGCGTATGCGACCGTTTTTACCCACCCTCAAGGTAGCCGTATTCCGGCTTCCGGGGATGAACGATAGCTTGGCCTCTCTCATAACGACTTGTGGAGTTGTCGGGACACTTTGCTGAAATTTTTGGGAAGTGAATTTCGATCGTGGGGAAAATGTACCTAGCGTAGTCCCTCCCTCTCCATAAAGCTGTGTGTGTGCGTGTGAGTGTGAGTGTGTGTGTGTGTGTAGTGTGTGTTGTGTGTGCTTGTGTGCGTGTGAGTGAGTGTGAGTGTAGTGTGTGTGATTGTAGTGTTGTGTGTGTGAGTGAGTGTAGTGTGTGTGTGTGTGCGCGCGCGCGTTCGCTCACGCGTGTGTGTTTCATCCATGCCATCGGTCATAGTTGGCCTACTGCTCTACGAAGGTTTAACGCGACGGATAGCCTAGTGGTTAGAACATTGCGCTCGCAATCTGACGAACCGGGTTCGATTCCCGTTCAAGGGGATATTTTCCCCTGGAGTTAACATCAATGCAGACTCCTCTCCCCAGAAATCCTTCGGATGAGACTATAAACCGAGGCCCCGTGTCCGAACGCACGCAGAACATCTTTCGCACACGTAAAATCCTGTTCCGCATTTCGTAAGAGTAGGCCATTGTGTGTCGGTGGGACAGATAATTTACAAAACCGCATACACACGGGGACTGGATGTAAAAAAAAAGCACGTGAGTGCTTATTCTATTATCCTCGATATAAAAGCAAAAACGCGTGTGTAAGACAGCGTGTGTTCGCACGTGGAAGCTCGGTTTCTAGTTTCATCCAAGACTTTTAGCCGAGTGGAGTCGGTACAAAATCCCGGGGGGGGGGGGGGGGGGGGGGGGGGGGGGGGATCTGGCCTTCAGGGTGTAGGGAGGAGTATTGAACGTGGTCCCATTGATCGTGAGAGGGAGATGGCCAAATCCGCTTAGGTTATTTAGCGTCTGAGGTTCACACACCCGTATCTGACACTGATCCTGGTATTGTTAAACTTGCATGTTTCCCCCAAGAGGATTTAAACTGGAAATGAACATTCTTGAAGGAAACTAGGACTCGCCTAGTCATTAATAATTAGAGCGCTAGTTCCATAGTCATTAGTAGACCACGCATTTCCCACTAAGCAGCAAGATTTTTTCATATTCTTACATCTCGTAGCATTTACCAACCAGAATAAGTTAAATGTGTTAAAACTGCTGATTCTTTCCGCAGGCGGACAAAGTCTACAGCTTCCTGTAGCAAAGAATGTCCATATCTGCTCCTCCACGTCGGAGTGAACCAGAGGAAGCAACCACCCAGGCGGCTTCAGTGCACAGCAACAGAAACCAGATGTGGTACCAAAAGCTCTGCCGCGAAGAGTACCAGCGGGCCCTTCTGGACGATCCCAACGAATCGTTCCCGTCGCCCCAGCGTCTGCAGCTGCAGCTCCACTTCCAACGCGAGTACCAGCAAAGGCAGGAGCTTCAGAAGAACTGTCGACAGGAATGGTGGCAAAGGAAGTCGGGCCTAGGCTCCGCCTCTCCGTCGCCCTACAATTACAGGACCCCCTCTCCCGGTCGCAAGTTCTACGCTGGCGCGCCTGTGTATTACCAGGACGTTCAGCAGACCCAGCCTGCAACAACGACGACGACGCTGCCACGAACAGTAGCGCCACAGCCTCCCGCAAGGAGCTACTACCAACCTGCCGATGTGGAGTCGGTGAGCGCGGAGTGCAGGAGGAGGATCGATTGCGACCTGATCGACCGCGAGAGGGAGAAGATGATCAAAGCCGCTCAGGTTATCAAGCACGATGCGGAGAAGCGAATCCGGCAAGCAAAGCGAGATATGGCCGTGCCCCCAAGCGACCAAGGAAACATCCAGCGACTGCTCTTGCAGCTACTGAAAGAGCAAGACCTGGCACAGAAGCTCAAGGCTTCAAGCCAGGTGCCTCCAGCACCCACGCCCATGTCTAACTTGTCAGTAGACCTCCAGTACAAACTGGCCACACTTCTGCAAGCGTACCAGCCTTTGCAGGCCCAACAGGTGTCGGCGAATTATCAGAGGAAGTGGCAGGAGCAGATCGGCACGTACAAGGACATGCTTCAAGAATATCGCCAAGGGAACTTCTTCCAGAGTCACCAGAAAGCAAAACGACTTCTGCAGCTCCTGCTGCAGCGAGAACCTCCCTCTGCCCAAATGAGACTCCCGCCCAGATTCTACCCTCCTGATCAACAGGCTGTGTACCAGCAGTATAATCCAAACCACGATGGAGGCGCTCCACAGCCCTATTTCAGAGCTCCGCTGCCTCCGCTACCCAATCGCACCCGTAGGGATCCACGGCTGAACAGGAGCAGTCAGCAGTTCTACAATCGAGGGAGTGACATCACGCCAAGGCTTAACCAAAGCAGTTACCAATACTCGGAGCAAGACGTCACCCCAGAAATAATATACCAAGCTGATGTTTCAAGAAAACCCGGCATAGTGCGACGGAATTCCACACCACGAAAGCAGTGCGAGGAACAAGCAGTCCAGGAGGTGACCGTTGTGACATCGGCAGAGGGAGGCAAGATGCAGCAGCACGTGACGTACGCAGACGATCACGACAGAGATTTCCAGAAACCGATGGAGACGCAGACCGACTCCGACACCACGCTGAATCGTACTTCCATAGCCAGTGACGAGCACGACGAGTCGGACAGCCGGTCGGAGTCCAGAGAGTATCTGCAGGACTGGGAACAGCTGCAGCAACGATCTCGCTGCCACCGCCGCGGTCCCCGGTATCGACATTCCTCTGAAGAGAGGATGGGGAACGGCCAGAGGCAGCATGTCAACGTCGCCGGAAAAGTCGAAAAGACCAATGCTATGATCTCGGGCTCCAAAGAAGAAAGACAACTGTATGCAAATCAAACCCGTCACGAAGGAGACATCCGCATCGTGGTTAACGGCGACCACAGGAAAGCTTACCCTGTCAAGGACGCGCTGCCTGAACATCTGCAGAGCCAGAAAAGAGCCAGAGTATGCACCGGAACCCAGGCAAAGGCCCCAGAGAACTTCAACCAGCAAACATCCGACCACCATGCTGAAGTTACAGAGAAAGAATTTCACCAGAGAAATACACAAAGCAAAAATTACTCATTGCCAAATGGGGATCTCGGAGACAAAACAGAAAAAGTATCCAGTGTTACAGAGAAGACGCCTGAAATCAACGGAACGAGTGAAGTGGAAGAAAACCACTGGATGCCCGAGGGACCTGGAGACTCCCAGACTCGGAGCAAAGCTCGGGTGCAGTTTTCATCAGTTCAAAACGATGGCAGCGAGCTTGAAACCATGACTGAACAAGATGACGACACGAAATCAGCAGAGGGCCCTAAAGATCACGAAACTGGGAGACAGGGAAAAGATGACGCTACGGTTTTGAAGCAAAACAACAAGGATACTAAAGGTGTAACTGGTCAGTCGAGCGAACCTCAACAGGTACGGCCGAAGCAGCAGCCACCTGCACAGGTACGCCAGAATGGGCAGTCCAGAAGCCAGGCATCCCGACAGCCTCAGCAGAACCACCGAGGATCAAGACAACAGCCCCCGCCACCACGTTCTGCTCGTCAGTCCCCAACATCCTCACAGCAGTCGTCAGGAAACCAGCACCACGTGGCAAGCACCCGCCCTCCGTCACAACAGAAACTGTCCGAATCTCGATCTGTGCAGACAGAGACCCGGACTTCGAGCAAAGGAATGAAATCTTCTGGGCACGTACCGTCTGAAAACGCCGCAGAAAAACTGGAAGGAATCAAATCACCCGGAAGCTCCGTATCCAAACAAGGCGGCAAAAAATCGCCAGGAAATACCTACGTCATCAGAAACTCTGGCCAGAAGTTGTCCTCTAAAGCGGCCCCAGGATCCCAGAGAGAGAAAGCGGGGAGCACAAAGTCCAGCACCAACATGTCTAGTCCAGGCTCAAGTGAATCGAAATCCCCATCAGACCTTCCAAGCAAAGCGCAGGAATCGCCTCCAGAAAGATCCAGGCGACGCCGATATCGCAGGAAGCCGTGGGATAGGGAAGAAGCGGCTCCCTACAAGACGCCCAGGTCCAACAGCGCGCCACGGAGCCAGAACCGGTTTCAAGACCAGGGTCGTGACGTCGGCCAGCCAGGCCGCTGGCTGAGCCCCTCACAGCGCTGGATGGGGCGGAACGCCAACTGGGAGTCGCAGCAGACGCGTCGTCGCCGTTATCAGTGGGAGGATACAAAAACTGCCCCGGCTCGGAAATGGAAAGCGTTCGGGCAGGACGGGAAAGCTTTGCCAAGCAAGATCAGCTCGTCCGAAAAGGATCTGAGGATGTCGGAGAATGAGCATCTAACGACGGCGCCGTCCCGTCAGGTCAAACCGGTCCCAGAAACGGTAGACAGCTCTACAAGCTGCGATCTGGAAAACAACTCTGAGGACATGGACGAATACAGCTTCACAACTCAACACGAGATGTCTTCTGACAAAGAACTCGTTTTATTCGAAGAAAACTCCCGGAATGAGGATGAGGATGGCGAGGAAAAACGGCGACCAGAAGAGGCGGGTAATGACACTACTGAAATTCACGATGAAAAGAAATCACAGAAGATCGTGCCCAAGCTTTCAAAAAGTTCTGAGACCGGTAAAAGAGCAGAGCCAACTCTGAGTGCACAAAATAATGAGGAGGGAGAACATCAGAATTACGCTAAAGAAATGCAGACCACTATTGGTGCTGAACGAAGGAAAACGCTGCAACAGGAACGAGCATTGCAGGACAGTACGTCCTCATCAGAGGCTGGGCTTCATACCTCTGCAGAGACCAAGACTGACCGGGCTTCTGGCAGAGGGGCAGCAGAGAGTAGCATCACAGAGACAGCGTCCGATTCCTACATTGCTGCAAGAGAAGCAGAGAGATCCCCGAGTGAACTGCAGAGCTTACAAATGGCACAGCCAGAAACTTCGCTGGAGCACGTACTGGCTGTTTTAGGTAAGTTGTTTTTTTTTAAAGTAACGGCTGTATGCTTAAGTGTTTTCAAATCGAGTTTGAGAGACATTGCGAATATATATATATATATAAACATATAAACATATGTGTGTGAGAGAGAGGGAGTGCACGTGCATGGATGTGTCGACTTCTGTCCATTTAAAAAATTAAAAAAAATCATTACTAGGCACAAATTAGCCATAAGGAATTTGCATTTTGCTGCATATGTAGAAGAATGCTGGTTTAAACAAATCAAGTCCCAGAAAAGTGTGAGGTAAAAAAACCAAACTATTCCTTTGCAGACTACTTCTTTTACTTCTCCCCAATTTTCTGGAAGGGTCGAAGGGATCCCGCTCAGTTTTTTGTGGTTTTTTTTTTTGGGGGGGGAGGGGGGGAGTGGGGTGTTGCAAACAAGTTGAATTTGGCGAAGCCCATCCCGCCCCATGGTAGCAGAGTGCGTGCTGGGTATGTTGGTGTCATCCATTCCACTGGACACAGCTAGCCTACTCTCTACGAAAGGCGGATGGGATTTTGAAGTGTGTGCAATGTGTTCTTCGTGCAGGTGTTCTTTTTAAGACTCATCCTTCAGTGAAGTCAGTACTGATATTAACATAGGGGCAGAGGAAGGGATAGGGATCCCTTAGAACGAAAAGGTTTTATTTTACAAGTGTTTCACGTGTTTCTAGATTGGAGCCATATCTATTGATATGCAGGAATGAAAATTATAGGCGCATATTCATATTTCGCATCAGCTCTCTTGAGTTAATGATAGAGCAAGGGAGATATGAAAACATGACGAGAGAAGAAGAAAATGTAAGTGATGTAACAAAGTAGAAGACGAGTATCACTTGCTTGATCCTTGTATACTATATGACAGGGGACGGGATAGCCTAGTGGTTATAGCATTGCGCTCGCAATCTGACGACCCGGGTTCGATTCCCGTTCAAAGGCATATTTTTCCCTGGAGTTCACATCAGTGCAGACTCCACCCTCCCCAAAAGTCCTTCGGATGAGACTATAAACCGACGTCCCGTGTGCGAACGCACGCAGAACATCTTGAGCACACGTTAAATCCTGTTCCGCTTTTCGTAAAAGTAGGCCATTGTGTGCCGGTGGGAACAGATGACAGAATTGACAAAACCGCATACACACGGGAACTGGATGTAAAAAAGCACATAAGCGCTTATTCTATTATCCTCGATATAAAAGAATAAAATAAAATAAATAAATAAATAAATATGAGAGAAATATAAGAGAGCTTTAAAATCTAATGTTAAAGATAAACAAATCAATAACGAGAATGTAATTTTTTTTAACAACGAGGACTATCTGCTAGATACGATAAAATATGAGCATGATTCTTTTTCCAGAAGAGCTTGAGCATAGACGAATTCTCATAAATCTAATAACCTACATCTTTTAGGAAATGTTTGAATGCGCTTAATTTTTGTGTGTCAAATAAGTCTCGTTCGGACTTAATGACAAAGTTTTCTGATTCAGGATCCTGCGCCCTCAGTTATCATCATCGCGAGGTCGACACTAACCACCGGGCTGTTCCTTCCCCCCCCCCCCCCCCCCCCCCTCAGAGTAGCGTTAATCATGTCACAGATATTTTGATCAGTAAGAGATCAGATGCGCTGGGCCTGACGTAACAGGCGCTTAGCGGCAGCACAACGCATTTTCGTTCATTTGACGGACAACAATAATTGCTTTCTGAGTGTTTGACGAAGAAGATCAAGTCACACACACACACACACACACACACACACACACACACACACACACACACACACACACACACACACATATATATATATATATATATATATATATATATATATATATATATATATATATATATATATATATATATATTGTCACTGTAAAAAGAAACAGGTAGTGATTGCTACCTATCGAATAACTCCTTTGTTTTATTTCAGATATCATGGGAAGATTTAAACATAGCGGGGTTTGTGTTTTCTTTGTTCCTCGGCAAGAGCTCTGAGGTTCACCAATGGTGAGATTTTTGTGTTTGCGACCGTTTTTGCCCACCATTAAGGTAGCCGCATTCCGACTTTGGGGATGATGCCCAACCACATCAGTGTACATACTGTTTTTAAAATATATACTTTGTCATTGGTTCTTACCGGCACGAATGGCCTACTTTTCCGAGAGGCAGAACGGGTTTTAACGGGTGTGCAAGATGTTATACGAGCATTCACACATAGGGCTTCGGTTCATAGTCTCATCTGAAGGACTCTCGAGGGGGTGGAGTCAGTACTGATGTTAACTCCAGAGGGGAAAATCCCATTGCACGGTGAAAACAGCGTGTGAAGGGTATGGTTCAGGAATGTAAGGTGTACCAAGGTAAATAGTAGTGAAAAATGAAAAAAAACAAATAGCCAGAAATATCTCGGGTATCATTGCCCTCTGTACTGGAGGGTACTTGACGGGTATTCTCAGCACGTTCTGAAGCACCCCGTTTTTCATCACCTTTGATATCTGCAGGTAAAAAGGCAGCCCAGAATGCTGATGAGTCTGACCATGAGGACGAAGACGTGGAACAGCAGCAGCAGCAGCAGGTGGTGGTACCCAGTGAGGTAATCCCCATGACTTGAATCGTTTGAAAGCGGGAGCAATATCTATTAAAGAGAATGTTCTGAGGTTGCTGGAAGCGTTTCAACAATAATAATAATACCCACCGAGAACATTTAGTCCATTCTTCTTTTCTTTTTTTTTTACATGTATGTACTTGCTCTTTTTTGAAAACGTCAAAACTCTTTCTCGTTCATTTTTCTGTGTTTTGTTAAATCTTGTTATTGAGGAAATAGTAGTGAAGAAAAACAAGTGTAGGTAAACACTTACATCTTCTCAATCATTTTGAAAACTATTTAAAATCTTATGTGTTTAAACAGTTTTAGCACAGATTGTTTTAGCTTTAATCTTTTGTAGCCAAGAAAAGAATTGTGCATTGTCGTTACTGTTGTTAGTGTACATTACCCATTTCGAGATTGTGAACAGATTGTCGAAGTAAACCTTCTGTTTTCAGTAGGCCATTATACCAAATCATTTCAGTTCCTACATTATTTTTTTATTCCTACAAAAAAAGGTTGCACTTGCTATAATGAACCTTGTACAAGAACGACCTAGCTGCTAAGGCTAAAACCGTGTTATTGGCATGAACAGACTTACACACACACACACACACACACACCACACACACCACACACACCACACACACCACACACACACCTTCGGATGAGACTATAAACCCAGGCCCCGTGTGCGAACGCATGCAGAACATCTTGCGCACACGTTAAATCCTGTTCCGCTTTTCGAAAGAGTAGGCCATTGTGTGCCGGTGGGAACAGATCACAAAATTTACAAAACCACATACACACGGGGACTGCATGTGAAAAGGAGGGAGTTGATTTGGAGTGATCGTCCTTTGAGCGAAAGGAACAAAACTAGGGGCCCTGCGTTTAGTGCTTGTAGGTTCGCCACTTTAACCTTTTTGTAGTTAGTACTTCTAGCCTGTGCTGAGGGAAGAGGATTATAGTTTTTTGTGTGGAGGTTTTGGGATTTTTCTTTTCGTTCCTCGGCTAGACCTCTGAGGTTTTCCAGAGGTGACATTTTGCGTACGCGACCGTGTTTGCCCACCATAAGGTAGCCGCATTCCGCCTTAGGGGATGATGTCTAAACACGACACCAGTGTGCTTGCGTTTTTCAAATTTTGTCATCCGTTCTCACCGGCACGCAGTGGCCTACTCTTCCGAAAGGTGGAACGGGTTTTAACGTGTGCGCAAGATTTTCACTGAATGTTAAATGGAGAAAAATCCCTTTGAACGGGCGTCTCGTTGGTAGCTCAAACTTGGGATCGATCCCGGGCTGTCAGATCGTGAGAACATTGCTCTAACCGCCAGGCTTTTCCGTTCTCTCAGTGGGAGTTAAGACTTATTGGGATTACAGCGAAAAGGATGCTGACAAACTTGGTAAAAGAAGACATGAGAAGGCTCATCAATGTCAAACCTTCCCTGGGAGAAACATGACAAAAAAAGGAGGGTGTTATGTCTCAGTATGCCGGTTTTTTTGCAAGAAGGAAACAAGTTTTTGCCAGCTTGAAATAGAAAAATCCCATTCCTCTCCTCTGTCTACTAAGACATTTACATATTATATTCTTGTCACTATTTTTATTTATTTATTTTTATATCAAGGATAATGGAATAAGCACTCGTGTGCTTTTTTTTTACATCCAGTCCCCGTGTGTATGCGGTTTTGTAAATGTTGTCAACTGTTCCCACCGGCACACAATGGCCTACTCTTTCGAAAAGCGGAACAGGATTTAACGTGTGCGCAAGATGTTCTGCATGCGTTCGCACACGGGGCCTCGGTTTATAGTCTCATCCGAAGTGGCGAAAAGCATCTGTGTTTTTATACCAATAGTGGACGGACGCTATAGCCGAGTGGTTAAGACCGACTTCAACGCCATGGGTCCATGAAGTCACATCCCGGCAGCGTCTTGTGAATTAAGGGGGAGGGGGATTTTTACTACCTCCCATGTCAACTCAAAGCGCAGACATCCCAGTTCCTTGATTCTCTTCGTGTATAATTATACACGTGCAGAAGATCAGATATGCACGTTAAAGATCGTGCAAATCACGTCATTTTTCGGTGGGTTACAGAAACACACACATACCCAGCATACATTCTCAAAGTCAGAATTTATCTACCAGTCGTATACCCAAAATCTCTTTGTTGAACCTCGGAGCTCTAGCCGAGGAACGAAAAAAAACAACGAAACCAAATATTGGTAAAAAGGGTAAGTGACTATAATTTCTTTAAGAAAATACTATATTTTACTTACTGTGTTCGATTTTCTTTTTTGTCCTGGCGGAGCAGGCAGCGAACGATGCTGTCAACAAGGTAACGACAGAGCCGGAGCTGTTGACAAGGAACGTACGCGGCGCAGCACTGGAAAACGTTACCGCGCCAGGGACTCGAGAAGGCACGTGCGTCAGCACAGCAGACGGCACTTCTCAGACCGAAAGCGTTCAACCCGTGCCGGCTAAAATCATCCGACTGGAGGAGATGGAAGACTGGCAGTCACTGGATAATCCCAACCAAGAAAAATGTAATGTTGAAAGTAAAGGTGCGCTTTTCAACCAAAACCAAGACAAGACAGAGAAACCAGATTCTATGCTATGCGCCGGAGATGGGTCATCAGCTGAGAAGGAAGACGGGGTTACAACAGCGAACCAGGCAGGCGCCACACAGCAACTAGAGGAGGTAGGCGAGGTCAGTGAGAATCGCTGTCAGAGAGACCAGAAGGTCACTGCCGTTGAACTTTCGGTGCAAACGGAAAAAACGGAAGACCAGCCCGGGAGCTGCAACGGAGTTTTCGAATCGACAGCCGTGGAAAACGGTGCTCAGAATCTCTCTGTCCCGGACAGCTCTTGTCGGAGCGTCGTTAAAGAAATACAAAAGCCCTCTGCAGGGCTGGAACAACAAACTCCCGCTCATTCGCCAGAGAACGGGAAGGTCCCGGAGAGCAGTGATCAGAGTCTGCTCAAATCAACAGAGAAGCGAGATGGTCAGGCACCAAAGGATGCGCCAGAAACTGACGGGCCAGAATCGGGACAAGTAGAAAAGGGTGATGACCGTCCTGAAAGCGCCAAAGATGTACCTTCTGTACAGTCTGAACCAGAAACCGCTGGTGACAAGTCGTGCTTTATTTCGAAAGGGGAGAGCCAAGATCAAGAGACTTTTGATGTGAAAGGGTCTGAGTCGGCTACAGATAGCGAGAAGGGATCAACTCCGGTCCTTCAGCCTGACCAGTCTCACTCACAAGATCATTCAAGCTCTGTCACTGCTCATGCAAAGGGCTGCGAGGAAGTTAGAACAGTGGATACGGACAAACACCAGCACTCAGGAACAGAAGAATCGCAAACCAGCAGTATACAAGAAGATTCGCAGAAAACCGACTTGGGCGGAACAGCACCTCTCAACAAACCGGCGAGTGAGGACAGTTCAGACAAGGAGCTGAAAGGAGCCTGTGAACTGCAGAGTCGGCCAGATCTGCCGAGTTCTGGAGAGTCAAGTCAGAGCACTGCTGTTCTTTCAGACGTAGACCTGTGCATTCAAGAAGAAACGGCGGTCATTTCCCCGTTGTCAGCTCTGACCCAGAGTGCTGTCTCTAAGTCCTCTGATGCCGAGGAACTTCCAGTGGCAGTCTCCCAAACCGTATGTATCCAGTCTGATTCCATAGATCAAAGCAAGATGACACATAGCGGCAACTTAGCTGTGTCGTCAGCAGAAGGCAACTTGGAATTGGACAGTAGCGATAGCAAAACTGGTAACACCACCAACGTCCCAAATGGTAACGCCAACGACACGCCAAATGGCAACAGCGACATCCCAAATGAAAACACCAAGGTCGCGCCTAATGAAAACGCCAGCCACACGCCAAATAAAAATACCAGCCACGCGCCAAATGAAAACGCCAAAGACAAGACAGACGAAAACACGGACACGCCCAATGGCATCACGGACAGCCCAAGTCGTAACACCAGCGCCAGCCCAAACGGCGATACCAGCGACGTGAACGCCAACAGTGACAGTCAGGCGGTGACGAAGCTGGACGTCCAGGAACTCTCTGAACCCAAACTGAAGGAGGATGGGCCAGTGACCGACGGTACATCCAGAAACGCAGACGACAGCACGGCGGACCTCTCGGAGAGCTCTGCGGGCGACAAAGGGACCGAAGCTGACGAAAAGGACAGAACACCAGACGACGTGAAGAAGAAAAGCTCGCCAGAAACGGGCAACGGCTTTTGCTGCGAAGACCACAACGAGACGGACAGGACCCAGACGATGGCAGGACTGTGCTCAACTTGCGGCCGTTCCAGAGCCTCCGAAAATGGGAAGAAGAGCCGTTTGAATTTTGGAGAGATTCTGCACGACAAACTGACAGCATTCGGCTACCTGTGACGAACGGAAATGCTTCGTCACCAAGCGCGCGTCTGTCGAAAATCTTTGATCCTTCTACAGCAGAGCTAGTACCGGAATTGTAGGGAAAGAATGTGTATGTGGCTTCACTTTCTGAAAAGCAAAAGAACGGGAGGCAGGTTCACTGTTTTTGCCGGCGCCTTATTTTGTGGATTGATGCGTATTTTTGGGGGGTGATGGATTTGATTTATTTTGTTGATTGATGGCGTTATTGGTGATTTTTTGTGTTTTGTTTTCTTCTTTATGCTTTGCAACATGCTTTGCTTTATTTTGTTTTCCACTAAAGTTTTTCGCTTATGTGTTTTCTTCAAGATTGATATTTCAGTATGACATGAATGTTCACTTAAATATGTATGCATTTCTGTCTGTCTGTATCTGTCTTCTCTCTCTCTCTCTTTCTCTCTCTCTCCTCTCTCTCTCTCTCTCTCTCTCTCCTCTCTCTCTCTCTCTCTCTCTCTCTCTCTCTCTCTCTCTCTTCTCTTCTCTTCTCTTCTCTTCTCTTCCCCCGCCTCCCCCCCCCACAAAGTTTTGGCTTATGTTGTTTTCCACAATGTTTCATCATTATATGAACGTTCACTTGGCTCTTGTGCTTTGCCCACCACCCCCACCACCCTCTCTCTCTCTCCCTCCCCCTCTTCCCTTATCTTTATACCGTGTATTCTCATCTATTTTTCGTATTTGTCATATAATTATAGAACCCCATGTTGCCAAAGGATTTTTATTGGCAAAAGAGGAAAAAAATCGCAATGTGTGCGTTCTTTGTGATATTTTCTTTTATGTTTACATTATTTTCGTTATTGATGTTGGAAGGCTGTGTGCCTATGGCCTAATTTTGGATGACTGGCGGGTGAAATAGATACATAGTGATTATCTGATCTTTTCGTTTTGAAGTAGTTTGTTTGGGTTAAGTAACAATGGAGTGCTTGTATCTGATAAAGTGAAACAAGGATATGTTTATTTCCGTATCCAGGTCTGTACGTGGGTGTTGATAATTTCGCTGATTTGGTTCTGCATCTAAATGAATTATACATAATGAACTGATAATTTTGTTCCGTTATCAGTAGTATTTATAACAGCACTTGCTTACGTTTTCAATCAAATAATTATACATTACTGATAGACGATTCTATGAAATTGCCATTAATTTTTTAGAAAAAGACTAAGGTAAGGGAACACTTCGATATTGCTGCTTCCCATATTTATTTTTGCACACCTGTGGGAAATTAGAAAAAAAATCAGCATGTACTTAAAAGTAAAGAAACAAATCAAAACCTTTGGAAAAAATAGCTATTACACATGGCAAAACTGAGCCAAAGAATGCGTTTGATAAAAGTTGGACACAGACTCGCGTGGTCAGAGCAATTGCTCTCCCTCCCCAACCTAAGGTACAAAGCAGTGTTGAGCGTGGTTGCCGCGCAGATGGATGACCTGTGCTTAAGTGTAGTCCCCCAGTTCACCCAGCTGTAATTGGGTACTTGCCCTCTTTTAGGGAAAGGGAAGGTAAAGCAGCGAGAGAGAAGAGGAGATGGGTGCCGCCTTCAATATGCTAGCCTCTGGAGAAGCTAAGGTCTCTGACGCCTCGCTTCCCAACGATCGCTTAGGTTATGGGGAAACCTTACCTTAATATACATATCGGAAAAAAAACTTAATTTCTCATCCACTGCCCATATTTCGGCTACGCCAGTAACATCAAACTTGTTCAATAGGGCGAATTTTCTTTCTTTTATTTTTTTAAAACAACAATTGGTCTAAATTATTGAAAAGAAAAAAAATCAGTCAAAATTTAGGTAACGATCTGGAACATCATTTCTGATTAAATGCATTGCAGAACTTTTAATCATTGGTGATGTGGAGAGGATTGTCAATAATGTACAGATTGCAGATCAAAAGAAAACAAACGAAAGCACGAATTGTTTTATCAAAAAATGCCGGGTTTTTTGTTGGTGTTGCAATAATGCATAATTATGAAGTGTTTACAACTCTTTTTGCAGAAAACGTGTTATGGTTCCGTATAAAACTGAACGTCTGTGCATCAGTAATTTGTTGAAGAAACTTTCGGTTCCATTGATTGAAACAAATGTAATTTTTGGATGCGTTGGTGCGTGTGGAATAAGTAAAGATAAGTATCGTTATCTTTTGTTCGCTGTACTATTTTTGTTTTGTTTTTTCCATTTTTCACTCTTTTTTTGGTTGTTGAAATATATATGTTCTGTTGATATTTGTCGGTGTTTGTTTATGATGAAACTCTTCTCTATATAGTCTGTAACTGACTCTGTGTGTGTGTGTGTGTGTGTGTGTGTGTGTGTGTGTGTGTGTGTGTGTGTGTGTGTGTGTGTGTGTGTGTAAGTCTCTCTTCTCTCTCTCTCTCTCTCTCTCTCTCTCTCTCTCTCTCTCTCTCTCTCTCTCTCTCTCTCCCTCCCAACCTCCCTTTCTCCCTCCCTCCCTCCCGCTCTCTCTCCCTCCCCTCTCTTTCTTTCTCTTCACCCTCTCTCGCTGTCTTTCTCACTCCCTCCTCCTCTCTCTCCGTCTCTTCCCCCAACCCCCCTCTCTCTCTTGCTCGCAATCTAACTTTATCTCGCTGTCACACAGCAGTTCACAATGAACTTTTCAAGATTCAGCACACCAAACAAATTTGATCCACTCCTGCTTGGACTGGATCCAACTCGGACAACAGTAAAAAGAAGAAAAAAAACGGGTGGCGCTGCTCTTGTGGCGACGTGCTTTCTCCGAGAGCAGCCCGAATTTCACGCCTTGTGGTATGCAATACAATACATTCGAGCCTAACGCGATCACAATGCATGTTCTCAATGTTCCTGAGTTAAGTCGTATTTGTCCCCAACAGACAATGGAAGCCATATCTCAACTGCCGAAGGAGCGTTCTGTAATGGACATTCGCCAACAATGTCACTTGGTATGTTTTTAACAGTATACAATGTCACTTGGTATGTTTTTAACAGTATAACCCGCCAACAATGTCACTTGGTATGTTTTTAACAGTATAACCCGCCAACAATGTCACTTGGTATGTTTTTAACAGTATAACCCGCCAACAATGTCACTTGGTATGTTTTTAACAGTATAACCCACCAACAATGTCACTTGGTATGTTTTTAACAGTGTAACCCGCCAACAATGTCACTTGGTATGTTTTTAACAGTGTAACCCGCCAACAATGTCACTTGGTATGTTTTTAACAGTGTAACCCGCCAACAATAATGGGTATGTTTTTAACAGTATAACCCGCCAACAATGTCAATGGGTATGTTTTTAACAGTATAATCCGCCAACAATATCACTTGGTATGTTTTTTACAGTATAAGCTGCCAACAATGTCACTTGGTATGTTTTTAACAGTGTAACCCGCCAACAATGTCAATGGGTATGTTTTTAACAGTATAATCCGCCAACAATATCACTTGGTATGTTTTTTACAGTATAAGCTGCCAACAATGTCAGTGGGTATGTTTTTAACAGTATAATCCGCCAACAATATCACTTGGTATGTTTTTAACAGTATAAACCGCCAACAATGTCACTGGGTATGTTTTTAACAGTATAACCCACCAACAATGTCACTTGGTATGTTTTAACAGTATACAATGTCACTTGGTATGTTTTTAACGGTATAACCCGCCAACAATGTCACTTGGTATGTTTTTAACAGTATAACCCCCAAAACTAATGTACTGATGAAGCCTTCGATGCATGCTGGGTATTTAAGGTTTTTTTCGCTATTTATCACATAATTGATAAAAATCACCCACGTCCCGTGTGTGCGCACGTGCGCGTGCGCGCGTGCGTGCGTGCGTACACACACACACTCTCTCTCACATACACAAACGCGCGAGCGAGCGCACGCGCGCACACACACACACAACACACACACACACACACGCACTGAATCATCATCATAGTACATTAAACAAACTGATGAAAAAGGGAGAAAATACAAGCAACCTAGCTTACATTTTGAGGTAGAGCATAAAGAATACAAAGAAAGCCTCACCCATGATCGATTTTTTGCTTGCAATGGACGTGTTTGCTTTTGCACACGGCCCTGTTGGCCCCCAAAATACATACCTACGTATGAATGCGTGTTTGAGCGGGCGTAGCCTTTTATTTGTTCCACTTTGTTTTGTGTCAAACCTCTGGACCAGAAATGTCGTCTTAGTATGAAACCGAAACCGAAATGGAAAATGACCGGTTTCTCCCCAATCACTTTTTTTAGAGAGAACAGCACGGGGCGGGTTCGGATAAAGGATTACAAACTATATAGTGGGCGCGTAAATAACAAAACAAAAGCAAAAACAACCTCACAAAACCTACGCAACTTTTTCGTGGGGAAAGTCGACCAGCTATGACTAATAATCTGCGTGATAGAACATAGCATTAAGTTGTGGGGGTGGGGGTAAAAATAAAAGGCAAAATGTAAAGGTGTTCCTATAACCTATGCCGTTGTTGGAAAGCAAGATGTCTGAGACATCAGCTTCTCTAGGGGGCATGTTGAGGGCAGCGCCTCATCTCCTCTCCCTTGTTGCTGCTTTCCTGTCCTGACCAATAACCTTGTTCGTTGGCTGATTGAATCGTTAACCAACAGACCACAGCGTGTTTTTGCCAACAAAATATCTTCATCAGTTAGATTTACCTGTACTGGTTCTCCACAGGGCTGCTTCCTCTCGCCACTTCTGTGCATTCCATACACGGATGATTGCAGAAGCAGCTATTCCTTTCTGGTAAAGTTCGCAGACCACAGTGCTCTGTTATCTCTCTTATCCGGATTAGTCTTAGACCATGGTCCACCCCTCACTGAGTTCGTACACTGGTGTGACGAGGCCTATCTGGAGCTAAATGTTTTTAAAACTAAAGATCTTCCCATCGATTTCAGAAGCAGGGCACACTCCCAAGAATATTATTGTCCATAATCAAGAAGTTGAAAACGTTTCGAACTATAAGTATCTGGGAACTATTTTTGACCACAAGGTCAACTGGGATGTTAACACCGACGCTATTGTCAAAAAGGGACAACGTGTGTATTTTCTAAGGAAACGGAACTCATTTTTTTTGTAGACAAAAGGATTCTGTCCTTGTTTTACAAGTCTTACATAGAGAGTGTTGTAAGTTTTGCTTTGATTTGTTGGTACAATAACCTTAGTGATAAAAACAAGAATGGCCTGCAGAGAATTGTAGGAATCTTCTATAAAAAAAATAATTGGAGAAGAACAAAAACAAAGCAACACGCATCCGAAATTTCTTTGAAGTGTGCTGGATTATGCAGTTTGCTAGTGGAGCATGTAGCCTATGAACTGCATTTCAGTTCATAGTCTCATCCGAAGGACTTTTGGGGAGAGTGGAGTCGGCACTGATGTAAACTCCAGAGTAAAAAAAAAAATCCTCTAAAACGAGATTCGAATCCGGTTCAGCAGATCACGAATGCATCACTCTAACCACCAGGCTATTCAGTCATATGAGAAGCTGGATAAAATCTAGTATCTCCCTTGGACAGTACCTCACCCCCCCCCCCCCTTTCAGTATAGCATCCCCACCTTCTGGAAGTTGTATGCTAAGAATTCCTTCTTTTCTATCCCTCTCTCTGTTTCTGGCTTCTTCCTTTTCTTCCCGTCGCCTTCTTCTTGTCTACTTTCTGCCCTTCTTGGTCCATTCTCCTGCCCTTTATACCAGAAAGGCTTAAAACAATAAGAATTATTCTTGGTCCATTCTCCTGCCCTTTATTCCAGAAAGGCTTAAAACAATAAGAATTATTCTTGGTCCATTCTCCTGCCCTTTATTCCAGAAAGGCTCAAAACAATAAGAATTCTTCTTGGTCCATTCTCCTGCCCTTTATTCCAGAAAGGCTCAAAACAATAAGAATTATTCTTGGTCCATTCTCCTGCCCTTTATTCCAGAAAGGCTTAAAACAATAAGAATTCTTCTTGGTCCATTCTCCTGCCCTTTATTCCAGAAAGGCTTAAAACAATAAGAATTATTCTTGGTCCATTCTCCTGCCCTTTATTCCAGAAAGGCTCAAAACAATAAGAATTATTCTTGGTCCATTCTCCTGCCCTTTATTCCAGAAAGGCTTAAAACAATAAGAATTCTTCTTGGTCCATTCTCCTGCCCTTTATTCCAGAAAGGCTTAAAACAATAAGAATTATTCTTGGTCCATTCTCCTGCCCTTTATTCCAGAAAGGCTTAAAACAATAGAATTATTCTTGGTCCATTCTCCTGCCCTTTATTCCAGAAAGGCTTAAAACAATAGAATTCTTCTTGGTCCATTCTCCTGCCCTTTATTCCAGAAAGGCTTAAAACAATAAGAATTTTCTCCCACGCCGAAGTCAGATGCGCTAGGCCTGACAGGTCAGGAGCTTAACGGCAGCGCAACGTATTTTTTTTTAGCTCGTATAACAAGACAATAGTAGTTGCTGTCTGAGCGTTTGACGACGACGTCGAAGAAGACGAAGGCGTGGACAGTGTCAACTTACTTGGATCAAACGATTTTGCGTGCAACATTCATAAGTGTTGATGTAACAGTTGTGACATGAATCCATCCATCCATACGGTGAAGTTGCGCTTGGAAATGTCAGATAATGTCATAGTAAGTTATACATGGATGGAAAGAATTACGCAGAATTCTATCAAGCTTTGGGATTGAAGGAATTATTGTCGTACTCCCTACACACACACACACACACACACCACGCACGCACGCACGCACGCAGCACGCACGCACGCACGCGCGCGCGCGCGTAAAAAACCCACATAAGTGCTTATTTCATTATCCTCGATATAAAAGACTAAATAATTTTTTTAATTAAACATACACGTGCACGTGCGCGCACATATCCACACACACGCACGCACATATACACACATATGCAAATGGGGCAAAGTTTGTATGTGTAAGTAAGTCTTCAATTTTAACGTCTTGCCACTTAAAGTGATACCAGACGATCCTAAAATAGGAGACTGAATAATATGTGAGATAGATAGATAGATAGATAGATAGATAGATTAGATAGATAGATAGAGAGAGAGAGAGAGAGAGAGAGAGAGAGAGAGAGAGAGAGAGAGAGAGAGAGAGATCTACTCTATGTGTGTGAGCGTGCGTGTGTGTGGGCGTCCCTGCATGCATGCGCGCTCGTGTGTGTAATAAATAGTAATAACAAAGGAAATAGTATTCTTAACATGAACGAATCAAGAACATAATTTTTTTTAATTGAAATTCAAAAGTAACTACAATAACTACAATAAATGCCTTATAGGACTTAACAACAAACCCTTAGCAATGTCAATTGTTAACTTAACATTGTTCAAAATTTCTTCAATGGAATTCTCAGAAAAGGCAGGGAGATGAGGTTTTAACTTCTCACATTCAAGTATGATATGAGTATTTGAAATATATTCACCACATAAGCATTTAACACCCTTGCTGGATTTTGTTGTGAATGCATTTAATCTTATCCTGAAAAATAATGCCTCGAGTTGTCTTTCTTTTACAGCATTTGTATGAATCTCTAAGTCTTCAATGCATTCAACTACACTATTCACACTCAGAGTTGAATGTGAAAGCCGATTGTTTTGCTGATGCTTTTCTATAATTTCTTTTTAATGTGTGTGTGTGTGCGGGCGCGCGTGCATGCGCTCTTATGCGCATCATTTGCACTTTGTCCTCAACAACCAGCTGCGTGTCCAGTGTGTGTGTGTGTGTGTCTGTGTCTGTGTGTGTATATGTGTGTTATGTGTGTGTGTGTGTGGTTCAGCATGAAACCAAAACCGAAAGTAGTAAGTGATATGTTTCCTCAAAAGCGTTCTTAGAAACTCGGTCACTCATGAACGCGGGTATTCTAGCGATATAAAAACTAACACCTGTGCAACAATCTCGACAGTTTGAGTCACAAACCCTGTTCACAGCTTGACGCCAAAAGCAGAACAATACTTCTGATACATCGAACAAGTCTAAGGTCAGTACACGAACTGCGTAAGGACAACAAACAAACAAACAAACAAACAAACAAACTAACAAACAAAGAAAGCAACCCCAAGTTTGTAAATGTTTAATCTGTGAACTTTGGAAATGAAGATTATCATAATCATCGTCATCACGCACACACACACACACACACACACACACACACACACACACACACACACACACACACACACACACACAAAAAGCAACCCCAAGTATGTAAATGTGTATCTGTAAACTTTGGAAATGAAGGTGATCATAATCATCGTCATCATCATCATCATCACCATCATCACCATTTGATCATCATCACCGTCGTCGTTATCATCATCATTATCGTCGTCGTTCTTCTTATCACCATCGGCGTGGTTGTCGTCGTTATCATCATCATCATCACCATCGTCGTCGTCATCATCATCATCATCATCATCATCATCATCATCATCTAAAGTATCATGTATTTGCAGCTAAGCTGTAAACCTTACTGAGTATAACACTCATGTCTCGGGTAAATATGTATAAATTCCATGCATTATTAATTCCATACATTATTATTACTATTATTATTATTATTATTATTATTATTATTATTAAATATGTACAGTTTTGTCTCCAGTTCAAACCGTGGTCTTACCAGATAATAAACCTACAGGTCTCCATAAATAGGATTCTTGTTCATAGTGATTATGAACGAATGAACATGATTATAATCGACATATTCGATGCATGCTCAGTAGGCTGTTTTTGAGCGTTTCTTTTTTTCTTTTTTTTTTCTTGTCATCTTCATCTTGTCTATTTTCTTGCCTTCTTGGTCTATTCTCTTGCCTTTTTTCCCTAGAAAGAACGCTTTATTTTTTATTTTTTAAATTTTATTTCGAGGATAATGGAATAAGCATTCATGTGCAGTTTTTCATCCAGTCCCCGTGTGTATGCAGTTTTGTCAGTTTTGTCATCCGTTCCCACCGGCACACAATGGCCCACTCTTCCGAAAAGCGGAACGGGTTTTAACGTGTGCGCAAGATGTTCTGTGTGCGTTCGCACACTGGACCTCGGTTTATAGTCTCATCCGAAATACTTTTGAGGGTAGTGGAGTCGGCACTGAAGTTAACTCCAGAGGAAAAATCCTCTCGAACGAGAGTCGAACCCGGGTCAGCAGATCACGAATACATCACTGTAACCACCAGGATATCCCGTCCCCCTTTGATTTGTCTCTGCAAGATATAGCGCTATAAAGTTCCATTATTATTATTATTATTATTATTATTATATTATTATTATTATTATTATTATTATTATTATTGTTATTGTTATTATTATCATCATCATCATCGTCAAAGACTTAAACGATAACAATTCTCTCTCACGCCGAAAGTCGGATGTGCTGGGCCTGACTTGTCGGGCGCTTAACGGCAGCGCAACGCATGTTCGCTCATATGACAGGCAGCAATAGCTGCTGTCTGAGCGTTCGACGGAAAAAGAAAACATCCACACACACACACACACAAAGTTCAATGAAACTTACTAACACATGCTAGTTTTGTATTGTATTGTATTGCGTTGTTTTGTATTGTGTTGTATTGTATTGTTCTGTCGTACTGGCATATTTGAGTAACGAAAAATCTCTTCAAGTGGAAAGTCTATGACGTTGAAAAACTACTTGAGGTGGTATTAAAGCGTGCGCATTCTTATTTACAGGAGGCAGTTTTGTTTGTTGATTTCGAGGTACATTGATCTCAAAGAACCATTTATGTGAACACTATCTATCTATGTATCTGTCTATGTATCTATCTGTCTATCAATCTATATCTGTCTATTTATATGTCTGTCTATCTATCTAATCTATCTGTCTATCTATCTATCTATATCTGTCTGTCTGTCTGTCTGTCTGTCATTCTATCTATCTATCTAAATGTCTGTCTGTCATTCTCTCTCTCTCTCTCTCTCTCTCTCTCTCTCTCTCTCCTCTCTCTCTCTCTCTCTCTCTCTCTCTCTCTCCCCTCCCCATCTCTCTCTCTCTCCATCTCTGTCTATCGGCATATCTTTCTTTCTACCTTCCTCTTTGCCTGTCTGTCTGTCAATCTATTGATCTCAGACTATGAGATCAGCGTGACAGCATGATTATTATGCAAAGTGTTCTATTTCTAGACAAACATGGCTGCGGCGGAGGCTAACCTGTCACGTAGAGGACTCAAAAAACTACCGACCTCAAAAATCAGCATTGAGGGGTACCGTGTTGTCCACTTCGATTTTGAGACTACAGGGCTAGGTACAACCGAGTTTGGTTTCCAAGTGTATTATTTTGTTGTTATTGTCGTCGTTGTTGTTGCTACTGTTGCTGCTGCTGTGCTGTTGTCGTTCTTGTTGTTGCTCTGTTGTCGGTTTTTTTGGTGATATTATTAATATTGGTGTTATCGTTAATGTCGTGTTTTGTTTTTCTTTGTGATTGTGCTTTGAAAGAGAGTGTGTTTTTGTGGTTTGTTTTGTTTTTGATTGTTGCTGTTGTTTGTTTGTTTTGTTTGGGGTTTGGGTTGGGGTTTTTTGGTACTACCTCATCTTCTGTGACGTTCCTGTCCTGCTGTTCCCACGCCGCTCGTTTCAATCTCCCCGCCACAGCCATGCCCTGATTCGTTATGTCGCATCCTCAGGGTCGGAAGTCCACAGGGAGCCCATCAATGTCAGGCCTCCGTGAGGCTACTAGCCAGAGGGGCCCTGCACTGCTGGAGGGTCACTTTAGTGGTGTTCAGTGGTGCCTGTTCTGGGTTAACATACGCAGTGTACCACCTACTGTGTCCCCTACTGACGACAATGTTAGCTCATTCGCGGAGCCAGACTGAGTAAGTCACCCACCCGAGGTGGCAACCACCACAATGTCCCTCCAACGACCTTTCCCCCAAAGAATGTCCAAACCCCAAAGGTTTTGACACAAACTCGCCACAGGCACAGAAGTGTATGGGGAAACCGATGTGAGGTCACCATGAGACCAGAGCAACCGGGACTACTGAATCAGAGACAAATCTTTTTATTGCATGATGACCAGTGATGAGGAGAATGATGTAACAATGCTGCTGTGGAAGTAGTATTGCGCTTTGAAGCTGCTTGACAGGGCTGTACTCTACGCTTCCTATCATAACATATCCCGGTGTCAACCAGGGCCGAGAGATACAGACACCTGCAGTGTTGGTCAGGTAATTTAAGCAACACTCCCCAAATCGCATCCATAAAGTGGATAAAGCTCGACTGTGTGGTCCCAGTCTTCCCACTGAGCCCACAGCACACTCACTCTGGGTAGGAGCCGGTCGGAGTCCGAAAAAAATCCCTATGACTTTTATGGGATTCGAACCCGCGACCTTCTAGTCCGTAACTCAAGAGGCTAACCACTGCGCCAAGACGGCTGATGGGGGTCGGGAGTTTGGTTGGATTAATTTAGTTGACTGTTTGCTAGTTTGGATTTAGTTTACTGTTTGCTAGCTTGGATTTAGTTTACTGTTTGTTTGTTTGGATTTAGTTTACTGTTTGCTAGTTTGGATTTAGTTTGCTGTTTGTTTGTTTTGATATCGTTTACGGTTTGTTTGTTTTGATATAGTT
>CM054138.1:33231631-33274131 GCA_028751875.1 Rapana venosa
GTTCTCAATTCACTCTAAAATGGACATGATGAAGAACATGACAGTCATTTCCTTGACCAAGAAATAACTGAATTTTTGCAAACAACGTCTTATGTTCAGAAGGTATTTTTCTTCAACTTGTACAAAGCCACAGTAATGCTAGAATTGATTTGCAACAAACACTTATTAGCGTAATGGCAAACACTATGTAAATGGAGGGTAAATGCCCTTTTCAATGAAAGTGTGACTCTGCATTTTTCCTTAAATTATGAAAACAGCAGTTGTAACTCACATAGAAAAAAATCAAAATTTTTTGTTAACTATATAGTCAAGTTTTTGGGTGTTTTTTTTTTTTACTGGGCTGCGTTGGAGAAAGATACTTCCATAGAATGTAGTATTTCTTTCTAATATTTAATTATATCAATAAATATTATTTCTCTTTCCCATCACATTCCAGGGACTCCAGACTCCATAGTAAATCAGGTAACACAGCATACAATAGTCTGTGTTCCTTACTTCATCCCATAGTCACGCCACTAGTAGTAGTGTTTCCTATTCCACACGCGCTTGAGAGAACCAGGCACAGTGGATTTCTGTATAAAACATAAGTCTGTGAATTCTTGATTTCGGAAAACTGACATTTTTCAAGCTTTCCTAGGAAATCAGCTTTTAGACTACTACTATCACTACTACTACTACTACTACTACTACTTCTACTACTACTACTACTACTTCTACTACTACTACTATCACTACTACTACTACTACTATCACTACTACTACTACTATCACTACTACTACTACTACTCCTACTATCACTACTACTACTACTATCACTACTACTACTACTACTATCACTACTACTACTACTATCACTACTACTACTACTATCACTACTACTACTACTCCTCCTACTATCACTACTACTACTACTACTATCACTACTACTACTACCACTACTACTACTACTATCACTGCTACTACTACTATCACTACTACTACTACTACTTCTACTATCACTACTACTACTACTACTACTACTACTACTGCTGCTGCTGCTGCTGCTGCTGCTGCTGCTGCTGCTACTACTACTACTACTACTACTGCTACTGCTGCTGCTGCTGCTGCTGCTGCTACTACTACTACTACCACACCACCACCACCACCACCGCCGCCGCCGCCGCCGCCGCTGCTGCTGCTGCTTACAAATGGATATTCCTAGAATATTTTCCGTCTGCTTTGCAGATATAGCACAAAGCGATTTTCATTACAAAAATGTGCTTGTAACTCTGCAAAAAGTCTGCCCGCTGGCCTCAGCCGACATTATCCGACTTCAGGGCTGTTCATCAAAGAGTTCATAAGCACAAAAAAATGTTGGCTTGTAAAAAAAAGGAGAATAAGCTGAGAAGGCTGGTTTCAATTCATGATAAGAAATGATGGGATGAGCCCTGCTTTAATCGTCGTTTAGCTGGCAATCCATTATGCACACGCCGATTAAGTGCATCAATGATCAAGAGGTAAACCACATGCCTTTAAAACGAGAAGTTCCATTCTTGTTGGAGTCTGAGCTTTTTAACCTATCCGCTAGGCCTTGGATGGTGGTATGGGTGCTAGTCTTTCGTACGAGACGGTCAACCGAGTTCCTGCTGTATGCATCATGCATTCAGCGCACATAAAAGAACCCAAGGCAACAAGGCAGTTGTTCCTGGTAAAATTATGTTGAAACAAACCACTCTGATAAGAAGACGAGAACACGTGCAGACAGGAAAAGAAGAAAAGAAAATGGGTGGCGCTGCTCTTGCGGCGACGCGCTCTTCCCATATAGAGTAGCTCGAATTTCACGAAGAGAAATCTGCCGTGACTGAAAGTGATACGCAATGCAATTCAATGCAATTCGATGCAACACAATACAATGTAATTCAATGCGACAGAACACGACACAACACGACACGACACGACAAAATGCAATACAATGTAAGACAAAGGCGATACAAAAACAATACATTACAATATTCCACAAGGGACAGTAAGAAGACTATAGAAATGTTGATCTGCTCTCGCCCTGGTCTACTTTCTGCCACCATCGTCTCTCTCCCCTTCCCTTGATGATGCACAGGTGCAAATTCTGATCTTCAAATGAAAACAACAACAACAACAACAACAACAACAACAAAACCAAACAAATTAAGCGAGGCACAATTTTGTATCCGATTTCAAACGAGTTTTCCGACACGCCGAACATCTTGCACAGACGATAAAACCCATTCTGCCTTTGGGAAGAATAGGCCATACGTGCTGGTAAGAATGGATGACAAACCATTTATTTTGTTTAAAAACGCACGCATACTGGTCTCGTGTTTAGACATTAGCCCCTAGGTCGGAATGCAGCTACCTTAATGGTGGGCAAAATATGGTTGCCTACGCAAAAATCTCACCATTGGAGCTCTAACCAAGGAACGGTTACCCCCTCCACCCCCTGCCCTGCCCTCACCCCCCCCCCCCCCCCCCCCCCAAAAAAAAAAAAAAAAAGATTGTAGAGTTCTTTTATACAGGCTTGCTATGTTATTTGTTTCAATTGTGTAGTGTTATGCATGCTTTATAAAAAGTAAAGGTAATGGTGTCCCATAACCTATAAGGTCGTAGGGGAGTGAGGCATCAGAGACCTCACCTTCTCTAGGGGCCAGCATATTGAGGGCGGCGTCCTTCTCCTCTCCCTCGCTGCTTTACCTTCCTTCCCTGACCCTAAAGAGGGCAGGTACCCATTTACAGCTGGGTGAACTGGGGAGGGGACTGTACTGAAGCCAAGGCGCGCAAACGGTCACCCATCCCAGAGGTAACCCCGCTTGATGCTGCTTAACCTTAGCTGGGGGAAAGCGATTGCTCTGACCACTGAGCTATCCCGTCCCCGCGTGCTTTACACAGGTTTAATATGCGGAAAGTTTCCTTTGTGTCGTGTGATGCATGCTTTATTGTACAGACTTAATACTATTATGCTGATATATCGATCGTGTCTTGTGATGCATGCTTTATTATACAGACTTAATAAGCGGAGAGTTTCGATTGTGCCATGTGATGCATGTTCAACGGGGCTGAGGCTATATCTGATGTTTATTTAGCTATTATTACAGTAGATATCATTTCTACCCCTGCACCCGGCGACACAGAGGTGCAAATTCAGGGGGAATGGGATAGTCTTGGGGCTTGGACATTGCTCTTGCAATCTGACGACCCATGTTCGAATCCCGTTCAGAGGGATTTTCCCCCTGGAGTTAACGTCAGTGCAGACTCCACTCTCCCCAAAAGTCCTTCGGATGAGACTATGAACCTAGGCCCCGTGTGCGAACGCATGCAGAACATCTTGCGCACACTTTAAATCCTGCCCGCTTCTCGAAAGAGTAGGCCATTTTGTGCTGGTGGGAACAGATGACAAAATTTACAAAACCGCATACACACGGGGACTAGATGTAAAAAAGCACATGGGTGCTTATTCCATTATCCTCAATATAAAAGAATACATATATATATATTATATTTATTTATTTATATATATATATATATCTATATATGTGTGTATATATACTGAACTTCAAATGGGAAAAAGTTTTAAACGATACACACACACACACACACACACACACACACACACACACACACACACACACACACACACACACACACACACACACACACTTTTTTTTAAAAAACGATTTCGATTGTATAGATGTTTTATACAGGCTTAATATGCTGACAATTTCGGTTGTGTAGTGTGATGCATACTTAATGCGAAGCGGGACGAATGCCTATAATTTAGTTATAATTTAAAGTAGTAATCTCTATAGTTTCATTCTCTCTCCTTTCTACATAAAACGTATGATAAAAAGTAGGAAAGTTTCAGTTGGTGTCTGTATTTTGTAACTTTGTGGTTATTATCATTCCAAATTTATGCTATCTTGTTTTCTTCGTCATATGTACACTATACTATTTCGAAATGTTTTGGATAGTTTTGTTTATTCATTCAAAGTGTTTTTCTTCCGATTGGTATAGTGATCGGTGGTCTAGAGTAACGCACCTGCCTAGAAAGCGAAAAGTCCGGGTCTGAAGTGTGCGGTGGTTCAATCCCAGTTTGGGCCCGAAACATTTCCCCCATCCATTAGACCATGTGTAGTGGTCTGGGTACTATTCTTTCGAGGTCCCATGTGTTGCACATAATTATTTAGCGCACGAAATAGAGAACCCACGGCAACAAGATAGTTGTCCCTGGCAAACTTCTATAGAAAAAAGAAGCCACTCTGATAGAGAAATAAATGCAGCTGCAGACAGGAAAAGAACAAAAACTAATGGGTGGCTCTGCTTTTTGGGGCAACGCGCTCTCTCCAGGGAGAGCAGCATAGTGAATTTCACGCTAGGAAATCTGCCGTGGCTTAAAGTGGTATGTAATAAAAATGAATTAAAAAAAAGAATAAAAATATAGAACAAGAAGGGCACGATTTTAAATGTCATGTCTTATAGTTACAGGCAATACAGAACTGATTTTGTAAATGTCGCTGTCTGTAGCTGTAGCGATTTTGAATTTCTAATTGCATTGCCAAATCTCTCTCTCTCTCTCTCTCTCTCTCTCTCTCTCTCTCTCTCTCTCTCTCTCTCTCTCTCTGTGTCTCTCTCTCTGTGTCTGTCTGTCTCTCTCAATAGTCACTTCATGAAGTAGCATACAACTTAGTAATCAAATGACTGTTCACTGTATTTATATCGTGTAGTGTATTGTTCACATTCCCCTTCATAAAGGGCTGAGGCTTATTTGAATCTCTCTCTCTCTCTCTCTCTTCTCTCTCCTCTCTCTCTCTCTCTCTCTCTCTCTCTCTCTCTCTCTGAGTATGTTCACCTTTTACCCCGTGATTAATATGTTTATTACGTATTCAGGATAATAGTGTTCCTTTTGGCAAGTTATACATCTTTACATTGAGTGTAATGTTCTAAAAAAATTTTAATAGAAGTTTAATGTATGTGAACATTGATAGGATTTTAATGTGTATGAAAACTGATAGGATTTTTATGTATGTGTTTGCCTTATATTTTGTTTTAGTTTTGCTTTGAAACTGATGCAATAACGACTTATGTTCTCTCTCTCTCTCTCTCTCTCTCTCTCTCTCTCTCTCTCTCTCTCTCTCTCTCTCTCTCTCTATCTCTCTCTCTCTCTCTCTCTCTCTCTCTCTCTCTCTCTCTCTCTCTCTCTCTCTCTCGTTTCCAACATTTTGATATATTTCTTGTATTTTTTTAATAAAAAATTTTTGTTGGTGATTTTTTAAAATACAAAATAGGAGACCATAAATGTAAAGGTCTCAACATCTGCCTATTCATTTCCTTTTATTGGACAGTACATTAAAGTTAAGTAGCCTTTATAAAAATTGTCCATGCTTTACTCGACCACATCATCAACTGAGAGCTTGGTATTATGGCTATGCTTTTCTAGTGTACTTTTGTAAATAAAAACTTTTTGCTAAAAAGAATGAAACGTGTTTGACTCTCTCTCTCTCTCTCTCTCTCTCTCTCTCTCTCTCTCTCTCTCTCTCTCTCTCTCTCTCTCTCTGTACGCGCGTGTGTGTGTGAGTGTGTGTGTTAGTGTGTTAGGGTGTGTGTGTGTGTGTTGTGTGTGTGTGTGTGTGTGTGTGAAGAGAGAGAGAGAGAGAGAGAGAGAGAGAGAGGAGAGAGAGAGAGAGAGAGAGAGAGAGAGAGAGAGAGAGAAGAGAGAGAGAGAGAGAGAGCTCTGATTTCTAAAATAATTTGTTCCTAAAAAGGCCGTTGACCCATACATAAAGCGGGTTGCTGATCCAATCAATGGTCAATGATAAGAATACACCCTAAAATACGGTTATTACAAACAAAATTTTGATACAAACAAATACACAGCGGGGAATCGTGAGTCTAAATGCATTAGACTGGCTAGTATATCGTACTGGGATATCTTTTCGCCTTATGTCAAAACCACCCCCCCCCCCCCCCCCCACCCCACCCACCACCACCACCACCACCTCCCATCCCTCCCGAAAAACAAAAACAACAAACCACACGTCTAAAGGCGCCTTGATATCATCATCAATCATATCAAATGCATTTCAAATATTTTACATACATAGTTTTCCTACATATAATTTCATTATAAACTGACAATTTCTTTTCATTCAAAACAAACATTTCTATGAATCTGTTTTCTTCATCAATATCAGATTTTGTTAAGTGGCGTACTGATATGAAATTCAAAAGGTGGATGATAATTATGAATCCAGTAGTTCTTCCAGGTATAATTAACGGTAGTACAAGAGGGACATAAAAGATTTCAATAATTTAAAAAGATATAATAAGAACAATAAAAAAAGAACTAAACTTTCTTTAAAAGGTAGTCAGTTCAACATCTTTTTTAATGTCCAAAATAAGCTAATGAGTTCAACACATAATTATTTCAACATCCAAAGTAAAGCAACTAGTTCAACATATATTACAATATTAAAAGTAAGACAATCAGTTCAACGTACATTTCAACATCCAAAATAAGGCCATCAGTTCAACAGATTCACATTTCACCATTCCCGTTTAACTTTTTTTTTCAATATCCAAAGTAAGGCAATCAGTTGAACATTATATTTCAGTATCCTAAAATAAGGCAATAAGTTCAACATAATGATAAAATAAGGCAATCAGTTCAACACAATTATAAAGTTCACCATAATTATAAAATAAGGCAATCAGTTCAACACAATTATAAAATAAGGCAATCAGTTCAACACAATTATAAATTAAGGCAATCAGTTCAACATAATTATAAAATAAGGCAATCAGTTCGACACAATTATAAAATAAGGCAATAAGTTCACCATAATTATAAAATAAGGCAATCATTTCACCATAATATTATAAAATAAGGCAAGCAGTTCACCATAATAAAAATAAGGCAATCAGTTCAGCATAATTATAAAATATGGCAATAAGTTCAACATAATTATAAAAATAAGGTAGTCAGTTCAACATATAATTATTTCTTCTTCTCCCTCTAGCTCCTGAGGTGTCATGGCAGCATCTCACATCATTTTTCAAGCCATGTCTTCATCTTCAGGTATGCCGAACCTGATGAGCAAAAACTAATCATCAACACTACTCTCACTATCAGAAATATATGCATAGTGTCCTTGTTGGCCACCTTTACACACACCATTGAGATTTTGTTACCCAAAACACAGTATACATATTCAACAACAATAATTTACCATCATGATTGATGACCATGTCTCCAGAACTACGAGCGTTATAAAGTGACGTACGTTTTGTTTGGGAGTCTGAAATAGATGCACCTGTTGTCACTTGACAAGAATATTTGCTGTCCTGCTGTTAAGGTCTCCACAGAGTACTATACAAACATCATCCAGTGAAACAATACAGTCGACTAAACATTCTTTCAGCATAGCCATTCCATGATCATCAGCATCAAAGTTATGGAAAGGAGAACCCTCAGGTGAAATATATTCACAAATGCAACTTTTCCCATTGTATCCAGTTAAGTTTATCAAATATAAACACATGCATTTTTGGTTTCCAAAAATATAAACATTTCACAAAGAAAGTAGTTTCAGTTTTTGCCAAGCAGAGCAAACCGCCTGATTGTCTGTCTACCTTGGTGTGTAAATCAAGCCTAAAAACGTCAGGCTTCACATTCTCGAGAAATGTCTCAGTGATACAGGCAAAATCAACATTTACAAACCTATGAGTGGAAGTCCTTATCAGAAAGTTTTGTTAGCAAACCATTGACATTCCACAGAGAAAGAAAAAGAATCAATTATATTTTATGGTGACATGAATAGAGGCTTATTTGAATAAATCATCTCTCTCTCTCTGTGTCTCTGTCTCACAATTTTTTTTTAAACATGAATAGATCTCTTTCTTAGGAAAGAAAAGGGGGGGGGGGGGGGGGTGGGGGTTGGGACTGTCAGTGTTGTGTTTAACTAAACACACTCCGTCATACAACGTGTACCCCGAAGTTGGATGTGGCTACCTTAATTGTTGGGGTGGTGGTGGGGGTAAACGGTCGTACTTAGAAAAATCTCACCATTAGTGCATTACTGGTGAACCTGGGAGCTCCAGCCCAGGAACGAAAGCAAAATCCATTGCGTCACTGCACGATTTCGTCATAGCCTTCCCTATTACATCATGAACATATTCTGCGTCATGGAATGTGCCCTACAGAGATAATAATGTTAATATCTGTAGTATGCAGTGGACGTTTCTTCCTGTGTTCCTTTAGATTTCTTCCCTGCTGAGAAAATTGCTTCAGCTTTTTCTAGAAAAGGGCCAGCCAGACATAACAGCTATCTCTTTACTTCATTAACTTTGAGGTGACTTTCTCATCCTCAATGAAAAGATGATCAAAAACCATCGTTACACGTTTCCCTTCCTGTTTTGCCCTGTTTTAGAGAAGGGGTCAGTTTGCACCTTATTTCCCACATTCTGCTCGAAAAATCCATATCTGTAAAGACGTTTGAGCCCCTAAGACGGGTTTTTGCTTTGAGCATGGCTACTTTATCCTTAGAAAAACAACATCTAGCTATGAATCCTGTTTGGAAAGGGCGCATCACTCTATCAAATTTTACCTCATCGGCATGCCCAACTTGTCAGCTACAAGCTCTTTTTCTAATTTTTCGTATGTACGAGTCAGAAGCCTGGACACAACGAAAATTCAAAAGAGAAAGAAAGAAAAAAGACACAGCTGAATTGTTCTTCTAAAGGCAAGAGTCAAATGGCCAGACTGAAGGACACAATTTTGTGTGTGTGATGAAAGCATTCTTGATGTTCATCCCAGTGCAAAGACAAATGTCTGAAATCCATCAGTGCAGACTGAGATATGTTGGTCATGCAAACACAAATACACAGACAAATCTGATGACATCAGTTTTTCTCTTTTTTGTTATGGAGTTGATTTTGTTGATGCCAGATTTAGATTGACAGATTTATTTTCCTTTTTTTTCTTTTCACAGGTAATACTCTCTCTCTCTCTCTCTCTCTCCTCTCTCTCTTCTCTCATCCTCTCTCTCTCATCTCTCTCTCTCTCTCTCACAACACACACACACGCGCGCGCAAACACACACACACACACACACACACATAAATATATATATATATATATATATATATATATATATATATAATATATATATAATATATATATATATATAATATATATAATTTATGACATCCACCACGAAATGTGTCTACTGCACCTGACTCACTGCTAGGAGCCATTGTAGGCAGAGGGGGTGTGGGGGGGGGGGGGGGGGGTGTCAGGTTGTCCATTCTGACATTTGAATTAATTATAAAATTATAAGCTTTCTTCTACCTTGTACTGTGGTATCAAGATGTAATCAAACAAACCACTGTTGGCCGTCGCTCTTTCTTCGTTTCTGATCCATCCTCCTGGAATGACCACCCTCTTTCACTTCGCCAAAAGCCTTCATTTGATACTTTGAAATCCAGCCTCAAAAACGCACTTATTTCCTCCTACCTGAGACTTTCCCCTCATATTTGTCCCTACTTTTCAACACCATCCTTCATTTCTTTCATCTCCACCATAGTGTGTTCGCGCGCGCGCGCGCGCGCGCGCGCGCGCGCGCGTGTGTGTGTGTGTGTGTGTCCATGCCCTTGCATTAGTTTGAAATCTACTAATTGTGATATTTGAGGAAAGTTGCATGTGTGTAAATGATTCGAGTGCAAGCGCTTCAAATTTGTTTGTTTTACAAGATTCAGCGCTATATAAATTCCATATATTATTATTATTATGATGATGATATGATGATGATGATGATGATGATGATCATCATCATCATCATCATCATCATCATCGTCGTCGTCGTCGTCGTTATTATTATTATTATTATTATTATTATTTTTGCTTCCTTTTGCTTTCAAAACGCGTTTCAAAACACCCCGGCCCTCATTCTGATTACCTATTGCGATGCAAAACGTGTCCATCCCTCAGTTTGGCATTTTCGGCAGTCTATTATTTTAATTTATTATAACTTTTCATAGAACTTTCCAACTTTCAATCTGTTTTTTGGTGTTGAATAGCTTTTTTATTTCCAGACTGATAACATATTAACTAGGAATTGACCAACGTTGCAATATGACTTATTATGTGAGCGAGCATTACACACACACACACACAACACACACACACACACACACACAACACAAACACAAACACACACACACACACACACACACACAACACCACACACACACACACACACACACACACACATATAACACACACACAACACTTACAACTTCTCAATCATTTCGAAAACGATTTATCAAAGATTCAATTACCCTCCCCCCCCAAAAAAAAAAAAAAACCAAAAAAAAACCCCAACAACAACACAACAACAACAACAAAAACCAACAACAACAAAAACCCAACCAACAACAACCGAAAACAAAAACCCCAACCAGCCAAACAGAATTTAACAAAAAGACCGCCTCCCCCCCAAAAAACAACAACAACAACAACAACAACACCCCAAACAAAACAACAACGACAACCAACAAACCTAAACAACAACAACAACAACTAAACAACAACAACCAACCCCCCAAAAAAACCCACCAAACAACAACAACACAACAACAACCAAACAACAACCCCCCCCCCCCCCCCCTCCCCAACAACAAAAAACAAAGCAAAAAAAAAAACAAAAGAAAACAAAAAGCCTCTATAAAATAAAATCTTTCAATGACAGGATTTTAGGCATTTTTGAGTAAGAACCATGCCTTTAGCCCAACCTGACTCTGGATGAGCCTTCCTCAGAGGTCCCGGAGGTGGCTGAAGCTTCACCCTCTGTGGAAATGATTAGTTCTGATTATTAATGAT
Source organism: Rapana venosa (assembly GCA_028751875.1). NCBI lineage: Eukaryota > Metazoa > Mollusca > Gastropoda > Neogastropoda > Muricidae > Rapana > Rapana venosa. Next base: position 33,242,517 of record CM054138.1, read on the forward strand.
AGTCCCATTTCAGGGCAAGGGTCGTATGAAAAAGTATTTCTTTCTTTCTTTCTTTCTTCATTTTTTTTTTGGTGGGGGGGATGGAAAAGAGTATGTCAACTCTTATCTGTTACCTTTGGGAATAAAGATTGTCAATCAATCAACAGAATGAGAGGACTATAATTATTTTTGTTTTCTGAACATCTAAAAGGAAAAAACCCATCAAATTTGTGGAAAACTACATAATTTGTGAGTCTGGGGCTAATCTATTTATAAGAATACCTTTTGAGCGGGGATGGGGGTGGGGACAGGTTTAGACCCGTAATATGAATTTTTTGCTTCAATGATAATATCTATCTGGTATTAATTAAATGCGGAGTGCGGCCTTCGATTTCTGCCGGAAGTCGACTTTTCCCAGAAGCACCTTGTTCCGGCATGTAATGGCCACCATGTGCATGTAACCTCCTTGACGCATGTACTGATTTTTTTTTTATTCGAGGTGGTCGTTGACAGCGCACGATCAGGTAACGTAAAAGATTTCCTTATTTTCTGTTGAACAGTTTTTGATTAATGTGATGTCTTTTCCAGAATTCTGAGATTTACTACCAGAAATCATTTTTTGCCCGCTTTCCGGTGATAACCGCGTTTCTTTGTCATTGTCAAGAGTAAGCTACTGAAAAATAGAGAGAGAAAAAACAAAACCTCCAGCGTTTTCCATGGTCCATTATTCTGTGCGATTGATGCATAAATAATAAATGAAGATGTTCTTTAATTTGAAGCATAGGAAGTGATCATCTGCATTTTGTTCTGTTCTGAAGAAGAAAACATGACACTACTTTACTAGTGCGGCGTCCATAGTCGTGACCTACATAAGTTACTTCCCCTGCTCTTTCTTCCCTCCTCCCCCCCCCCCCCCCCCCCCCCCCCTTGTGATTGCACACCTTCTTCTCTTCCACATATTTTCTTCTTCTTCTCTTTTCTCAAAATAATTCCTGTTGTATCATCTTGTATGTATACATGTCTCCTAATATTCTTCATCTTCAGATCTTGTCACTTGACTTGTGCTTGAATAATGTCATTTTGAAGTTCATCATTTAAGTTTCTTACTTTCATTTTTACTGGAATTATTATTATTATTATTTTATTGTTGATGTTATTGTTATTATTAATTTATTAGGATGATGATAATATTATTAGCAGCATTATCAGTATCACAATATCATCACCACAGTACTTCACTACTTGGTACTAGTTACAGTTATATACTCAGTAATAACTAATAATATGTAGTACTACTTAGTAGGCCTACAGTTGTAGTAGTAGACTTGTAATTGTACTATTATGAAAATAATAAAATACTTGTTGTTGTTATTATTACTAAATATTAGTAGTAGACTTAATAATATATAATACTTAATAGTACTTGTTGTTTTGTTAATTTGTTATTATGTAAATTTTCCTTTTTAATACTTGTTTTTAAATTTGATTGAGTAGCCTTTTCTATTTAATATTCAACTTGTTTTGTGTTGTTTTTGTATTGCGTTGTTTTCTTTGTACTTTTATTAGTTTTAATACTAGTGGAGCTCTCTGATAATGATATTACTTCACTAGGCCAATATTGATGATGATTCTGTATTTACTATTATTATTACTATTAACTTGTATTACATTAAGTATTAGTCTATTAGTATTACTATATTTATTATTAGTCATTATAATATTTTTCTTTTTGATACTTGTTTTTAATTCAATTGATTAGCCATTTGAAGTTTTTCTATTCTATAACAGTATAAGTATAATATTATATAGTATGTACATCATATTCAACTTGATTTTTCAACTTCACTATTAATTGTGGAGCTGATAATGATATTATTACTGCAATAGCCAATATTGATAATGATTCTTTTATACTAACAGATATTGAGAATGAAATAATTCAAATAATGAAATATATAATTTGATTTCTTTGACTTTTTAAAAAAAATTCTGGATTTTTCTTGACTGAGGGCTGGATCATTGGACAATGGATGTAAAAACAAGTAAAACACCCTGATGTGGGCTTATTCTTTAATTTTCCCACAAGAAAACGAATCATTCATTATTTAGAATTTTATCACTTTGTATGAATTCTTGAACACTTTAGATTTTCATTAGTTTATTGCCAAGGAAATAATCGTTGAACACAGACAGACCTGTGTCCAAGAACTGATTGTAATAAAAAAAATTTTGATAATAACTAAAAAGACTACTGTCACAGTCAGTGTCTGCTAGTACTGTACTCATTATATACTATAATTATCTGTGAATGGATTTACTGAAAATTGAAAGCGCACACTCCCCTCCCCCCCCCCCCCCCCCCCCCCCACACACACACACACACACAACACACTATATTTTGGCTGACAATCATTGATAGAGCTAGGCATGTGATGATGAGTAGACTACTTTACGAATATTTGAAACAGTCAAATTTATAATTATAGTAATTAATAGTAATATAGTAAATAATGAATCACACCCTTGAATTTTAAAAATCTCAATGAACACTTGAATTTCACACTGTAATGAGCCTTACGAGGTTGCTTCTACTTCTAGTTTTTAATATTCCTATTTCTACATTATATATATATTATAGTAAAATGGCAATAAAAACACAAAGTTGTGTGTTCAGCTTCATTTCTCCTTTTATTAATGTCAGCAAATTTTTGCTCCCATCTAAAGCTTCCTCAGGCTGAATATATATATATATATATATATATATATAATATATATATATATATATAGGTCATTCTCAGAAACATGTGAGGTATGATAGTGACCTACTTCACACATCTACCATTTGACTGAATTTAGTTTGTAACTGTAGTGAATGCTGGTTACTGGTTATGTTTGAATTAAAGAAATAAATTTTAAAAGTTTTAATGAGTACTTGTGCTTGTTTTTAAAAATATTGAATTTTCTTTTACAAAATGTGCTCATTCCAACATGGCGGATTTGTGACATGACGGTGCATACGTTATTCAGATTGTTCTTCTGACTTCAAAGACTGCTAATTTGAAATACAATTTGTATTAATATAGTGCCCAGATGTTGTTTCAAACTCCCAAGCAGAAACATCTTCATTTTTTTTTTATGAACATTAAATAGAGGGTGGATTAAATACCCGTTGTGGTCGTGACGCTTGGTTTCCAAAGTCAGGCCCAATTTTAAAAATTCACTCACAAAGAACTATACGATATCATCAACACATTATAGCTTCCACTGATAAAGTAAACAGTTAACAGTATATAAAAAACGATGGTTTTGATCAGCAAGCCTTCCTACCTTCGTTTATGGCTTGAAACTCCAGATTATCAACATCGTTTCTCATTTTTAACGTCACAACCGACCGACGTAAATTTGGTGCAAAACTCGGCACATTCCTTCTCTGACCGAGATTTTTATCGCTGGCACTTCACCTTGACCTAAAATATCTCTGGCACGTACTTTTTCCCGCCAAAGGAACATCGCGATGCTATACTAGTGTGCCGGTCTTTGTCTTCTTCCAAAATTTCTCATGTCACGACCGACCGCTAAAGCACGGCAGCATTTGATCAAGATGCCTTTACTCGCTTCTATCGCATTTTTTATGGAAGGAGAAGGAATACTTTCTTTTCAAAGTATTTTACTTTTGCCAGCCAGGGTTTAATAATCGTAAACTCGTGTTTAAATTACTAAATTGCTTGTTTTTGTCAGGTTCTCTTTTCTTGTCAACAGCTTTGGCTTGTTAGCTGAGGGTACATTTACCGATCGTTTCATTTGATGACCGCTTATTCTTACTCGGAAAGAAATAAAAAGCCATCTACTGTAATTTGTGGAAATGGTTGTAATGTGCAAGAAATAAATTTTGCACAAAATATTAAATAGATCCAGTTTTTGTTGTGCGGCGTTACGGTTAGGACATGAAACAAAAATAGTACGGTTTCTTGTACAACCGCAACATTCTTGTTGAAGTTTTACTTTCTCTTTCTTTTATAGATGCTATTCGTGTTTTATTTCGAACAATTAGCGACAGAAGTGATTATTTTCAGTGTTTGAATGTATTTTATGGGAATATTTTAGTTGATCTGTAAACTCATGTATTAACCCGTTGGTTGTGACACGAAACCAAGATAGCGTGGTTTCTGTCTCGGCCGTTAGATCTAGAAGCATACGTAAAATTAGTCTCGCGTTTTCCTCATTCAGTTATTGATTCTTAATATGGATGCTCTGGTTATGTTGTTGAAAATATAAACCTGCAGCAATTTTGTTCTGTGGTTATCTCACACGTTGAAATTTGGCTGTAAAACATTTAGCTCGTGTTAGTCGTGACAGGAAACGGATTATGGTTTTGTGTCGCGACTCTGATCTACTGTAATAAATCGTCCCCTTTTCCTCGGATACAGATTTCTAGTGTTGATTTCAGGGAAGTGATTGATCTACACAATCGTTGTTAATCGTAATGAGTCAACCGTAAATGCATGCTAAACGTCATCGCAGTGACGTTAATGTTTGCTACAAACTGCGCCGATGACAGAGCTCGGCGTTCCTGGTCACGACCAAAACACGTCACTCGTTTTCTACCACTTATGTTCCGTAGGCTTCAAATGTAATCAAACAATGACGTTCTTCCGATTAAATTATGTTCATTTGAGAGATAGGATACAATGCTGGAAGTCCTAAGCTTAACATTTTTCAAACTCCTGAAACTTTACAAGTCCTGATCAGTTTTGATGAAAACCACATCGTGAGGATGGGCTTTTTTGTTTTGTTTTTCGTTCGTTTCCGTTTTCCTTGTCAACATTTGGAACCAATTCATCTTTAAATGTGCAAGACAAGCGTTGATAACAAAACAAATAACACACAACTGACACACATTTACATTGACATAAAAAGCAAGAACACTACAGTTGAAATTGGTTATGACAAGAAACCATGAATGCCTTTTTCGCCAAAAAAAAAATCAACATTTATTGAGCAGAATAAGCAATTCACATGCTTAAAAATTTTAATTGTGGTGTACACACACACACACACACACACACACGTCCGCATCCACATTCACGCACACACATACACACACACTCTCTCTCATGCGCTTGTACACACACTGAGACACAGACACACACACACACACATTTACATACATATAATTATTTGCTCTCTCTCTCTCCCTCTCTCTCTCTCTCTCTCTCTCACACACACACACACACACACACACACACACACCAACACACACACAAAATTATGTGTTATAAAGGAGAAGTCTAATGAGGGGGGTACAGTTACAAAGAAGAGTAGTGTCTAAGAAAAGTAGATCTTATCCAGGTGGGAGTCTTATGATAGAGAATAAAGGGGGGCAGGGTGCCCACTATACATATGGATGCATGTGATTATGACCAACAATTTTTTTTAACTGTTTCAATATAAATCAAATCGTGTGTGTATGTGAGAGAGAGAGAGAGAGAGAGAGAGAGAGAGAGAGAGAGAGAGAGAGAGAGAACTTAACAGTCCTAAATCAGTTTGAAATTATGTTAGATCATGTTAGATGTGGGACAAAAAAGCAGCTGCATGTGTGGAAAAAAAAGCACCGGCAAATGCTGAGAGTGCTTGAAGGATTCTATTTGCCCATAAAATAAAAGAATTAATTTGCCTGTAAAACAAGAAATGAAGAAGAAATAACCTTAGATTATTCTGTTATTCAAAGTGTTGTTAATATTAAAGGAAGAAACCCCAACAACACAGCAAAGGTGATGATTTGTAATCAATTGACAATCGTAACAAAGTTTGATCGACAATTAAGTTTTGGTTTTTACTATAAAACAACCCAAGAATGAATATGATTTCATTGTTTTCTGTCATTTTTTAAAACATGCATTTTGTACTTGATATAAAAGCACTATGCACTCATGAGCTCATATTTTATCATTAATTATGAAGGATGCGCTAGGTCAGATGAGAGAAACTGGACTTAGTTGTGTTGATTGATATTATATCACTCCAGCATGATAAATCAAATGTAGATAATGTTTATTGATATAATATCATGTCACTCTAAGTCTTAACATAATAAATCAATGTAAATAAAGTTACAAGAATGCATTGTTTCTCATTTGAGAAAGTGTATTTTTTCAATTGATCTTAAATTGCTACACTTTCATGATTTGTGCTTTGAGGGGTGGGTTTCCATGTCACAACCAAACGGTCTCCATGTCACAACCATAATATATCATATAAAAATGATAAATCAGTATGAATAATGTTACAAAGAATGCATTGTTTCCAATTTAAGTTGGTGTGTTTTGTTTAAATGTATGTTTAAATTGCTACACTTCCATGATTTGTTATTTTGAAGGGTGTGGTTTCCATGTCACAACCAAACGGTTTCCATGTCACAACCGCAACATATTACTTTTATAAGGTATTAATTTGAAATAGCTTCCATTCTTGTGTAAAGAAAATTGTTGTTTTATTTAAATGATTCTGTGGTTAAAGTTTAGGCTAATTTGTGATGCTTCCTGTGGTCACTAGCAAAAAAAAAACAACTTTAAATCTGGGCGTACAAAACTGTCTTAGAGTGTCATTAGAAAAATGGCCAAAAATATGCTTTGTCAGTAATTGTCATACTTCCAAATGTTAGATTTGTTTTATAAATGAAAACAACAGCATTTTGGAGTGTTTTTTGTTTGATATTCTGAGTACAAAGATTTATTTATGCTACTTTTGGTTTCCATGTCACAACCGCAACACGGCTAAAAATAGAACTTTAATTCATCAAATACTAGGAAACCAATTAATATTTCATAATTTTTTCAAAAGAATGCAGATTATGACAGAGTACTCTAAAATATAACAAAAAGCCATAAACTTCCAATGACATTTATTTTTCAAGGTCTATGTCACAAAAACCTCACATGTTTCTGAGAATAACCCATATATATATATATGTCTTCAGTTATTGATTTTTCAGCTTACAGTGAAGTGTTGTGTTTTGACTTTTGAAATTTTCATTTTGTCACACTGGGTCTTGAAAGTTTGTGAAAAGTTTGTGATTTATTTTAGGTCCTCTCTTTCTTTTTTCTTTTTTCTTTTAGTGTGATTCTGATTCTGAGCCTTGTCATTGGTTGAAGGAGTTCCACAATTAAGTTATAGGGGCCTTCTTCTCAATTGTTAGCGGCCTCTGTTGACAACATTGTCAGCGTGGAACCATGGATAGGAGTAATAGACAAAATTCTCCACAGTAGTGGCCATGAAGTCATTCATATTGAACACTATGTACAGTTCTACAGTTGTACAAAGGATTTGCAGTGCAGCACCTTGAATTTGAGACTTGAGAGAAGTCTCCTCCATGATTTTGTAGCTCTAGCTGGAATCAAAGGATTGCGATCATCCATTGACTTTTCAAACTGGCCAAAGCAAAGTCACATACTATGGGCTTTTTTGGTTAGCAGACAGTGTATTTCATTATATAAAATAATAAATAAACTTATTAATTAATTAAATGCACTTTATAATAATACTAATAATAAATGGAACTTATATAGCGCTATATCTTGCAAAGACAAATCAAAGCGCATGCATTCAACCTAATCTTACACAGTCATGCAATCAATGATAAATAATCAATAGTTTAAACAAACAGATATTTACAAACATGGTGCGCTGCAGACAAAATCTATGAAATAAAAATTTCAATAATCAAATGTTTTTCTACAGCACACACACACTCACACAGGTCATATACTTTAGCAGGGTGATAGGACATGGGTTAGTGAAGGTGGGATAGCTCTGATATTAAACAGATAGATGATACTGATAGCTAGAAAAATACTTAAGTCGTAAAGAATTTTTAACTGAGTTTACTCATAAACACTAAAACAGGAGGTGCCTTTGTTAGTAATTGGAGTATTGCCTGTCTCAGCTGTGACTGTGAGAAGATAATATTAAATATTCAGAGCTATAAGACTCCATGATACTGAGTCTGTTAATATGTGTCAATGTGAGTTTGGATTGAAGTGAACATTGCAGTTGCATGCCATGTTGTGCAAGGATCTTATAACTTGATGATACATCACAGATAACATCAGCTTTGTGTAGTATTTGAGAGTTGTCTGTAGAGTGTTTTCAACTAAGACAAAATTTGGTAGCATGTTCTAGTTCAGGAAGATTTTTCATAGTCTCTGCCTGTCTCAGTGTGTGTCTAGTGTCTTCCTATTCCTGTCAGTTGAAAAATTCTCCAACCCAGCTGGGCCTCAGCTGGTGCTAATTAGTGCATGAATTGACCACACTTGGACTAGGCAAAATGAAGAGGTGCGCTAAATTTAGCACTCTTGACTGAGTGGTGTTAGATTTGGTGGCTGTGTAGTGTGTTTTAAAACCCGACACCACTGCAGCCGGCTGCAAATGCCCAGTAAAAATAGATCCCAGTTTTCCTGCAAACGCCCCCAAACGGCCTCATACATGTGCTTACTATGGGTGCCGCCATTGTTGTTTACGTAAACGAGCTTCTCGTGAGAAATGCTGCTTATGTTAACAAGGTGATAGACCGATAGCAAAAATAAAAAAAATTTTAAAATGATGAGGCATCAATCATGAATAATTACTTTTTTTAAACAACTGCATGAATGCAAAAATCGCCTGGCCAGTGTGCACTTTAATTAATGCAGAATGCAGAAAATAACATTTCTTGCAGTAAAAGATGTATAAATATATTTAATCATTTTTTTTGTGTAGTGACTATGGAAAGTTGTAAAAATTACAGTCCTGAATTGTTTGACGATTGTACTGGGTGACCTCAGGGTGCTATGAGTTTTAAATTAATATATATTATTTTAATATATTTCTTATGGTATACCCATGATAATGATGTAGTCAATGAGCATGTGCAAGAACACACACACAGAGTCACATGCATTGACATACAAATTTAAATTATATACATCTTCGAAGTGGGAGTGCAGCTCTACCTAAACAGGGGGGAACTGTTGCAAATGCAAAAATTTCACTATTGGCGTTTTGCTGGCATTGGTGAACCTTAGAGCTCTAGCCAAGAGACAAAGAAAAAATGCAAACACACACACAGTCAATACACACGAGTGTGCACGCACACACACACATACAGAGGCTGTGTCTTCCCTGCAGAAACGGCTAGCTGGCCTGAAAGATAGTAAATATTTTATATTTTCAATGACGAAAGAGTTAAATTAAAAACTAATAATATAAATTATGTTACTTTAGAAGCTATTATTTCAGTTCTGTTACTTTTTTCTTTTAACGTTGGTTCAAAAAAAAAAAAATTTTGGTTCTGTTTCAGATTTGGATTTTTTTTGGGGTGTGCATTAGGTTTTGAAGACATCTCTGACTGGAAAAATGATGCGACCACGCATACCCGTATGGCAGCGGCGTCTGGGAACTCCTCAGTACGATAACTCAGGCCCACGACCGTATGACTCTGGCCCACGACCGTATGACTCTGGCCCACGACCGTATGACAGAGTTCCTGCTGGGGGCCCAAGAATGGATGGACCGCCACCTCGACAGTTGTTCAACATTATCACAAACGCCCAAGAAGAACTGCAGCGAGAGCGTGAGCATATCATCAAGCATATGAAGCATGACAACCCAAACCAGGATCCCCGGGACATGCCTGGTCTTCTTGGTGAGCGGCCTGATATTCCTTTGGGTGGGGGTCCTTTTCAGAATCATGGTCCAGGGGGAGGTAATTTCCAAGAAGGACCTAGAAACATGCCCATGGGTCATGATGACATGTTTGCAGGGGGTGCCATGGGCAAACCTGGTCTGCTAGGAGAAAGACCAGGCAGTGATGGTCCAAACATGGGACCTGATGGACCAAGAGGACCTCGATCTCAACCACCCATGAATGGAGTCCGCCCCTCAAGACCTGGTGGACCAAACTCAGGGATGAGTGACCACAGAGGTCCAGGGGGTGGCCCTGATGGTCCAAGGGGACCATTTCGTGGAGGACCTGACAGCATGGGACCCGAGCCAAGAGGCCCTATGGGGCGAGGAAGACCAGACAATCGTCGAGGAAGTGGTGATGGATTAATGGGACCTGGACCTGGAGGGCCTATGGGTCCAGGACCAAGAGGGCCTATGGGAAGAGGGGGGCCTGATGATCATCCAAGGGGAGGTGATGGTCTGATGGGACCTGGACCTCAAGGATTCATGGGAAGAGGAGGACCTGATGATCGTCGAGGTGGAGGTGATGCATTCATGGGGCCCGGAGGCCGGGGCCCGATGGGAAGAGGTGGACCTGAGAGTGGTGATGGACTAATGGGGCCAGGGCCAAGAGGATCCATGGGAAGAGGAAGACCTGGAAATAGTCCCATGGATAGAGAGCACATGATGAGAGAAGGACGTGATGGACCACCAGATGGGATGATGGGATCTGGGCCAAGAGGGCACATGGACAGAGGACCCAGAGATCGTCCAATGGGAGGTGAGGGCCTCATGGGACCTGGACCACGATGTCCTATGGACAGAGGGCCTGGGGATCGTCCAATGGGAGGTGAGGGCCTCATGGGACCTGGACCACGAGGTCCTATGGACAGAGGGCCTGGGGATCGTCCAATGGGAGGTGAGGGCCTCATGGGACCTGGACCACGAGGTCCTATGGACAGAGGACCTGGGGATCGTCCAATGGGAGGTGAGGGCCTCATGGGACCTGGACCACGAGGTCCTATGGACAGAGGGCCAGATCATGCTATGGGTGGTGAAGGACGCATGGGACCTGGACCACGAAGCCTTATGGACAGAGGGCCAGGAGATCGTCATATGGGTGGTGAAGGACTCATGGGGCCTGGACCACAAGGCCTCATGGATAGAGGACCTGGTGATCGTCCAGTAGGAGGTGATGGACTTATGGGGCCTGGGCCGAGAGATTCAATGGATAGAGGACCTAGAGATCATCCCATGGGTGGAGAAGGACTGATGGGACCTGGACCACGAAACCTCATGGATAGAAGGCCAGGAGATCGCCCCATGGGCAGTGATGGAATCATGGGATCAGGTCCAAGAGGCTCCATGGGAAGAGGTGGAGATGGCGCAAAGGGTGACCCAGGGATGATGGGTAATGGACCTCGTGGACCAATGAATAGTTACCGAGAAGATTCAAGAGGACCAATGGGAGGGCCAGGAATGATGGGAAATCGATCCAGAGGACCGCAGGATGGACCAGATTCTGCATCAAGAGGAATGGGGTATGATGCTGGGCCGAGGGGTGGTGGACCCAGAGAAAGACCCGGAGTTCTGGGTTCTGTCCCAGGAGAAGAAAGGATGGATTACATGGGAGATGGGCCAAGAGGTATGAGTGGAGGTCCCATGGGAGGTGGGTTTTCAGGAAGAGGGAGTGCGAGAGAATCCATGGGTGATCCAGATGGCTTGAGATACGGGTCAGTGGACAGGGGGACAGGGGTTTTAGGACCTGCTCCTCAAGATCCATCCCGCTATGGAGATCCAGAGAGAGATCCTCTGTCACGTGATCCATACAGCTCTAGCAGACAAGGTAGCTCTTCATTTGAAGGTATGGATAGGCCCTATGGGCGTGACGAGCCACTGGGACGTTACCCAGATCCTTTAGATCCTTGGGAAAGAAGACAGTCGGACTGGCGTAGGGAAGATGAGTTTGCTCGCCGTGACCGGGTGGATGACATTGACCCTCTTTATTCAAGCCGGTATGAAATGGAGAGACCCGGCTCCGTGATTGAAGATCGACGCTATCAGCCTCAGAGCTACGCAGCAGACCCCTATGAAGCTGACCGTTTGCCTCGCGACTATGACTATTATGGTCGATCTGGACCCAGTTATTATTAGGGTATCTCACAGGACTTCATCATGAATGTAAAACCACGGGCATATCATCAGTTTTGATCATCTGTCAGTTAAGGGCTTATTGTCACTAGTTTAAAACTTGGCCTAAGAAAGGAGTTTCTGAAAGGTAGGATTGTTTGAGCCATTTGATGGTAGCTTCCCAAGCCCAAATAAATGTCCACTGCACCCTTCCAGTGGTGATTTTTGTGGATGTACTGGTCTTGTGTGTGTATAAATTGTATGTAGTAATCCGTTTAACATAAGGAGCGTATGATATGTGCTTACGCACTTACAGTAATGTATATGATCGTAAGGTTGTTGAGGAACATTAACTGTTTTTCATGTGTGTGTAGAGAGTACATCAAGAATATTTTATCCATGGACAGTATATTTAATGATGTAAATTATTTAATATCATATAAATAGTGACAAGCTCATGTTTAATATTAGTCGTGGTGAGAAAAACACTTGTAGTACCTTTTTTCTTTCTTTTTTTTAACGAAAGAAAACCAAAACGGCAGCATACATTTGGATTATACCTTCATTTATTGATGGCGTTAGTTTAGTTGTTTTATCCTAAAGTGAAAGGTGTTACATGTTTGAAAGGAAATGAACACCTTCTGTGGGCTTCATAACTAGTGTAAAGCAATATTTGCTGCTGAAGAGAAAGAGGAAAGTGTTGTCATTTTCAAATCTTGAGAATTAGGCTTGACAGGTCAGCTTTTGGTCTTCATTTTCGTTTAGACAACACAGAATTGGTAGCTTATGTTCGCATTTGATTTGTTAACGGACTTATCATCAAGAGACTTGTTTTTATTGTTTAAAATGGATAGTAAATTGTGTCCTCAAATTAAAAAAAAAAAATTTGCAAGTAAATGCCTTGCAGGTCAGTTTTATACAAAGCATTATGCAGTTCAGATAACAGAAGCAAGTGGTAACCAACCACTGGTCTAGACAAAGTTTGCATTGATTATGAAGCAACAAGAAAAAGCATCACTAACATAAGGATACTGTTGGCCCAGGCCAAAACAGCAAAAGCTTTGTCAGTTATTGAATTAAACAAAGTGTCAAGATCTACCTAGAAGTGTTGTTATGTTTGAAATGTTATGTTTAAATTGTTTTCAGTCTATGTTGAGATTGTTTTCAGTCTTGACAAGCTTTTTAATTTTAGTATAACAATCTTTCGTCTTCATCAACTGAGAAAAAAGCACTCCCAAGCCGGAGTATGACTGCCTATAGGGCGAGGTATTTGAAAAGAACAATACAGTCTGCAAATATCTTACCAAGTGTGTACCATACTTTGTTTTGGGTGATACCCAGGGTGTTAAGCTGGGGAACACAAACAACATAAGGATATTCATTATTGTCAGTTTGAAAGTCTGTAAAGCCACGTGTGAAATAATCAAAGAAACTGTAAAATTTTGTGTATAATGAATGTCATTCTTAATCTTATCCAGGTGTGTTCACATCCTTTCCCATTGATCACTTCAGATGATAAAGTCATTTTGTGTAGTGCTCTCATATCCTGTTGAATTTTGTGTCTTCGTTACTTTTAGAAAGAGTGAGAGTGTAATGTATGACAAATTGACAGGTGAGCAACGGTTACTTTGTTCATTACGAATCTCAAATTCATGATTGTAAAATTTACATTACATTTGAAATTTTGTTTTTGTCATTCGCCTGTATGCTTCCTTGCCAACTCATTTCCTTTGTGGGCATAACAAAGATAAATTTAGACTACTATTATCTTTCTGGTGTGAGGGGGTTTTGTTTTTTGTTAATATTGGTTTTGGGGGGGGGGGGGGGGGGGGGGGGGGGGTTGTGTTTGTTTTTTGTTTGTTTGCTAGTTTTTGGTGATTGTTGTAAAAAGGTGAGAAAGGAGGTAGAAGTGTAGTTGCAAAGGATGAAAGAGAGAGGAACTAATACTGGGAGAAAAGTCTGGAGCCAGTAGACTACTACAGCAATGAGAAGATGCTGTATGGTTCACCATTTTCTTCTCTCTTTTTTTCCCCCCTTTTACTTTATTTATAATTAAACGATTTCTAGTGAATAGGGATCTACAGTGGATTTGTCAATGATGAAGATTACTTTTTTTCGGTAAAAGCCTTTTCGCTTGATGGAGTGAATACTGATCCATGACATAGGCTTGATCATTATTTAGATAGAAAATTTTAATTCAGTGTTGTGAATCTTATAGATAGTAGAATTTTCCACAACTTTTGTAATGCCAGGCTTTTCTTTCTAATCATGTTCAATCTGCTCTTCTGACTCGAAACATTTCCCTTCTACTCTCTTCCATCCCCCACCTCCATTTCCGTCTGCCACCCCACCCTCATCTTTTCCCCATTACCTCCACCATCCTCTCAGAGTCTCACGCAGCCTGGGAAGCTATTTATTCTACTGACATTGTCTCTCATGAACACTGGTAGTTCTTCACTTTTTTATCGAATAATGCAAGAGAATGTTTTAGAAATCAACAATAATCAGTCTATGAATTTCCCTTCGAAGAGGGTAGTATAAAACCCATCGTTTTAAATATTTTAACAACAGACAAGATATTTAATGAATTTCACTAGAAATGGGATAATACCATAGTATATATAACATCGCGGTTTACCATGATGCAACTTTTCAGCAAGCATACTTCTGATGGAAACATACAATAGAGAAAATCTGAAAGAAGTTTGTCATGTATGTTTTATGTACTTGTATTCTTGCTAATGTGTAGGCTGCTCATTGGCTTGAAGTTGAAGTTAATGTACTCTTGCCCACAATGTGACTTTTTAGATTCATATTGCTTTTGGTGGGAAGTGTCTTTTGATTTTTTCCCCCTCTCTTTATAAGCCGTTTTTAAAAAAAATTTGTACTGATAATGTGTTAATAATATTCAAATTGTACACCAACTGTACAAAGTGCAAGTCAAAAAGTTGTGGCAAAGGTGAAATGTTACATTTTTATACCCTGTCGTTTTTTAATTGGAAGTTACACACAGTTAATAACCATAGCTAACAGTTAAAGTCAGTCTAAGAGCCTCACCCTTCTCCCCTCCCCTCCCCTCTCCATTTGTGTGTATGTGTAACTTAAACTTTGTAATATATATCTCAGCATCTGTCAGTATCTGTCCACAAAGACAGGAATGAGTTTAGAAATGTCAAGTTTATTGATATGAGCAAATCATGGAAATGGAACTTTCATGACAGAAAACAGGTCACAGTACTTGTTGATTTTTATGAAATTATTTTTACACCTTTTTTTTTGGGGGGGGAGGGGGGGTGTTGTTTCACATCAAGCGCATTGGTTTTTCCTATTGTGAAGATTTGGGTAATGACTAACTTTTGTGCTTTACAATCGGTCTGTTTGGGTCTGTGTGTTTTCTGCAGGTCTGTGTGAGTTCTGCAGATTTCTTGAAATCACTTGCTATCAGATGGTCATACCTGTTCAGAATATGAGCCAGAGAAAGAACAAAATTAAATTAGTTTTGTGTGAGTGAAAGTATTATTTTAGATTCACAGACCCACAGCCATTTGTTTTATAAGTTTAACTTGAGTGGCATTTTTGTTAACAGCGGATCACCTAAAGTTTCTGTTATTCATTGGAAGCATTAGAAGCCTCTCGGTCTTTACAGCTGAGTTGCACATGTATAAACTATTTTTTATGTTTCTTGATGATAAAAGCCTGTGTATGATAATGACACCACCTTTGTATTCATATTTCTTGCCATTGTGAAGAATTTGGATGACGTTTATTTCATGCTCAGGCTTGGTATTGGTAGCTCATGACTGATAAAGTTAAAGTTTAAGCAGGATGAAGGAAAGCTTGGAGGAATGAAATTAAAAGCAAAATTTGTTGCAAAATGGCGGTGTTGATGTAACACAAAGACATTGTTTATGGTCAGTCCAGTTTCCTAGCTTGTACATATTCTGCTTTTTGCCAAGTTTTTGATGGTTTATAAAATAAAAAAAGTTTATTTTGTAGACTTGTAGCAGTTGGTATTGGTTTGCATCAAACTTTGAAATGTATCTATGCGCTTTTCACTGTTTTGGCAAGTTACAACAATTATAACAATTATATCAGATAATAATTTGATAAACCTGAAGGATTCCTTGAGGATTTTGGTAGATTGTAAGGGTTTCATTTTATTTTGTGTGTGCATATTTTGGAAGCTGCGAATCATGTAGGAAAAGAGAAAAGAACTTGAGCTTTTGAGAAGACAAAAGTTTGGGGGGGGGGTTTGATTGTTTTTGCTCTGTGCTCTCAGAGACCTCTTACCTGTTGTGAAGTGCATATTGAAAAAATGTTGTAAAATGTGGCATTATTTTCTTGATTTGATTGATATGGCTGCTCAGTGGAGATCTTTTTAAACGTATTTGATGTAGTGAGTTAAGTAGTTTTTAGTTCAGCTTGTGTTTGTGTCTTGTGTCTTCACTTCTGCGACAAGAGTTGGTCATGAATATACTGTGCTGTTTTGCATCTATATTGCCATGTCTCTGAATATTAGAATTATGCTGAATAAGTCAGCAAGTCTGATTTGAAAAACCAAACAAAAAAAGAACATGGAAGATATTTTGTTAACATGCACCTGTGTACAGATACTCACATTGTCTAATATCGTGGAGTGTGAACCGATGTTAAATTGAAGACAGCAACAATTACAGATACTCACTTTCTCTGAGCCATTTTGGATGTTCAGAGGCTGCATTTGCGGCTGTGATATGTGTAAATGACAGGCAATATCAATGAATGATTCCATCATCAGGGACATTGAAACTATGTTAGTAACTTGTGTCATTATTGAGAAAGTGTAAGAAAGCTATTCGATGCGAAGTCGGATGTTCTTGGCCTGACTTGTCAGGTACTTAACGGTAGCACAGATTTAAGTTGCATTGAATCTTGATTATTGTGATCAGATATCAGTTTGGATACTGAAAATTAAACATTAGAACAAGCCCTTTAAATTTCATTGTTGAAAATTGATTAATTGAAGACCAAAGAACGAATTTTGTAACACTTTTGTGAACATATTGGACAAAAGTTTTAATATAAATCTTGTTATCTTTATTTCAGAAACTATGAACATGAGGTAGAATGTGTGTTTAAATTCTTTATTTGCCTTTTTAAAAAAAAGTTACTGATGGGCTTGGGAGATCAGGGTATTGAAAACTTGACATTGTTATGTGTGCATGCGTGTGCGCGCACACACACACACACACCACATGCATGCACTCACATACACACACTCTCACACACACTTTGAAAGTCTTCCAGTTGCCTCGTGCAAGCACTTGTGACAATGACTTTGAAGTGAACAACTGTATAGTGTATCTCCTTATAACCTAATTGATGAAACATCTTTGCTTATCATTTCACTCTCTCTCTCTCTCTCTCTCTCTCTCTCTCTCTCTCTCTCTCTCTCTCTCTCTCTCTCTCTCTCTCTCCTAACTCATATCTTTTCTCTCTGTCTCTCACTCTCTGCCTCTATTTTGATATTTCTTCTTGTCGTCCCTTTTGTGCTTTTCCCCCCATACCTTTCATATCCAGATCCATTCATCTGTATTGTATTCATTAAAAAAAAACTTGCTAAGCAGCTGAAAAGGAGGTGCTTTTATTTTTACTCTGATCTTGTACCCGTCAGCATGAGTATGAATTATTGTTCATCAGGCCTCCTCTGTGCACAATTCTAGATATTTCTTTTGAAGCTTTATCATGTTTTCCTGCTGTTTATTTCTGGGTTTGGTTGGGTTTTTTTTTTGATCACCTCAGGAAAGACTTATAATGGAAGCCCATGCCAGGTATATATCCATAGATTTTGCCAAGAATAATGATGACACATAAGCCCCTTCTATCTGTGTGATCGTGGGTTTTGGCAAGAATTGCGACAAATTCTTTAAACTTCTTGTCCACTGTGTACTCAAATATGGTGATTCCCATGTGGGATGAGTGAGTCGAGAGTGCATATTGTGTGTGATTCCTAGAGTATTAAGCTGGGGAACGTGCAACAACATCTGGACATAACAACTACCTTGTCGCTTGCATGTAGGGTTAAAAGCTTGTAGACTCAGCAGGAAACACATTGTTTCCACTTAAAATTATATGATGTTACTGGGTCTGATTTTCTTTTTCAGTTAAGTTTTATGGCCCTAAGCAGTCCAACTTTAAAGCTGCAACAGCGATAACTGATCAAGCTTTAAACTATAATGTTAGTAAATGAACTTCGTGCTGCAATGATAACAATACAAACATATTCCAAACCATGTCCCACTCTGTTTTTCTGCTTGACACAAAAGCTTGTATATATCGCAAACCCACAGTGTGTACAGATCTCATCATCTTCTAGCTTTTTGATAGCCAAGGTCTTGTGTATTTCATGTTGTATTGAACGTTTTGTGAGCTGGCTTTGATGTTCTCTTTACCTGTTTCTAATATACGTAAGTACATAACTCAACTGTTACTCTTTGTTATTGCTTAGTGCAATCTTTTTTTGAATGGTGTTTGTTATTAGCTCATGACTTTGATTGCTTGTCTACTTAATGTAAATGAAGACATGGTTGCAGATGTGTACATACATATGTATGTTGATAGGTAGACATGTAATGTATACTTACACATGCACACATAATTATTGGCATAGTATGTAGGTCATATGCAACACAGACACACACTATCACACACACACACGCGCACACACACACACTTTTGTATGTTTACATTCATTTAGCATACATACATGCTGTTGATATACACACACTGTTTTTGTTGTAAACAACACAAATAACATCACAGATAGTTTACTTGACAGAATGTTGTGTGAAAGGTTATTTTATAGCTGTCTTCAGCCTTTCTTTCTCTTTCAGTGATTGCAGAACGCCCACCTCTGTTGTGAACAAATTGTGAGAGATTCTGACTTTTGTCTCTAAATCTTTATTGGCTAAAACAAACTTAAAATGCATTTAAAGCGGGAGGAATTATACATTGAAATGCTATCATTGACAGCTACTCCATTTCAATCTGAATTCCTTCTGTCTTTTGTAAGATATATACAATGTTTCTCTTTACTCTTGAGAATGGGTGACAGACATTAGTGGCCATTGACTAGTGGATAAGTTTTCTTTTCTTTTTTTTTCCTTCTCTCCTTTTTTCCTTTGTTTGTTTGTTTTTTTTCTTCCTCAGTTTTACTCTTTAACTTAGCTAGTGTAAATTCTGTGCCTATTTAAAAAAAAAAAATTTTTTTTAGTAAAATGCTCTTTGCAGGTTTTGGAGGTAAATATTGCTGTTGTGTTATTTATTAAGGAGAAAATCATTTTCTGTCTCTGTACACGCCTGGTAGGCCTACTGTGCTAGATTTTTTCCAGTAAATTTGCAAATAGGTGCCAAGTCTGCACTTTGTCATTTCATTTTCTTATACATGTAAATGTAGGTGTTTTTTCCCCCATCCCCCCTGCAGTGTTTGAGTCTGGTTATTTCTTGTACATACATTTATCGAAGTGTTTTACCCCTTCCAAAGATTTAGTCCTAGTCGTTATTTCTCAGCACATAGTTTGATATTGTCCACCGTGTGAAGAATATTGTCGTGTCGTATTGTAGCCACGTGCGCCATTTTATTCGTGTTTGTAGAAGAAAGTAAAGATGTTGAAAAGACCGGTTGCTTTCGCGGTGGAATTTTTTTCCCGTTCTTCTCTCTTTTGCGATGTACTTTCTTCCTTCTTTCATTCTTTCTTTCTTATCTTTTGCTGAGAGAATGAAATGGCCTGACCTTCCTTCTCTGTCTCTTTCTCAGACTCACTTTTTTTCAGTCTCTCTCTTTAAAAATGTCTCTCCCTCTCGTTTTCTCTGTGCTGTTCTCTGTTACCAAAGTTTCACTGTCTTTGATCTGTTATAACCTCTGTGTGTGTGTGTGTGTGTGTGTGTGTGCGCACCTGCGCATGCTATCTTCATCAATATCTCAATATCTGTTATTGTCTATAAGTCAGTCCATCTCTCTGTCTGTGTTTCTTTCACAAAACATACAGCTTGTTGCCCTTTTTCTTGTCTGCCTATCTCATCTGTTTTGTCTATCCCTCTTGTACCTGTTTCTCTCTCTTCATGTCACTGTGAGCCGTGTTCTCTCCTATTTTTTGTGTTCTGTGTGTGTGTCTGATTTTGTCTTCGTTCCCTTTTTCCATTCCTTTCTTTCTTGACCTGGTATACATCTTTCTGTTCTTTTCTCTCTCTCTTCTCTCTCTCTCTCTCTCTCTCTCTCTCTCTCTCCTCTCTCTCTCTCTCTCTCTCTCTTTTCAAATCTCAAATGACAAACAAAAACTTTGGTCAGTCTCCATTGCTTTTGCTTGTGACCACATATGGCTTGGGGGACTATCACCTTGGTTAGCGAGCTGCGTAGACTTCCATTTCAAGTGCTTTTTACTATTTTGTTTTGGCCTTCACTAAAGAGCAAACAAACGTTGCGTAGCACACAGCTGAATAGAATTGAAACAGGTCGTGGAACAGTGAGCAGAAATGTTAAGTTCAGATCTTTTGTTTTTGTTTCTTTTACAAACAGGATGCTTGATCAGTGTAATATTATCTCAAAACCATCCTTGTTTTCAGAGCAGTTTTTTTCTTTTAAATTGTTTCTGGCATCTTTCAGTACGGGATAGCCTGTGTTATAGGCAAGAAAGATTATGCTAAGTGTGCTTAGATTCTATAGTCATCATTATTCAATGGACACTTTTTGGATTTCTTCATCCAGTGGTCATTAGTCCCTCTTGATATATGTAGTCACAAGGCTTTCACTTTAGCTCTCTGTCCATCCTTCTGTCTATTTTCCTGCCCTTTTTCTTGTGTGCAAGTGGGAATGAATGCAAACTACAATCGGAACAAGGACTCTTGACTCTGCCACATGTTTCTCACATAAACCACATGTGTGGATCAAAGCTTGACAATATCGCAGTCTGAAAGGAAGGTGATTTCAAAAATCTGAAATAGATTTGGCATTTACGTTTTTCATGTTTATTGAAATGAATGAAGCCCTCTCCTTTGGCAGCGACTGAGACCAGAGGGTAATTACTAATAACTTTAATTTTAAGTGCTATGACACACTCAAGTTCTAGTGGCTGTTTTGTGCACTGTGAGACAGCAATCCCACTTTCAGTGGTGCAATGGATAACTTGGGTTTTAGAAATCACTGTGGGATTAAAATAAAAAATTTATTCTCTAAAATTGTTTTGAGGCACAATTCAGCAATTCATGTTTGAAAGTGGTTGTCATCATTGATTCATGCAAATATGACTGAAGTGAAAGCTGTTAAGAAATTAGCAAAAGCTACAAAGGTATTCTTGGTCTTGAGAGGATTTTGACATTATCTTCCTTTGTAACTGCGATAGAGCAAAAAGAAACAAAAAATCCTTCCTGTTTCATCTGCAAACGTAATTATTAACACATATGTCTTTCTTCTTCTTTCTGCATACACATGTTTTGTCTCCTGCGAGTATGCCCACCCTAAGCACAGAAATTCACAGAAGATAGGCTTAGGGTGAGTTTTTGTATCAATGGCTGGTCACATCTTTAGTATTCTGCCTCAAAGGCAGCCATACATCATCAGAAGAAACCAGTATATTTTTTTAAAAATATAGTGACATTGATGGCAATATCAGTGTGCTTGAAGAATCATGAATCATTTAACTGATGGGAGTGAGAAAATATCTCATTTTAAATGTGGGCTTGGATTCTGTATTCAGTCTTTGTTGTTGTAAATGATTGAAGAAATCAGTTTTAGAGGCATGCAAAATGCTTTATATGTAAATGATCAACTGAAGAATGAAGTTTTAAAGAAAAAATCCCATGTGTCTTTGATTTGTTATTGTATTTTATGTTAAAAATCTGGTTTTTGTGTGTATAAGTTTTGTTCAGTGTATTTTGTTGCTTGAAATCTATATTCCTCCATTTTGGAAGAAAAAGTTCTAAAAAGGTGTTTTTCTAAAAGAATCAGTAACGCTGATATTGCCAATGATGCCACTGAAAGAATCACACCTACATTTCAGATGCATTCAAACCTGACGTCTGCAGTTATTTCAAAAGGTGGATGATCTGAGCGACTGGTTGAAAGAGTGTGATGTGATTTTATGATTGTTTGTGCGCTGGCAATGAATGCATGATTGAATGAGTCTTCACGCTTTGGTTGAATTGAATTGAGAAGTGGATGTCTTGACTTGAGTGAGAATGCAATGCTTTTGAGAGTATGAATTGAATGCACTCTTTTGAGAAAATGAGGATGCAGCTGATTCTCTGAGCGAGTGATTCTGATCGGTTGTGTGCTCTTGGGAGGAAGGCCTGTGTGGAAGCTGTAGACCGACACAAGGATGACTGTTTAGTGTCTTAAAGTGAATCTCTGATTTTGAGAGAGAGAGGCCACTTTTTATGTGTGTGCTTTTGAGAGAGAGAGAGAGAAGTGTTTCTACTGTGTGATACTTTTGTGATTCAGAGAGAGAGAGTCTATAGCTACTTTTTATATGTGTACTTCTCAGAGAGAGTGAGAGTGTCTATAGCTACTTTTTATGTGTGTACTTCTCAGAGAGAGTGAGTGAATCCCTTACTACTTGGTGAGACTGGTGTTATTCACAGAGAGAGAGAGAGAGAGAGAGAGAGAGAGAGAGAGAGAATTATTTATGTGTCTAAGATGATTCTGAGAGAGAGAGAGAGAGAGTGTGTGTGTGTATTAGAGTAATGATTATTATGTGTCTAAGATGATTTGGAAAGAGAGAGAGTGTGTGTGTTTATTGATAAGTTTTAATCATATGCCAGGCTTGTGTGAAAGAGTCTATTATCACTTTAAAATGACAATTATGTGAGGCTGATGTGACTCAGAGAGAGAGTGTGTGTGTTATATGTTATATTTGTGAGACTGGTTGGAATCTGAGAGAGAGAGAGAGAGAGAGAGAGAGAGAGAGAGAATCTGCAGACGTCACACACAATAAAGAAAAGTAAAACAGGAGCAGGACCTACAAAGAACTTCTGACAACTTCTAGCATCTTGTACATCTCAAGACTCCAAACTATTTACTTCAACCTGAAACTAAAATTCATTTTTAAAAAAAAAGCACATCTGCACGTTTATTCCTGGTGACCAGCCTAGTAGACCTAGATCTCAATGACAACACAGTTTCTAATTTTTTTTTTTAAATACTAGACCTGCCCTAGCAACTTGGCTATGTTTCATTTCGCTAGAGCACCAGGATACAATTCTCTCCACAACTCTCAGTGAATATTGCTACGAAGTCAGCCACACATCTTGTCCCATCTGACCTCCAATTTGTCCCCTTGCTCCAAAAACTGATTCTGTTGGTAGACACTTACATGCAGCGGGTTGTTGCTGGTCTGGTAGGGTGACTACTAGGGCTATTCCGTTCTTAGTCTCTTAGAAGATTTATTTTCTGCTCTCTCAGCAGCCTTCCTTTAAGGCTGATGTCAGTGAAGATACTGATAGGTCTATTCAAAGTGCAATATTGATCTGAAAGAAGCTGTGACGTCAAACGCGTGCAACGTCAGATCTTAGGGATTAGCCCGAGCCTAGCCTGTTTTATTGTAAATTAGCTTATCTACTTAATGGTTAAGACCGAGCATTCTTTAGGCTTTCTCCTTACTTTCTTGTCTTGCTGAAGCTGCTCTCAATCTTCATCTCAACAAACAGATTATCATGCACCATCACATACAATGACTGAAGTGCATTCTTTGTTCGTTTCAAGCAAGCAAGCACAGAAAATGACTTTTGAATAATAAATAAAATGAAAAAGGCCTTTGTCAGTTTTGGGTACCTACCATCTCTATCAAAAAGTAAATACTGATTAAACCCAAGTAAAATACGGGTACATAATTATTCGATACAGCTCTCTATGACAATCTCTTGTTGAAGCTGCATGCATCACTTTAAAACACAAAGGGAAATCAAAAGCCATTCGACCTACCAAACGGAACATACACACACACACACACTCTCTCTCTCCTCTCTCTCTCTCTCTCACTCACCACTCACTCACACACACACACACACACACACACGCTGTCTTCTCTCTTGCTTTCCAGCTATGGACAGATACCGTTCGTCTGCAGTGATATGCCAATCTGGCATGGTCACTGTCGGTGAGGATGCCGTTGCTGACGATACCGGTACCACTGGGTCTGTGAGTCTACATAGCCGCCTGATTCCCGATTTCGACGGTGTCCGTGAGTCTACAATCTTGAGTCGTCCTGCGATCTCATTTAGTGCTAGATCTAGATCTATAGGCTCTACAAGATGTATATTAATGATAGTATAATTATAACGTAAAACTAAGAAAGAAAATGTTGCGTACTACGAGTGTACAAGTGTGTGTGTGTGTTGCTATTGTTTAGGCTGTCAGAAAAGTTCGTTTTCGAGTTTGTCAATAAAATTATCCGTTTTTTGGTTTGTTTTTTGTGGGGGTGCATACGTGGTTGCACGTGTGTGTCGCGCATGTATAGTATTTAATAGAGATTTATAAGCTTTGGCCAGTACATGTGGTGGAAAGAGACTTCCATCCTTGCACTCCTGCAGATTTAAATTCCTGTTCATTGTTCATAACATCAATTTCAAAGTAAATTGTGTAAAAGATTTTTGTATAACCTTCATTTCTCGATAGAAGTAAATTCAAACTTATAACTGACTCGTAGTTTTTTGGTTGGTTTGTTTTTTAATTGGATGAGTTTTTCTTTTCGAAGTAACGGAATTTTTTTTTCAATACTGCACATGAGCATTTGGAACTATAAAAAGTGACTTTACCCGTTACGGGTACGTTACGGCAAATATCCAATTCTGACCCCAACCTCTTTTCTATTTTGGACAGGTCAAGTCTACCTGGTCCTTACCACCCTTGCAATTCCTTCCCACATGCTCAAGATACCACCTAACCAAAGCAGCCCCACCCCACAGACCTTCTTGCTAAGCACTACCTCCCTAGGCTAACCTCTCCGCTTCCTCTAAATAGTAGGCCTCCTCCTCACACTTCTCTGAAGTCTGTAGGCCAAATGGGAAAAATCTACATCAAAGAGATTTTCACGTCAGATTGTGTGCCTTAATGCAGTTTTCACAGCCTAAAAGTTTGTATCCTTGTTGTCAGTTAGATAAATATGTTTGTCCGTCTGTGTTCGACAATGACCTCCAAAACAGCAGAGGAGGCAGCTGCTGTTTTGGAAATTGGGAAGAAATTTTATTATTGTGGAGATGTCTTGCCCACAGTACATCCCCACTCGCTCGGCCAAGTGGGCATAAGGACAGTCAGTGTTGGAGATGTTCTTCAAAGGCCAACCAGCCCCCAGAGCTGCAGCACATCAAGGGCTGTGCAAGTCAAGCTTCTTGTCAGTTAGAACTGGTAATCAAAGGAAACGAATTCGGTTGCTATCTTGAAATTCATTTTTTTCTTTTGTTTTTAAACACAAAAAATCATTCGGGTATAGTTGTCTATGATCTTCATTTCTCAAAAGAAATAAATCGAAACCCATTATCAATTCGGTGCTTTAAAAAAATTTTTTTATTGGATGTGTCTTTGTTTTTGTTCTTGAATTTTTGTTTTTGTTTGTGTTTTGCAGTTTTGTTTTCTAATTTGTTGTTTTTTCCTAATTTCCCCAAAACTGTACTCGTACGATTTGGATTGTAAAAGGGTTTTAGTGACTCGTGAGATGTCGATCTTTTTACCACAGATTCAAACCTTTTCCCTCTAGATCTAGCCTTAGAATGTTGTTTGGTCAAAGACCAAAACCAGTCCAGGCTATTGCCGATTTGTTGTTCGTCTCTTTCTTCGTCTTCTTCTTCTTCTTCGTCGAACACTCAGACAGCAACTTTTTTTCTTCTTCTGTTATACGACTGAAAATGTGTTGCGCTGCCGTTAAGCCCCTGACAAGTCAAGCCCAGCGCATCCGACTTCGGCGCGGTAGAGAGTTGTTCAATCCAAGTGCAAGCATTTTGCTTGTTTTATTTTGTTTTGTTTTTTGTGGTTGTTGGGGTTGTGGGGGGGGGGGGGGGGGGGGGGGGGGGGGATCTGTGTAGTCTTGTCAGATTTTTACGTCTGGGTGTGTGCCTTACAGTTTGCTCAACCATAGAACGTGCATCCGCGTTGTCAATAGGAAGAACTGATTAGCAGAGGAAACGAACTTGGTTGCTCTCTGCAGGGTTTTCTTTCTTTCTCTCTCTCTCCCTCTCTCTCTTTAAATCAAGAACATTTCAGGTGAATACAACCAGCGCGTTGTGTGTGTGTGTGTCTGTAGCCTATATTATGTGTGAGTGTGCCTGCGCGTGCTCGCACGTATGTGTGCGCGCGCGCGTGCGTGCGTGTGTGCTTCTCTATCTTAGCTTTTCAGTCGTCTTTCCCCCCCCCCTCACCCCTTCCCCCCCCCTCTCTCTCTCTCTCTCTCTCCACCGGTTTTGCGTCATTAGCACGTCAAATGTCAATAACCCTCCAGGTGGGTTGAAAAGCCCTGGATGACGCGTCCCGAGGTACAGCCTAGTACAGCGGGCCAGCTCTCTGACATGATATGACGGTGAAGAGAGAGAGAGACAGACAGAGATGGAGAGACAGACAGAGATGGAGAGTGACAGACAGACAGAGCGAGAGAGACAGACAGATGGAGAGAGAGATGGAGAGACAGAGCGAGAAAGACAGATAGAGAGACAGACAGAGCGAGAAAGACAGACAGATGGAGAGAGCGAGAGAAAGAGAGAGAGATGGAGAGAGAGCGAGAAAGACAGACAGACGGAGAAATGGAGAGACAGACAGAGGGATGGAGAGACAGACAGAGCGAGAGAGAGACAGATGGAGAGACAGACAGAGCGATAGAAAGACAGACAGAGATGGAGAGACAGAGTGAGAAAGACAGACAGATGGAGAGACAGAGCGAGAAAGACAGACAGATGGAGAGACAGACAGACAGAGTGAGAAAGACAGACAGACGGAGAGATGGAGTGACAGACAGAGCGAGAAAGACAGACAGATGGAGAGACAGACAGAGAGAGAGAGATGGAGAGACAGACGAGAGAGAGAGACAGAAAGATGGAGAGACACAGAGAGAGAGATGGAGAGACAGACAGCGAGAAAGACAGATGGAGAGGCAGACAGAGCGAGAGACAGACAAACAGAGATGGAGAGACAGACAGAGCGAGAAAGGCAGACAGATGGAGAGACAGACAGAAAGAGAGAGAGACAGATCGAGAAAGACAGACAGACGGAGAGATGAGAGAGAGAGATGGAGAGACAGACAGAGCGAGAAAGACAGAGCGAGAGAGAGAGACAGAAAGAGGTAGGTTGCATGCTCTCCTACTCTGTCGTCGATTCGGGTAAAGCCGTTAGCCTGGCTGCCTTGGTAACCAGAAAGATCTATCACGCAGATAGTTAGAGAACTGATTCCTCTTCTCTCTTCTTTCTTGTTCTTCTTCTGCTCCCTCTTCTTTCTTTCTTCTTCTCTCTCTTCTATTTCTCAACTCTCTTTCTCTTCTCCACTCTCTTCTCGTGTTTTCTTGTGTGTGTGTGTGTGTGCGCGCGCTTGCGCGCTGCTTTGTTTTCGTTTTTGTCATTGTCTGCTTTTAGCTGGATTGTCTAACGTCTGCTTTTTGTTGTTGTCTTGCAAAGTTTGTTGTGTGTGTTTTGTGTGTGTGTGTAGTGTGTGTGTGTGTGTGTGTTTGTGTGTGGTAATGTTTACTATGGTATTTTATGGTCAGTAAATAATTTATCACAATTTTTTTTCAGTTATTTCTTCTTAGTCTTTTTTTTTTAATCAAATGTTTTGCAGTTGTTATTTCGACTTTGAATAGTGTATTATTATTATTATTATTATTATTATTATAACACAATGTTTCACACGCCACTTTTATTGGTCAGTATGCAAACAAGGAGTGTATAATACAGCTTTTCTATTTGTTTCATTATCCTATTTATGGTCAGTATACTTTTCAGTTTTGTCGCACCTAATTTTTCATGGTCAGTATTTTTTTTTAATTAAATGTGTCGTAGTTGTTATCTAAATGTATAGCTCTTTCCCTTCTCTCCCTCCTCACCCTCCTCTCTATCTTCCCTCCTTCCCTCTTCCCTCTCTTCCTCCCCTTCTCCCTCTCTTCCTTCCATCTCTCTCCTCTTCCCCCCTCTCTGTCTACTTCCCCACCCCCTCTCTCTCTTCCCCCCCCTCCCCCCCCCTCTCTTTCTCCCTCCCCTTCTTCTTCCCCCTCTTTCTCTCTTACTCTCTCCACCCCCCCCCCCCCCTCTCTCTCTCTACTCCTTCCCCCCTCTCTCTCCCTTTCTCCCCCCCCCCTCTCTCACCCTCTCGCCCGCCCTCACTCCTCTCTCTCTAGTCCCCTCCCTCTCTCTTTCTTCCTCCCCCTCTCTCCCCCTCTCTCCCGCCCTCACTCCCTATGCATGTACTCCTATACAGATCTGTATGGCCTTTTGTCTGGACTTATGTAACATATAATTAATTATCTTCTGTTGTACTAGCCTATATCCATGATGATCTGTCCCTTTGTAATCATGTTTGGGAAAAAAAGAAAAAGAAATGCTCAACCAAAATGTGTTCAGTTAAATAACGATCTCGTGTGCTTTTTTAAAAAAAAAGTTGTATAACCCTTTTGTTTTGGAATTTTTTTGCCATTTTTGTTTTTACCATATATAACAAGGTACCCACGTTTGCCAAACTCCCCCCCCCCCCCCCCCAAAAAAAAAAAAATCGACCTTGTCTTATCATTTTTAGTTTATTTATTTATTTATTCATTGTTTTTATTACAGAAAGTCGCTTGTGTTCAGTCTTTGGGTATTTACCAAGTTGACCTCAAATCTGTCCACCCAACAATCGCTGATTTTACATAGTGTATTATATATATATATATATATATATATATATATATATATATATATATATATATATATATAATATATATAATGATGTTTTGTGCTCTGATGCCATTTCACAGCCATCTGTGTTCAGTTTGGTCGCAATTCATAGGATTTAAAAAATTTACTCATTCCTTTATTTGGTTATTATTCATAAAGTTTTATTCTTACGCTTCTCTTATTCATGTCCTTTGTTAGACATAGCATAAAACTTAAAGTGGACAAGGATATTGTGCATTGTGTAGTCCTGAACAACAGGTTTGTTTCCTAAATTTGTACTTTATATTGTTTTATATCATTACTGGAAAGGGGGGGGGGGGGGGGTTCATTTCTATTTTATTTCATGTTACTTTATCTTCCTTTTATATGTGTGTGTGCGCACGCGCGCCTGCATGCGTGCCTGCGCGCGCTTGTGTGTGTGCGTGAGAGGGAGAGAGAGAGAGAGAGAGAGAGAGAGAGTGTGTGTGTGTGTGTGTGTGTGTGTGTGGTGTGTGTGTGCACACGCGTGCGTTTTTTTTTATTTTTTTTTATTTATTCTTTTATATCGAGGATGATGGAATAAGCACTCATGTGCTTTTTTACATCCAGTCCCCGTGTGTATGAGGTTTTGTAAATTTTGTCATGCGTGTGTGTGTGCATCCGTGTGTGTGCGTGTGTGCATGCGCGTGGCGCGCGCGCGCGCGTGTGTGTGTGTGTGTGCAGTTCTTTTTTATTTTATTTTTTTACCTTGGCAAATGTGTTCCATGTTCCTCTGCAGGTTCATCGAACGTTGTACTTTTGTGCATGTTTCGTTTTGTGTGTGTCGTTCTGACCTTTCAGATCTTCAGCAGCATTTTGCATTGTTTGGTATTGTTTTCTTTCGTATCGCATTGTATTGTATTGTTTTATATTGTATTGTATTGTGTTGTAGGCTTATCATACCGCAGTTCTGTTGTTGTGGTTGGCTGTGTAGCCTTTAGTATTGCAGCAGTATTACAAAGCATATTACTTTTTAAAATAAATAAAAATAAAGGTTGTGTTCTTGTCCTCGAGGAAGAGAGTGTTGCCATTTTGTGTACCAGTAAGAGTGGGTTTTATTATAGACATTTTTTTGGTGGCTAGTGTTCTGTTGCCGTGAAGTCTTTAACGTGCACAATATGTGTATTGAACCCGTGATCTCGATTTAGCTGTTCGTCCAAAAGACTTGCTCCAAGTCTTGTGAAGAGAGAAAATGTCCGTTTTAGGGCAAAATTGAAGTGGGGGTGGAGGGTGAGGGGGGTGGGGGTCAGTCAGTGATTAATGATGAGAATATTATATTCCACTTCACTTTTACAAATGAAAGAAAAAATCATCAACACTAGTCATCGGGTTGTTAGTTTGTGTGTGTGCACGTGTGTGCATGCATGCGCTGTGTGTGTGTATGTGTATGCTGTGTTTGTGTGTGTGTGTGTGTGTGTTCACACGCACTTGTGTGCGCGTGTATAGCCTATGTCTACCCGCGCCTTTTTTGTTTGTTTGTTTTGTTTCATTGTTCAATATTTTGATTTGTATTAACATTGTTGTGGTGGTTGTTGTTGCTGTGTGTCGTCATCCTCAAGTGTGTCATATCAATCAATAATTATGTGTTGACAGATATCAAGACGTTTTATGTCTTCTCCTGCAGACCTCAAGACGTGTCTTTTGTTGTTGTTGTTTTTTTTGTTGTGTTTTATTGTTTACTTGTGCTCAGTGCTGCCAGTTACCAGGGAAGAACATCTGGAAAATTTGAAGTTGTGCTGGAAAACAACTTTAGAATGATACTGATGATGATGAAAAGTAATAAAGAAAGAAGAAAGAAAACTGATGACTTTAAAATCGTGCATTTCTTTTGGTGTTGTGTGTGTGTGTGTGTGTGTGTGTGTGTGTGTGTGTGTGTGTGTGTGTGTGTGTGTGTGTGTGTGTGTGTGTGTGTGTTGTGTGTGTGGTGCGTGCGCGCGCGTGCGTGCGTGCGTGCGTGTTTGTGTATTGATTACGTGTGTATGAAATATCTTACGATACAGGAGGCCTAATAAATGAGTGCATTCCCGTACGTATTTTGCCTAATATATATATATATATATATATATATATATATATATATATATATATATATATATATATATATATATATAATCTACATCGTTAGTATGCTAGCTAGCTATTAATTTAAAACAAAATCGACAAGCTTTTTCACCTTTCACTCTCTTTGTTTCTATGACTGTCTGTCTTTTCTTATTCGTGTCGGTGTGTACCTGTAACACACTGTGTCTGCTTCCTAGTGCTTTTCCTCTTTCTTCTTTCTTCTTTTTTTCCCCTTCGGATGAGACTATAAACCGAGGCTCCGTGTGTGAACGCATGCAGAACATCTTTCGCACACGTTAAATCCTGTTCCGCTTTTCGAAAGAGAAGGCCATTGTGTGCTGGTGGGAACAGATGACAAAATTTACAAAACCGCATACACACGGGGACTGGATGTAAAAAAAGAACATGAGTGCTTATTCCATTATCCTCGAGAGAGAAAAAAAGTCATCTGAGCGCTGTGATGTGTTGCTTTTACAAGATTCAGCGCTATATAAATTCCATACATTATTATTATTATTATTATTACCATTATTATTATTATTATTATTAAGTCTGGAACTCTTGTGTCTCCAGGCGCGTGACGGGTTACCGCCAGGAACGAATCCGACGAACGATATAGCCGAGTGGTTAAGACCGTTTGATTTCGATCCCTTGGTTCTATGAAGTCGTGGGTTCGAATCTCGGCGTGCGTACGGGGTCGTGGTGAATTAAGGGTATTTTTGTGGTTGTTTTGTTTTGTTGTTGTTTTGTTTTTGTTTTGTTTTTTGTTGTTTTGTTTTTTTAAACTCTCTCCATGGTCAACTTTAAGTGCATGCCTGCCGGTGCATGTGCCTTAATCTCCTTCGTGTATAA
>CM054138.1:33279131-33284131 GCA_028751875.1 Rapana venosa
AAAAGAAAAAGCCTCCTCCGAAAGACTTGACACCCAGTTTGATTTTTAGGGCAAGGCTGGGAATCGAACCCAGAACCTCACGGTTTATTTGTTTGCCAGCTTAACGTCTAAACCGTCCCGCCACCTTCGTTCTTACTCGTTTATCAAAGAATGAAGTTCATTGGTTAACAGCATCATCATCAACAACAACAACAAAAAACCTCAACACACACAAAAAAAAAAGCCCCCCCCAAAAAAAACCCAACAACAACACAACAACAACAAACAACAAAAACAAACACACCCACCCCCCCCCCCCCACCCCCCACCTAAAAACCAAACAAAAACGAAGAAACAAAAAAAATCCGCAAACAAGACAACTTCCCTCCCCCCCCTTCCTCCAACAGCTCTTCACCACTCCCGTCCCCCCCAAGAAAAAGAGAAAAAAGAAAAAAAGAGTGAAGGTGATAGGGGCAGCAAGGGCAACATTCAATGTAGATGATCAGATTGCTCTGGTCGCTTGTAATTAGCCAATACACCTGTTGAACCGGGTAAATATTCGAGGGCAAGGAGAAGACTGTGGTTTACACTGGGTGCTTTCATAGCTGGCCACCCCCCTCAAATATTAATGGTCACTCACATAAAGGCTTGAGAAGTCTCAGACAAGGCTCTGATCCATCGATCGATCGATCCATCGGTCGTCTGCTGTGTCCACGCCATTCTCGTTAGAAGCATAAATGAGCTCGCTGTATGAACCGCAAGGCCAACGGTTTCCTGTTACAGTAGCCGAGCTGTAAATAATTGGCCCTTTGCCGTATGAACCGCAAGGCCAACGGTTTCTTGTTACAGTAGCCGAGCTGTAAGTAATTAGCCTGTTTCTCCCCATCCATTAGACCTTGAGTGGTGGTCTGGGTGCTAGTCTTTCGCATGAGACAATACACTGCGTGCAACACACATTCAGTGCACGTGAAAGAACCCACGGCAACAAGAGAGGTTGTCTTGGCAAAAATGATGTAGAGATAAGCTACTCTGAGAGGGAGACAAATACATATTCTGACAGGATTTTCTTTTTCTTTTTTAAACGTGGGTAGCACTGCTCTTGTGGAGATGCACTTTCCCCGGTGAGAGCAGTCCAGAATTCATCCAGAGAAATCTGCCGTCAAATAAGTTTTTGAGGGGATGGCCAGTCATGAAACCACCCATGGAAATCACAGTCTTCTCCTCACCGTCGAATATTTACCCGGTGCAAAAGATGCAGGGCTACAGGATAATCACAAATGCAAAAAATAATGGCGTATACCTCGCCTTTAATCCTCTCCAGTCGGAGCATGGCTGCCCATATGACGAGGACCTTGAATTCACACACACACACACACACACACACACACACACACACACACACACACACACACACACACACACACACACATCACACACACCACACACACACGCACGCACGCACGCACGCACGCACGCACGCACGCACACACACACACACACACACACACGCACGCAGCAACACACACACACACACACACACTCTCTCTCTCTCTCTCTCTCTCTCTCTCTCTCTCTCTCTCTCTCTCTCTCTCTCTATCCTTAACAGAATTTGATATCTGGTTTATTTTGATGTTGATGTATCCTGAAAATGCTCTCTCTCTCTCTCTCTCTCTCTCTCTCTCTCTCTCTCTCTCTCTCTCTCTCTCTCTCTCTCTCTCTCTCTCTCTCTCTCTCTCTCTCTCTTTTGCTTCTTGCTGTCTCCCCTCTATTTTACTTTATCCATATTACCTAATTACAATCAGTATATCAGTTTTCATGTTAATGTTTGATTTATTTGAGAATTATATGTTTATCAACATATCTCTTTTCTCCCCCCCCCCCAAAAAAAAAAAAAATATATATATATATATGTATCTCTTGAAATTAATGCTCAAGTCAGTTAGGGATTATGTAATGTTAAATATATAATTTTTTAAAATTATGTTGTCGTTGTTGTAGTAAGATTTTTTAACCTAATAGGGCAAGGGCCGAATGAAAAAAGTATGCGCATGCTTATTCTGTTACCCTTGAAAAATAAAGATTCATTCTCTCTCTCTCTCTCTCTCTCTCTCTCTCTCTCTCTCTCTCTCTCTCTCTCTCTCTCTCTCTCTTCTCTCTCTCTCTCTCTCTCTCTCTCTCTCTCTCTCTCTCTCTCTCTTCTGATGCAGTGTGTACTTACAGTCCCACAGTGATTGTCACGTATGATGAGCGAGGCAGACAGAGCGCATTCTGGGTGACTCCAAGGGTGTTAGTTAACCTGAAGAACGTCCAACAACAACAACAACAACAACAACAACAACAAAATACGGTGTGGCAATCACCATTAAGGTCACGCAATGCGGTTTCTAAACATGGTTTGCAGCCAACCTTCTGAATTAGCCTAAATCAATCACAACACAGCTAGAAATCAAGACAGAGCCTTGTGATGCACATTCAACACGCAAGTTTCTTTCACAGCGAATTGAACAAACCTGTTTTTCAGCTTGCCTGATACATGGAAGCACTTATAAAATTCTGTTTAGTGCCATATCTTCGGCCTATAATACATCTCCAGCAAAAGAAATAACAACCAACAACAACAAAGAATCTGGTGCAAAAAGGTTTTTTTCAACACTGTGCCTGAACTTTCCTGAAATTTCTATTTTTGATAAGTTGTTCAGAAAAATGTGATATTTTGTGACGATGATGGCAGACTGTTGTTCATTTGAGTGAATTGAAAGCATTGTATGCAGAGAATTCTAAACCGTCTTTCAAAGGTTGACAAGTAAACAGGCCTACATAATTACACATCTTTGGCTATTTCTGAACTAGAAACTTCTATCTAAAAATCAATATGTTTTGATATTTTCCTCCACCATTTCAATAAGACCTAAGTATTGATCAGACAGTATATTAGATATCATACCTTGACGTGACATTCAGATGACAGATGAGACATGACCGACATGGAGATAGGAGGAAACGATGACCGAATCTCTGACAGCTATTGACGAACTTGAGCATTGATCTAGAACAAATGCAAACTCAGCTCTACTGGTGATGTTGTTAGCGATGGCTACACAAACTGACACTGAGCATGTTGGTTGATAAGGAGATCATCCATTGTGCCATCTGAGCTGACACCCTCCCCGGGTGTTGACACACTCTCTCAGCATTCAATTCGACCTTTTCTCAGTTGATGCACACGCAACATCTTGATGTAATGCAAACCATCGATACAGCGGAGGAGGAGGAAGAAGGAGAAAGACACTGTTTGGAATTAAATTGTGTCTATGAAAGTAGTAGTTGTCCGAGAGATTAATTTTGGGCTAAAGCTTCCTTACTAAACATTTACATTTTCATCTCGAAACAAACAGATCACTACAATTTCACCACAAGGAAACTCACGCACTTCGGAAATGTTTACACATTCTAGCTTCTTATTCAGTGGTTGATGATCACAAGATAATTTATTATTTTGGCTGACATTTCTATTAGCCCACAAATCTGTTCACTAACACTGTACATGGCACTGATCCTAAGTAAACACTATATGCTCGAAGACATTTCTTGCTGAGATTGTTCTTCCCAGAAATGGAATGATCAACAGAAACAACATTGTCTGTCTTGTACATGTAGGATAAGTAGACGTACATGACTAAATAGTAAAAAAAAAACCATTTCTTACTGTGGTTGTGCTTCCCAGAAATCGGATGATCAACAGCAACACCATTCACTGTCTTTGTACCTGTAAGTAGGTGTATCGGCTACATGCCGTCTAATACCGTGGCAGGTTGGTGAAAGGATCCAGGTGTTGCCTTCTGGAGGTGGCCGGTGACTTGACTGGAGGCAGAGATGCGCTGACCACAGTGGACGCGGTCATCTTCACAGGTGGGGGAGAGCCTAGACGCCTGGCCGGGTGACCGTTAGCAGCGAAATACCCCACAGACAGCAGGTGATTGGAAGCAGGAACGCTGTTGCCATTAGAAAGAGCAGAAACACCTGAAGGACTTTCACCTGGACCGTTTCTGTGATGTTGCTGCGAACCCTTCTTTTCTTCCTCATTTTCACACAGCCTACGATTGTTTGAATCTTTGTTTGGAGATCTCTCCATTTGTGAGTTTGTCAATATGGAGAGGTGATTTTGACAGTCGTTTGGTAGAAGAGTGTTGCGTGCTTCCAAAGGGTAGGAAGAGACTTGAGTGGACAATGTCAACGACGACGTCATGCTGCCGATCTGGTTTAGTTCCACGCCGGCAATAAACTGGATTCTCTCCTGCAGACGACTCTCACAGCCGCCAAGGCCATTCTCCTCAAAGATGAGCGCTGCGCGGTACCCGTTCAGCACATACAGCATGAAATCTGACTCCTGCCCATTCTTCCCCCTCTCCTGCTGCTTCTGCTGTCTGGAATCCAGGGAAGCAGTGGTGACCGTGGGAATGCTCAGGCCACATCTAGGCGTCGCGCTTCGCGGGGTGGGAAAATGGTGGGCGGAAGACGTCAGCGACATCTCAGAAGATTCCAGAGCCTGGATGCACCGCAAGACAGATTCCGGCAACGGAGAAGGCAGACAGTAGTCGCAGTCTTTGACAAACACAGACGGGATGTTCAGACACCACAACGCGTACAGACGCTTCAAACAAGCAGGGGAGTTCAAACTCGACTCCCCCAGCACGAACACGTACACGTCGATCTCCGACAACTCCTCCGCGCTGAAATCATCATCTTCACTCTCCACACACGGCCCTGTCCGAACATAGAACTGATGCTGAAGCGCGTGCAACACGTTCTGCCTTAACCAGTCACAACCCGGCTCTTTCTCGCGAGGGTACTGCTGGCACGGACAGCAGACGTAGACGCACGGCAGCTCGTGAGCACTTTGAGGGGGGTCCTCATCGTCGAAGAGGGCCTGCAGCTCGGGCTCGGGCTGGTCTTGGGAGCAGGTGACGGAGATGAGAGGCAGGAGGTCCTGGGGGTCCCGGCTGCTTGTTCTGCCGCTCTGC
>CM054138.1:33289131-33314131 GCA_028751875.1 Rapana venosa
GGCCTTTCATCTCACTTTCTACATACAGTCCTCCTCCTCCACGTTGCTTTTTGGTCTTCCTTTCTGTCTCCTTCCTTTGACATAGCACAATTTTATATCTTACCAGCATAACTTACGAAACAATCAACAAGAAACATTGTCATATAACATAGCAACATTCTATATCACATCCAACAAGGAAGCAATAAGCACGCATGAATAATTAGGCCTACATGGGGGTGGGAGTGGTGGTGGGGGATCCTCCCCCCCCCCCCCCCCCCCCCCCCCAGGATTGATATCAGTACTGCCTTCATTCCCCAGAAACTCGTTTCCAATGAGACTATAAAGCGATGGATTCCTGTGTGCTAACCCGGTACCACGCACAACATCTTGCACGCAAGTTAAAACCAAAGCGTTTGCGTGTGCCGGTGGGAACAGAATGATGACAGAATTGACAAAACCGCATACACACGGGGACTGTTTGTTAAAAAAAAAGCACATAAGTGCTTTATTCCATTATCCTCGATATAAAAGAATAAAATAAATAAATAAATAAATAAAATTTTAAAAACCCGTTCCGTCTTTCGGAAGACCAGTGTCGGTAAGAACGTAGGATGGATGACAAAAAGCAAACAAACCAACAAACAAACCGAAATACCCACTAACAACAAGAACAACAAAATAAAACCAACCGCATGCACACTACTGTCCTGTTTAGCCATCATCACCGAAGACGGAATGTAGCTGCCCATCATGAGATGGGCAAACAAAAACGGTCACTAGAAGTGAACAGACGTAAAATTGAAGTCAACATCACACAAAAACGGTCACTAGAAGTGAACAGACGTAAAATTGAAGTCAACATCAAACAAAAACGGTCACTAGAAGTGAACAGACGTAAAATTGAAGTCAACATCAAACAAAAACGGTCACATACGCCAAAAATCTCACCATTCGGTAAACCTTGGGAGCTCTGTCCAAGGAATGAAAACAAAAATTAACGAATGGTGACTGAATGAAATCTGTCCAAACAAACAGTTCTAACAACATTATTATGACTTCAGTTTCCCCATTACTTGAGACGTTATGGGGCCACTGGACCCAGGTCTCAGGCATTTAGTGCATTCATTGCGCTCGCAATCTGCCGACCCGGGTTCGATTCCCCGTTCAAGGGGATATTTTCCCCTGGAGTTAACATCAGTGCAGACTCCACTCTCCCCCAAAAGTCCTTCGGATGAGACTATAAACCGAGATCCCGTGTGCGAACGCACGCAGAACATCTTGCGCATACGTTAAATCCTGCTCCGCTTTTCGTAAGAGAAGGCGCGCCATTGTGTGCTGGTGGGAACAGGTGACAGAATTTACAAAATCGCAAACACACAGGGACTAGATGTAAAAGAAAAGAAGCGAATAAGTGATGATTCCATCTTCCTCGATATAAAAGAATACACATTTTTAAAAGTGTGTGCTAGGCAGGTTGAACCTGCCAGGCCGCTCACTTAATTCTCCATATTTGTTGAGTAGGCCTACATGCTGAGTATGTTTGGATGGGCCTTACCACTGGCCACAGCTGGTTTACTAATCAACGAAATCTGGATGGGGCTAGTGTGGGCAAAAGATCTTCTGTGTGTTTTGTGAGGCCTCGCTTTAAAATCTCATCTGAATAGGAGGGAATCGTCATTAAAGTTTATATTAATAAACTCCAGGGGGAAAGCTTCCCTGAACGGATATCTACTAAAGACCGAACTTGCGCCATTTGTTGTCCTCAGATTATGTGTTTGAAGCTCTAACCACTAGGCTATTCCGCCTCCACATAAGTGATAATGACTTCCTTATAATAGTAAACCAACAATGTCGATTCTGTACTAGTATTATTATTAGTAGTAGTAGTGGTAGTAGTAGTAGTAGTAGTAGTAGTAGTAGTAGTAGTCAATAAGCCAAGAAGATTTTTTTCATGGCCTGACGGTGGTATCCTGTCGTATTTTTGCTGAAGCTGGACACTAAATTAGACACAGGGTGTTGTTTGAGCTGAGAGCAGAGACAGTTCATTGATCAAGCAGACACATCCCTTCCTTTCTTCACTTTATTTTTCCTCCTTCTCTTTCTTTCCTTCTTTTCCTCTTATCTTCGGGTCAGCACACTCCAGATCGATATCTAGCAGACTAGATTTACTGTGTTCCAGTTGGTTTCGGTTCATAGACGACTTCGATCCGCCATGTTGTGGAACAGAAAAGATGGAGTGGACAATGACGTCTTTAAATGATGTTTTTGGGTTTTTTTGTTCTTTTTTGGCTTGTTTGTTTTCAGCTAGAACAACACGGTGTGTCTGATTTTCTTACTTGAAAGCACGAACGCCATGTCTTTTCTTGTTTGTTTGTTTGTTCGTTTTTGTTTGTTTGGCTGGTTGTTGTTTTTTAAAGATATAAAGGAAGAGTAGAGGGGAATGGTGTTAAGGATTCTTAATGGTGAATGTGATGGCTGCAGTACGTACAAATTAACTTATTGCGTGATTTTTATAAGGTTTGAGAAGTCATTGTAAAGATTTTGCTTGGATTTTTGTTGTTGTTGCTTGTTTGTTAATTGATATTTTACCATTTCGTCCAGAAAACTGAATCACCCTAAAATAAGATAATCAGCAACTGCTAGTCATACCAAAAGTAGCTTCTAATCACGTAAATTCCCCACCGATATGATATTTAAGTTAAGAAATTAGTGATGCCAAAAGGAGAAACCAAAACTCACCATGAGGTCAATTAAGTATATCGATTAATGGTGGATCGGTGGTCTAGAGGTAACGCGCCTGACTAGAAAGCGAGAAGTCCGGGTCGGAAGTGCGCGGTGGTTCGAATCCCGTTTGGGCCCGAAACTTTTCCCCATCCATTAGACCAAGAGTGGTGGTCTGGGCGCTAGTCTTTCGGATGAGACACCGAGGTCCCGTGTGTTACACAAAATTTTCAACGCACGTAAAAGAACCCACGGCAACAAGAGAGTTGTCCCTGGCAAAATTCTTAGACTAAAGCCACTCTGATAGGGAAACAAATACAGTTGCAGAAAAAAAGGGAAAAAAAGGGTGGCGTTGCTCTTGTGGCGACGCACTCTTCCCCGGGGAGAGCAGCCCGAATTTCACGCAGAGAAATCTCGTGACTTAAAGTGGTATAAAAATTTTGTTTTAAATAATGAAAAATGTATTTTCCCCTTTCTCCCGCAATTTACTTTTTGACAAGATTTTAAAATACTTTACTACATAAAAGGATACTTTATTCCGCTAAATCATTTTGCTTTTACTTTGACTTGTTTGGTCTGTATTATAGATGAAATCACCTTTAATGGATGCAGTTAACGGAAATTTAAACCAGAAGGATGATAATTTCAAGGGTGTCATGTCTGGGCCTTCAAGCTGAAAAATAAGACACATAGTGTTGTTCTCTTTCTTTTCTTTCTTTCTTTCTCCTTTCTTTATTCTTTTATTTCGAGGATAAAGAAATAAGTATTCGTGTGCTTTTTTTTTACATCCAGTCCCCCGTGTGTATGCAGTTTTGTATATTTTGTCATCCGTTCCCACCGGCACACAATGGCCTACTCTTCCGAAAAGCGGAACGGATTTTAAGATGTGTGCAAGATGTTCTGCGTGCGTTCGCACACGGGACCTCGGTTTATAGTCTCATCCGAAGGACTTTGGAAGGGGGGGGGGGGGGAGGCGGCACAGACGTTAACTCCAGTGGAAAAATCCTATTGGACGAGATTCGAACCCAGGTCAGCAGATCACGAGCGCATCACTCTTAACCACCAGGTATATCCCGTCCCCCAGTTCTCGCTGAAAGCAGACAGTTCCTTCCCTGTCTTTTTCTTTTTCCTGTACTCTATCATTCTTTAGGTCATCACACACATCAGACCAACTCTGACAGACAAGGTTTTACTTTTTCATTTGGTTTCGGCTCAAAGTCAACTTTGATCTATTTATGTTGGACAAGGGAAAAGGGAAGATAAACCGGATAATGGAGGGTTTAATGTTATTAATGGTTTGTTGTTTTCTTGTGGGGGTGTTATTGTTTTTATGTGATATTGTTGTTGTTGTTGTTGTTGTGCTTTTAAGAGAAAAGGACAGAATGGTACGTAGAATGAATGAGGAACAATATAAGTTTTCAGTGTGATTTTCATGGTTATTGGTTGCATGGTAGATTTTCATTTGTTTGGCTGTGTGTGTGTGTGTGTGAGTGTGTGTGTGTGTGTGTGTGTGTGTGTGTGTTGTACAAATTTGTTTTATTGTTTTCTTGAGAAAAATAATAAATTTTTAAATGGTCAAATTGATCGTTAGCTAATATACTCAAGGTAGTTTGTCATGGAATTAACCTCCCACCGATTATCACTCTTACTGTAATATAATGCGCAAAATAAATGCATCTAGAGAATAACAAGTCAACAAGAATTGACAGGTTATGGAATCAGCATCTTTTTTTTACCGGATAAGATTAGCAGTTCAACATGATTTTGAAAAGTTCTCAAAGGAGCAACAACATTCTTTACTGGGTCTGTGCATCATGTTTTGTTTTTGTGTTTTGTTTCTTATGTTCATGTCCCGTGTTTGTTTGCTTGTTGATATTATCAAAAAACATCAGAGAGTTGACTGGCCTGGAGTAGAACAATTTGCTATGGAAAGCTGAGGACTGGAGGTGAGGGGGGGGGGGGAGAGGATGGAGGAAGCTGGTTGCAAAATCTTCAGTGAAGCCTCAACGGTCTGCAAGATAAGTGAAGATGAAGACTTAAAAAAAAAGAAATCACTTAACTACAGACTGTCTGGTCTGATTTATCTTAGCGCAAAAACCTCTCAGACCAAACATTTTCCCTTGTAGTGAAGCTGTTTCAAGATGGAACATTCGATTTGTTTGTAACTGATAAGGCTTACTTTCCCCTTGGCTTTCAGATAATAGGCAGCAGGGAGGGAGGGGGGAGGGTAATAAATCTGTTGATCTCTGGTGGAAGTTGGCATTAACCATGTCCACAGAGATAGCTGATGTTCAGGAAGAACAGAAGATCCGGACCTGTTAGTCACAGACTTCATCACCAGCTGTTTGGCCACAAGGTCATGTGTTTGCTAACCGTCAGGAGAAATGGATTACTCACGCTTGTTGTTTTGGGTTTTCTAAAACCTTCAGGAGAAAAGAACTACTTTCACTCCTTGGTTTGCTATTCTGAGCAAGAAAGGGATGGTTCACAGCAGGTTGCTTCTAAGGAAGTGTGCTATATTTCCAACCTCTCTCTGTCTCTGTTCTCTCTCTCTCTCTCTCTCTCTCTCTCTCTCTCTCTCTCCTCGTCTCTCACTCTCTCTCTCTCTCTCTCTCTCTCTCTCGTTGTATTTATTTCTCTCTCTGTGATTAATTTTTGTTCAGTCTTCTTCTCTCTCTCTGTGATTAATTTTTGTTCAGTCTTCTTTTTCCTTCTCCTTTTTGTAAGCAACGTGGATTAATTATGTTAAATCGTTTTGCGTTGTCAGTCAGAATGTCGGAGAAGCAAGCCGAGAATCAGACACATAAAAACAAGATGTCGTTCTGGCTGAGAGCAAAGAACTCTTTGATCGAGCAGACGCATCCTTTTCTGTCTGCTCTTCTTCCATTTCCTCTGTCTGCAGTTCATCACGTAGTAGATCGATTCTAGAATACTGGGTTAACTTCTTCACTTGGTTTCGGTTTACAGACACATTCGATTCGCCATGCACTCGGAAAGGGGATGAGCTGAGTAATGGAGTTTCCAATAACGTTGTGTTTGTTATGTTTTGTTTTGTTTTGTTTGTTCATCTGGAAAAAAACAACAACGATAAATTAGCTGAGTAATGGAGTTTTCAATAACGTTGCGTTTGTTTTGTTTTGTTTTGTTTTGTTCATCTGGGGAATTAAAAAACAACGACGATAAATGAGATGAGTAATGGAGTTTTCAATAACGTTGTGTTTGTTTTGTTTTGTTGTGTTTTGTTTGTTCGTCTGGAAATAAACAACAAAGATAAATGAGCTGAGTAATGGAGTTTTCAATAACGTTGTGTTTGTTTTGTTTTGTTTGTTTGTTTGTTACAGATGTTGTTAGTGAAAGTTTCACGTGGTACATGTGATGAATAAACAACAATCCAATTTTCCAATATGATTTTTACATTTTATGGAGCAATCATGGATGCTTTTGTTTGTGTTTGGAGTTTAACACAAAAAGAAATTTACCATTTTTTCTCGGAAAAAATAAATGAATCAATTTTAAAGTCGTCAAACTGATGGTGTTTTTACATTCAACTTGACACACCATTCAAAACCCAAAACAGCCCAGCTTCCTTAGCAACTGACTGCTTGCTGATCATCCTACCGTAAAAACGGGCACATTGTGACAACAGGACAGAGTCGTTGAAACCCCTAAAATTTCGCATATTGGCAAGATTTGAAACTTAATGCTCCTCACTGGAGCAAAAAGATTATTCGCCTTGAGTATTGTTTTTGTTTAGGGCGGATTGGTTGGTTGGTTGGATGGTTTGACTGGTTGGTTGGTTTGCTTTGGTTGGATGATTGGGTTGGTTTGGTTAGGTTGGCCGGTTGGTTGGTTGGTTGGTTTGGTATGTTAGGTTGGTTGGTTTGGTATGTTAGGTTGGTTTTGTTGGTTGGTTGGTTGGTTTGGTTTGGATGGCCAGTTGGTTGGTTAGCTGGTATGTGGTTTGGTTGGTTGGTTTTATCTCCCGTAATCACGCAACTACTCAACTGCTGGTTCATCACTGATTGATTTATCATTACAATAGATAGATTGCTTTGCAAGACCGAAACTAGTCTTAAGTTCTTGTTGAGCTGTTCCGTGCGAGATCAAGGATTCAAATCTATGTGTGGCCAGCTGACCAGGCCTACATTCCCTGCTGGCTCTCATTCAGGCCATTGTGTGCCGGCGGGAACAAATGACAAAATCTATGAAACTGCATATACACGGGGACTTGATGTAAAAAAGCACACAAGTGCTTATTCCATTATCCTCGATATAAAAGAATAAAATAAAATGAAAAAAAGAGGCAGAGGGAGGATGAATCAGTTTGTGTCTGGCGGTACCGCCATCGACCACTTCCATTGGTGTATATATATATATATATATTCGCCTATAGTCTTGTTTTTATTTAGGGTGGATTTGTTGGTTTGGTTGGTTGGTTGGTTTCATTGGCTTGGCTTGGTTTTGTTGGTTGGGTTGGTTGTTTTTCTTGATTGGTTTTGTTGTTTGGTTGGTTGGTTGGTTGGTTTGTTTGATTGGCTTGGCTTGGTTTTGTTGGTTGGGTTGGTTGTTTTTGTTGGTTGTTTTTGTTGGTTGGTTTGGTTGGTTGGTTGGTTGGTTGGTTTGTTTGATTGGCTTGGCTTAGTTTTGTTGGTTGGGTTGGTTGTTTTTGTTGGTTGGTTTGTTGGTTGGTTGGCTGGTATGTGGTGTATATATATATATATATATATATATATATATATATAATATATATATATATATATCAGGATGCAAGGACAGATCAGGACCGGGGCGGAGGGGAGGGGGGGGGGGGGGAGGAGGGAGGGGGGGGAAGCAATAGAGTAGTGGCTTTCGATTTGACGCCCCCGGATCAAGATCGAGTTTTAGCCACCACTGAGATAACCTGTTCAGGGAGGTTTTATTCCCTAGAGTTAACATCAGTACTAACTCCATTTGCCCGAAAAGTCCTTCGGGTGAGGCTATAAACCAAGAGACAGAGAGAGAGGGGGAGAGAGAGAGAGGGAGAGAGAGAGAGAGAAAGAGAGAGAAAGAAAGAGAGGG
Source organism: Rapana venosa (assembly GCA_028751875.1). Classification (NCBI taxonomy): domain Eukaryota; kingdom Metazoa; phylum Mollusca; class Gastropoda; order Neogastropoda; family Muricidae; genus Rapana; species Rapana venosa. The sequence goes on from CM054138.1 coordinate 33,296,893, forward strand.
GAAAGAGGGGGAGAGAGAGAGAGGGGGAGAGAGAGGGGAGAGAGAGGGGAGAGAGAGGGGGAGAGAAAGGGAGGGAGAGGGAGAGAGAGGGAGAGAGGGAGAGGGAGGGAGAAAGAGGGAGACAATGACAATGACAAAAATTTAATGTTGTTAGGTTTTACAACCCCTTCACAAATGGGTAATTGGGGGAGGGGATCGAAATCGAAAAATACAACAAAATAGAACACTGTACAATATCAACGATTCTTCGCGAGCGGTAACCAGAACGCGGTATTGTTTATACATAATTGAACATGTGTGCAAATGTCACTGTAAAAGGTAGCGGATAACGGATATCGTAGTAGGATGGAGGAACTGTCACACACAGAGCGGCATTAGCGGTGTGGTTGTACTGCTGGCTGGTCACTGGGCGTGTCCGGAAGATTCCCGTCTTTGGCTGCTTTCTCTATGGACTCGAAGCCCCTGTCCATTGTGTTTTTAAGTTTTTGCATTTGTGCCATCAACATCTGGCGATCCTCGGGGGAGACAGTGGTGGTGCTTCCGGATTCACTGATTGCATTGACACTTTCTGCATTTGTTTTGAATGGTTTCACTACCCCCTGTTCTCCCTCACATCTTCTTCAGAGCTGTACTCTGTCAGTGTCACAGGCGGTATTGTTAGTGCGTCACTGCAGACAGACATGACATCTTCATTTTCAATATTGTTGCTCGTGTCAGAATGCTATTTTCTTAGAGTCAATTCGTGCGGCTGCACTGTCACTGGGTCAACACCACACAAGCTTGACGGAGAGGAGAGGGCTGGAGTGTTGCACGTGCAGGTTGAACAGCACAGCGAGGAGTGCCAGTGGGCGTGTCACATATGACTGTAGCAGTTTTATTTTCTGCATTATAAAATAAACTAGGGGGTGTTGGAAAAAAACAAATCTGAAGGGGAGACAGGATTTTCATGTTGCATTTTCATCAATCTGACTTTATGTGTATCCACCCTCCTTTTGTCCCTGGCAATTTGCGCTGCCCCTTTCCTGCGGTACACAACACTGTCACTGTGGCTATGTGTTTCTTGATGTTGGTGGGCTGGCGACAGGCGCAACACAATAACGGTTTGATTCTCTCTGCCGTCGATTTTGAAAGATGTTAAGGCCATTTCCTGCAGAAAGGTGTTCAGAACCGTTTCTAAAGAAGAAGGTAGACCTGTTACTGGCATTCTGGAGGCCTTTCTGGTAGAAAACACTAAATTTGTTCCACTCACTTTTGAAAACACGTCTTGCTGGTAGCCAAGCAAGGGACGTCACTCGAAAGAGAGGGAGAGAAAGAGGGAGAGGAGGAGAGGGAGAGAGAGAGGGGGGAGAGAGAGGGAGAGAGAGGGGGGGGGAGAGAGAGAGGAGAGAGAAAGAGAGGGACAGAGAGAGAGAAGAGGAGAGAGAAAGAGGGAGAAAAGAGAAAGAGAGGGAGAGAGAGAGAGAGAGGAGAGAGAGAGAGAGAGAGAGAGAGAGAGAGAGAGAGAGAGAGAGAGAGAGAGAGAGAGAGAGAGAGATTTTATCTTTTAGGGTTACAGATAAACATTAATTTTATATCTTTTATTCATTTGGCCCTTGCCCTGATTAGGGACAACCAAAAACACCAAATTCAACCAAAGATTTAATTAAAGACAAGAGAGATCGATCATTGTTTATTCAACAAAAGACATAATCCTTAAATGACCCGAACATTAATGTTAAGGCAGATATATTGATTATAATTAAGTGAAGCTAGCTCGAACGAAACAGAGAAAAGATAGTAGGAAGAGAGAGAGAGAGAGAGAGAGAGAGAGAGAGAGAGAGAGAGAGAGAGAGAGAGAGAGAGAGAGAGACAGACAGACAGACAGACAGACAGACGGGGAGACACAGACAGAGACATACACCTACAAGAAATAAAACAAACCTATCAACACGCAAACAAACAGAAAGACAGACAGACTAGACAGACATACAAACAGAAACTGACAGACAAACATACAGAAAGAGACAGGCAGACAGATAGACAGACATACAAACAGAAACTGACTGATAGACAGAGATAGACACCGGCAAGGAATAAAAACAAACCTATCGATAGACAGGCAAACAAACAGAAACAAAGACAGACAGACAGACAGACAGACGGACGGACTAGACAGAAAGACAGACAGAAACTGATAGACACAGATAGACACCCGCAAGGAATAAAAAAAAAACACCTATCGATAGACAGGCAAACAAATAGAAACAAAGACAGACAGACAGACACACAGACGGACTAGACTATGCGAATGCGAAAGTTTTATTCATTATAGGCAAAGACAGACAGAAAGACAGAAACTGATAAACAGACAGACAGAGAAGCATTACTAAACTACCCACCCACACCCACACACTGAGCGTGACAGATGACGACAGGCTGAAACGTGGTGTAGCCACCCTGTCCTGTACAGTATTTGCCCACAATAATGAAAATTAACAACCAGCTGAGGGAGAGGAAGGCAGGCAATGCAGTGTTCCATCACCAACACCCAAAACACACCGCCTGCAGATAAACGCTTGATATCACAAGTACCCATACCTCACTCCCTCCTTTCAACCTTCTGACTCTTCTTCCCCTCCCCCCACATCCTGCCCCCAAGTTGGGGGGGGGGGGGGGGGATAGGCGGGGATATCTTGGTGATTAGAGTGATGTGCATTGGGCTCGTGATCTGCTGACCCCGGTTCGAATTTCGTTGAGGGGGATTTTTCTTCTGGAGTTAACATCAGTGCAGACTCCACTCTCCCCAAAAGTCCTTGGGATGAGACTATAAACGGAGGTCCCGTGTGCGAACGCACGCAGAACATCTTGCGCACACGTTAATATCCTGTTCCGCTTTTCGTAAGAGTAGGTTATTGTGTGCCGGTGGGAACAGGTGACAGAATTTACAAAACCGCATACACACGAGGACTAGATGTTAAACAAAAAGCACATGAGTGCTTATTCCATTATCCTCAAAATATATAATTTTTAAATACCAATACCTCACTCCTTCCTAACCCCCCTCTCCTTCCAACTCTTCCTTCCCTCCCTCCCTCCCACCAGTCCCCAAGCTCTCCTCTCTCTCAAGTTTTTTTTTTTTTTTTTGCCAGCAGACGCCCATTTTTGGAAGGAAGTGGGTAAATCCAGTATCCGTCACTAGGTGATTCAGGGTTCCAGTCCCGTCTGTGTCAGTCATTATTAAGGCCTGCCCTTCGCTGTGAGACAATAACAAAATTAACGATAACGATAACGAAATTTTATTTTCTGAGGGTAATACAATAAGTACAAGACTTTTTTACATCCAGCCTTTCGGTCACAATATTAGTATGTGTTTTTCTTGAAATAGATCTTAGGTCACAATATTAGTATGTGTTTTTCTTGAAATAGATCTTAGATCTATTTCAAGAAAAACACATACTAATATTGTGACCGAAATTAATTATTTGATACATTGTCTTGACTTTATGAGGGACAAATGTGAATTTTTGTTGGGTCCTGTCTCATCTTGGTTTTTCTTGTATGGAAAGGGCTGATGGAGCGACCAAAAGGGACGCAAATCACAAGAAAGGATCAAGAGAATTAATTCACCCACTTACCATTTATTGGAAAAAGAATTTTTTTAAAATAAAATTCGAATGAAGTTATCAGTTAGATATTTTGGTAACAATTTATAAACAACACTTTTGTGATGACTTATAACTTTAAAAACATGGTTTCAAATTTTCCCCATGACAAAGCTCAGAGAAATTATCTCGCTACTTTACAGATTAAAGATAACTGCATTTAAAACAAAATTTGTAAAGGAGTTACGTGCTGTTGTGGTAAAAACGTTTCAAGCTTTTTTTGATTTTTGAATGTAAAGTATTAAACACTTTTTTTTGCCGGACATTCCAAATTGTTCTTTTGAAAATGGTTTCAGTGACTTTTTATTCGTATTCAGAATTTGTGAATGTTTGCTTCAAAGTCCAGTTGCTCGTTTACATTAGGTCCTTCGGATAGACTAGAAACCGAGGTCCCGTGTGCGAACGCACGCAGAACATCTTGCGCACACGTTAAAACCCTTTCCGCTTTTTGGAAGAGTAGGCCATTGTGTATCGGTAGGAACGGATGACAAACTTTACAAAAACTGCATACACACGGGGACTACATGTTAAAAAAAAAGTATATGAATGCTTATTTCATTATCCTCGAAATAAAAGAATAAATTTTATAAATAAACAAAAGGTTGGACACTAGCAATTTTCATGTTCCAGTTTTCATTTTATAATACCTATGATGATTTTTGCCTGTCATAACACACACACACACACACACACACACACACACACACACACACACACACACACACACACACACACACACACACATTCTGACACTTATTTTTATTACGTTTTCCTTCGCTTGCTTCTTGTATGTATAGTTCCACGAGTTTCTGATGGATGGTTAGATCAGTTTTTATCCTTTTATCCTCCAATCAACTGTCTAGACAAACACACTGACCATTAACTTCTCATTTCTTTCCCCTACCCCATTACCTGCCTAATAGTTATCACTTTCTAGTGGATAGGCCTTAAAACGAAGACACACACACACAGGCGCAAAGACGAGAGAGAGAGAGAGAGAGAGAGAGAGAGAGAGAGAGAGAGAGAGAGAGAGAGAGAGAGAGAGAGAGAGAGAGAGAGAGAGAGAGACGATCGATCGATCGATCGATCGATCGATCGATCGATCGATCTTTTATTTCGAGGATAATGGAATAAGCTCTCATGTGCTTATTTTCATCTAGTCCCCGTGTTTATGCAGTTTTCTCAATTTTGTCATCCGTTCCCACCGGCACACAGTGATAGAATGGTAATGATCGATCGATCGGTTTGTTAATAGATCTAGATCACTCTGCAAGACAAACAAGTTGGGGATTAGAAACACAAGCCTCGTAAAATGTTTTAGTGACGTCAACACACGCCTGTTTATTCCAATAGTTCGCCTAAATTACGACATGCATCCATCACTGGATATACAGGGATAGTGGTGGGTGGGGTGGTCGCTTCTCTCGAGGTTCACCGATGTGACATTTTTGTGTACAGGACGTTTTTGCCTACCATAAAGATAGTCACGAAAGTACCTCATCTCCACTGCCTGTGTTCTTCTTTCAATGTCTGCTGTTATGGTTCATGTTTCACATCAGTAATGGGGACGTGAAAATCAAACTTTAAAAACGCCATAGGACCATGTGAATAACTCCTGACTTCAGTTTAAAAAAACACTACGGTGGTACGGACATGTCGCGTGAACATCTGGACTGGCCACGACTGTCCTACTACAGGGAACAGTACAAGGAGGGAGACGAAGATGCAGACAGAGAAAACGATGGGAAGACACCATCAGAGAGTGGACTGGCCTTGAGTGGAACGATTTGCTACGGAAAGCAGAATACCGTGGGGAGTGGAGGAAGCTGGTTGCAAAATCTTAAGTGGTGCCCCCACGGTCCATGGGACTACGGGATAGGTGAAGGAAGATGAAGGTAGCCACATTCCGACTTCGGGGATAAATTTACAGGTTTGATTATATGTAGCTCAGCCATCTGCCCAACAATACAATTAATGTGGATTGTTATTGCCGCATCAACTCCCAGTTTCCAGCAACTCCTGATAGATCTAGATCTATGTTTGCACCAAACGATAGCATGGTTTTTGTTTGTGCCATGCTCTATCTTGCATTACCCTTACATTACCTTTTTTTAAAAATTCCCCAAATCCATGAACGGAACAGAGCAGACATTATTTTTAGTACGGTGTTAACTCCCCCTTGGGGATGCTGGGAGCCTGTCAGTGCAAACAGCATCCCCGGCCCTACCTTCTGAAAAATTCTGTGATAGAAATTCCCTCTTTTCTATCCCTCTCTTTGTTTCTGCTTTGCTCCTTTTCTTCCTGTCATTTCCTTCTTGTCTATTTTCTGCCTTCTTGGTCCATTCTTCTGCCCTCCCCCCCCGCCCCACCCCCCCAAGAAAGACTTAAAAGATAACAACTCTCTCCCATGCCGAAGTCGGATACGCTGGGCCTGACTTGTCAGGCGCTTAACGGCAGCGCAGCGTTTTTTTGCTCAAAATAGCAACGGATAGTTGCTGTCTGAATGCTCGATGACGACGACAAAGTAGTAGTAATAGTAGTAGTAGTAGAAGAAGTTCGGTGTAACAATTTGTGAGTTTTTCAACATGAAAAGTGAAACGTGTTGCAAGTGGCCAAAGTAAGGCTTTCTCTCTGGAAATTAATTTTTCGTTATTTAGAATTATTCATTTTCATTACCAAAAAATTGTTATCGGCCGCCAAATGTTTTTAAAAAATCAATCTTTTTTTTCAAGAATGTCAAAACTGATGATGATCACAAAAGCTGGAAAGTGACGCTGAAGGAATGAACATTTTGATGATCAATTGAATGTACATAAAAAAGCAAATATGGCTTCTTCTTTTCGAGGAAATGTAATATATGCTGAAAAACATTATGATGACCTTATATTGTAAACAGATCAGTCAGTGTGAAAACATGTTTTAGCGTTTCCTTTCTATATATAATATCTCTGACACGTGTGTGTGTGTGTGTGTTTGACAGACAGAAGTAAAGGAAATGGGGGGGGGGGGGGGGGGGGGAGAAGAATTTTTAAGCTTACTGCGAAAGCTTAACCTATTGCGGGCAACAGGCAAAATTAGCATTCTGACCAACAACCATATCGCAGTTTAAAACAATGCAAAATATATATTTGGAACAGCTATAGTTTTACAAGGAAAGGAACGTATTACACAAAAAAAGACAATTTTTTGTTTCTTTTTTTCTGGAATACAGGTACTCCCTGATAAATTCAGAAACATAAATTTAGTGAGGAATTAGTTCTCGCCTTATCAGCGAAGCCAGAATACGGCTACCTTAAATGGTAGGTAAAAAGGGATGCATACGCAAAATTTCACCATTAGTGAACCTCCGGGTTTTTAAGCATAGGAACGAAAAAAGTTAAACAGGTTCTCATCCAGCAATTTTTAAGCTTAGGATGTTCTTTGTGTATTCAAAAGAAGAAATTTATTGCTCTTGAAGTTATTGCCATAACTCTATTGCAGTCTTTGAAGCCATAGAAATTAGAACCGAGACTTCTGGTTAGTTAAGATAGTCTGATTTATATGCATTAGAAAAAAAAATGATTTAACTTCGAGACAGGGATATTTTCAAATAAACAGAAAAGGCAGTCGTAAACAACGTCAAGATTTCTAAGCCATGATGAAAATTAATTCCATCTTGAGAACATGGTACAAGGCAGCTTGAACAAGATCAGAAGAATGAGGCGAGAGAAAAATGGCTGCTTGAACAAGATCAGAATGAGGTGAGAGAAAAATGGCTGCTTGAACAAGATCAGAATGAGGTGAGAGAAAAATGGCTGCTTGAACAAGATCAGAAGAATGAGGCGAGAGAAAAATGGCTGCTTGAACAAGATCAGAATGAGAGAGAGAAAAATGGCTGCTTGAACAAGATCAGAATGAGAGAGAAAAAAATGGCTGCTTGAACAAGATCAGAATGAGGGAGAGAAAAATGGCTGCTTGAACAAGATCAGAAGAATGAGGGAGAGAAAAATGGCTGCTTGAACAAGATCAGAATGAGGGAGAGAAAAATGGCTGCTTGAACAATATCAGAAGAATGAGGCGAGAGAAAAATGGCTGAATATGGGTGGGTTCCCTCCTCCTCCCTCCCCCCAAAAAAACAACAACAACCAAACAACACACCACCAACCAACAACACAAAAAACCCAAACAGCATAGACCTAGATCAAAACTCTATAGATCTGTCTACTTAGACTTGAAAATTAATGATGCAACAGGACTCAGTTTATATAGAACTTCTTTTCGGATCACCACAGGCAGCAAAAACCAGGGCCACAAGATATCTCGCCGCTGGCACTATTGGCCAGGACAGAAATTAATGCTTGCAACACTCCAAACAGAACTCGTGGTACTTCATTAGAGGACATGTTTCCTCTGATCGATCCTTCGGCACACCGACTGGAACGTTATACCCAAGTTATCTTCCCCTGACACAAACGCAGGTCACGTGATGTGTGGGAGCTCTCCCCCTCGCTGTTTACGGTTCACAGCCTGGTTGTCAAACGGTCATTAAGATACAGTCAGTCAGTCATTCATTTTTATTCTTTTTTCTTCGAGGATAATAGAATAAGCACTCACGCGCTCTTTTAACATCTAGTCCCCGAGTGTCAACGGTTCTGTAAATGTCTGATCTGTTCCCATCAGCACACAATGGCCTACTTTTCTGAAAAAATGGAACAGGTTAGCAAATCCAAGCAAAGGTGTCTCAAAAGTGAATTCTCTACCTATCTGTTATGGAGACTTTAACTTTTTCCAAATTATCTCATATTTCATGAAGGGTTTCTTTTAAAAAATATTAAAGGAGAAAAAACGGATTGGACCACAGACTATACCTAACAATTTTCGTTTTTCGTGCCATTTTGTTCTGTACTGTTTACTGACGTGAAATAAAAGAAGAGAAAAGGGAAAAAACAGTATATGTGTGTATAATTTGTGTGAGATTGCTTTGATTTGTTCTTTGAAGCAAACGTTAGTAGTATGGTTTTTTCACTCTTTAAACTTGATAGCAATCTTTACTTTAATGTAACTAAAACTACAGAACATGCCCAATTAATAAATGGCAAGCTGTAATAATTATCACAATACTAACAATACTACTATTAATAACGTTATTACTAGTATAATCATTAGTGTCATATCGTTCTTCTCACTTTTCCTGTTTGTTAATTATAAGGGAGATTGGTATATATGTTGTGTATGGAAGAGAGAGAGAGAGAGAGAGAGGGGGGGGGGGGGGGGGGCACCTATAAGCGCTGTTGAATTCCTTGCTTGTCTGAATGTCACAAGCATGTCATTTTCCGTCTTTGGGGACATTTTTCCTCCTCTAACAAAAGCAATTCAGGCCCATGTTCAACTCCCGTAAATGTTACAAAAATTCAATGTGTCTTTTCCCAAGAAGGCAAACAAAGCCATACTGTTTTGTACCGATGACTTTGTTATGCATACACTGTGTAAACATGTGCAGTTTTCTCTCGTTTGAGTTGTTTTCCTTTTCTGTATGTTTCTTGTGTGGAAAATTGGGCGAAGTGCTCTCTTGCGCGCATATATACAGCACTATGAATTTTCCCGTGACCAAGGGGGGGGGGGGGGGGGGGGGTAAATTCCTTTAGCGTTCCTCAGCTTGATATCCTGTGAGTCACCTCAAATATACACTGTCTCCTTCATCACACCCGGAAATCACTGTGAGACGGCAAGTACACACTGGATGATAAGTTTTCATACATGGCTATTTTTAAATACCTCACCATATAGGCAGCCATACTCCGACTTCAGAGGGTTTTTTTTTCAGTCCATGCGGAAGACAGATTAACTGTTATGCCAGAGTTTTCTTCTTGTGACAGAAGACAGTCTCCAGGTAACAGTTCAAAATATAACAACATTTGGATACAGACCTTGGCCCTTTGCTTACATCAGTAACTGACAAAGCTTTTGGCCTAGGACCTCCCCACCCCCTCCCCCCCCAAAAAACAACAACAACAACCCAACAACACTCCAACAAAACACCAACAACAAAAATCCCCCAACAACAACAACAGTATAACCGCTTTGAAGAGAATTCCAGAAAGTTTTACTGAACGCAGTCCCCAAATCTTTGGTTTAAATGCATCATTTTTTAGAAAACATGAATATTGTACGTACACAAACTGAAAGCAGCAACAAGCAAATAGCTTATAATTATATAGCGTGCTCGAAACAATATTGACTCGTTTAGTTTAATCCCCAAATTTTGGACGATCAGTTCTACACCAAATTGAAACGGGATTATTCAGTGTAAGTTGAGAAGTGAAAATAGTACAGTACTTTTAGTGTAATTTAGCCTACATTCATTTCAAATTTCTATATCAAAGCAGTTTGTATGAATACAATTTCGCGTGTGTATTTCTATAATAAGCCTTGAGAAAAAAAATGGTATCATCTGCATGGAAAAGTACTTGTGACAGTTAAAGTTACAGAAATGTGCTTGTCACATGCATCGTGTTTTCTGTGTGAATGACAACAAGTTAAGACTTAGGAGTTAATTTGTTGACAAAAATAAAGCTAGTTAACAATCTTTATTCTTTTCCTGTACATTCATTCTGTTTGTTAAAATTATTCAGCCCATTTTGGGGTAGTCTACTCTATCAAACGACGCACCTTTTGTTTTGGTCACATACACACACACACACACACACGCACACACACACACACACACACACACACACACACACCACACACACACACACACACACACACACATCTCTTACCTGGAACCCTCAGACATACTGCATGCAACCTAATAATGATGCCTTCCACCTCAACCAGAACTGAACTAATAGGCTTGGAGAACTTGGATATCAGCTGATTCGACACACCACACACACAGACAAATCCCAACAAAACCAACTGCCTCGCCCCATTCACACTGCACTCAGCGCTGTCTGTCGTGTCGTTGTTGCTGCTGTTACTGCTGCTGCTGCTGCAAGTCAATTTTACAGCTCTTGACAACACTGACACCAGCAAGTCCGATTTCTATTTAAATTCGGCCAGGCGGTGCGCTGTCAAATCTGAACACTGCCCCCACACCTCTTCTTCACCCCTCCGGATATAATAGTTATTTCGCTTGGAGGAATGACACTTGGTTTACGGTTTTACACTACAGTGTGTGAACAAGTATTTGTTTTTCGTTACGATTTCCTTTTTACTGAGAAGGAGGAGGAGGAGAAGCAAAATAAAATGAGAAAGAAGAGGTAGGAAGGGAAGGAGAGGAGGAGGAGGAGAAAAGGGAAATGAGGAGGAGAAAGAGCAGAAGAAAGAGGAGGAAGAAGAGGAAGACAATGAAAGAAAGAAAGAAAGAAAGAGAGAAATAAAGAGAGAAAGAAAGAACAAAAATAAGGAAAAAAGAAAGAGAGGTGTAAATATAGTTTTAAAAAAAAACAGTAGGAGGAGAAGAAGGAGGAGAAGAAGGGAAAGAAAAGAAAAAGAAGAAGGAGGAGAAGAAGAAGGAAAAAGGAAGATGCAGAGGAGAAAGAGAAAGATAAGGAGGAAGAAGAAGACAGACAGAAAGAAAGAAAGACCATAAATAAGGAAAAAGAACGAGAGACGGAAATATAGTTTTAAAAAAAAACAACAACTCATAAATGTTGTGTTTATAAAATTGGTTATTTTTAATAACGTCAGTTCGCATTGCATGATAATTATGCTCAAGATATAAAAAAAAAAAAACAACCAACAAAACCAAATATTAAACCATTATCTTAAAAGAAACAGAAAAGATATAATGTCGGACGTGTTTTTGTACAGCCCATAAACAAACACCCCCCCCCCCCTCCCCCCCCCCCCCCCCCCCCCCCCCCCCCCCCCCCCCCCAAACCAACCAAACAAAAAAACCCAACATTCCCACTGTCTCACACTTTCATCTCAATCCTTGAAGTCGAAGTGCAGCTACCTTAATGATGGCCACAAAAGGTCACATAATTTAAATTTAAAAAAAAACAACCACTGGTAAACCTCATAGCTCTAGGAAAAAAAAAAAAAAAAAAGCTTCTTTTTTGTTTTGTTTTTTCAACACGAAATTCGTTGATGCTACGTTGTGTATTACGTATTGAAATGCCGTCCTCCAAAAATACGCCAGGGATAAAAATGAATGAATGAGGGGGGTCACGACTGTTGATGGTAAATGAAACTGCGTCACTGCATTCATCAAAGGTCGTGCGTTGCAGCGTCATCTGCACACGACAGACAGACAGACAGGCAGACAGACAGACAGGCAGGCAGACAGACTTTGATGTGCCATAGCCCGAAGTCAGGGACACATGTTCCCTCTGATTAAAAGCGGAAAAACAAATAATCATACAGACCTTGCCCACATGGTTGTTTGCATTCGCGCTATTCAGAGTATGCTTGAGGGGGGTAGGGTACAGTCCAGTTTCGCACGCATAAACAACATCTGATAGCCTGCACCGTGTGTGTGTGTGTGTGTGTGTCTGTGTGTCTGTGTGTCTGTGTGTGTGTTGTTGTTGTTTGACTAACCTGATTTACGTCATTAACTGACACACTGTCTGATGAGCTATGGACCATGTTTCCATGGTATTAAGTCCTACATTCATTCATTCATCCATTCTTTGTAGAGGCTGGCATTTTTGTTTTTCGTCATTTGTCGGTTTGGAATTACTCACCATCATCATCATCGTCGTCACCAGCACAAGCACAAGCAAAACCACATCATCGTCATCATCATCATCACTAGCATCATATTATGATACCAGCATTATTTATACCAAGAACCACTACCAGCACCATCATCAACCCCCCCCCCCCCCACATCACCATTATTTTAATCATTGTGGCAATGATGGTAATGCCCATCATCATAAGATGATGATTTATTTGTCTGTCTGCACGTATGTATGTCTGTCTCATGCACGCACACACACACACACACACACACACACACACACACACACACACACACACACACACAAATGAGAGAGGAGAAAGAGAGAGAGAGAGGAGAGAGAGAGAGAGAGATGAGAGAGAGAGATGAGAGAGAGAGAGAGAGAGAGAGAAGTGACAATAGCAAAGGTTTATTGTGATAAGCAAGATGCCCATTCACAAAGGGACAGTAGGAGGGGGGCTGGGCACAAAACACATAATAATTATCATGTACTGAGAAATGAGAGAGAGAGAGTAGAGAGAGAGGAGAGAAAGAGAGAAAGAGAGAGAGGCAGGAACAGACAGACAGATCAACAAGAAAAGCAAACGATGAGTTTTGGGGAGACAATCCCTTAATCAAGAATGAGACAGACAAGACAGAACGAGAACCAGAGGCACGCACGCGCGCTCGCGCGCGCCGCGCGCGCACACACACACACACACACACACACACACACACACACACACACACACACACAACACACATATCTCTCTCTCTCTCTCTCTCTCTCTCTTCTCTATATATATATATATATATATATATATATATACGTTCTGTCTTTGTCTCATTATAGATAAGGACAAAGAGGGGGGGGGGGGGGCATCTCTCTCTCTCTCTCTCTCTCTCTCTCTCTCTATATATATATATTATATATATGATGTGTGTGTGTTTGTGCGTGCGTGTGTGTGTGCGTGCGCGCGTGTGTGTGCGCATGTGCGCTCGTGTGCGTGTGTCTGCTACTGTCAGTCAAATTAATCGCGGTCTTTTTTCAGCTAGCTAATCCTGATCTGTGTCAGCCGACTGACAGATGGCGGCATTAACTGCCGAGTCACACTGCCAGCAGAACCAGCAACCGTCACTTTCCGCCGTAATCACACCATCAACCGCCACCCGTGCAATCTTTCTATCGCTGTTTTTATTTATTTATTTTTATTTTATTCTTTTATATCGAGGATAATGGAATAAACACTATGGGCATTTTTACATCTAGTCCCCGTGTGTATGCAGCTTTGTGAATTTTGTCATCTGTTCCCACCGGCACACAATGGCCTACTCTTATGAAACGCGAAACAGGATTTCACGTGTGCGCAAGATGTTCTGCCTGCATTCGCACACGGGGCCTCGGTTTATAGTCTCATCCGAAGGACTTTAAAGGGAGAGTGGAGTCTGCACTGATGTTAATTTTCATTAACTTTCGTTCCAGGTTTATTGGCTTGGAAACATCATAGTCATCATCGTTGTTGCTGTTCTCATCATCATCATCATCACCACTCGCACCACCATCACTATGACCACCATCACCACCCTCCTTCACCTTCACCTAGCCTGTAGTTTGTTGAACCGTTGGGCCACCAATAAAGAGTTTGAAACCAGCTTCCTCCATATCCAAAATCTCGCAGTCGTCAGCTTTTTATGTAGTATGTCGTTCTACTCAAGGCCAGTCCACTTTCTGATGTTGTCTTCCCATCGTTTTCTCTGTCTGTCTCCCTCCTCGTACTGTTGCCTGTTAGGATCAGTCTTGGCCAGTCCAGATGTTCATGTGACGTGCCCGTACCACTTAAGTTTGCGGGATTTTTTCCCCCACTGAAGTCAGAGACTTTATAATTATAGCCCGATGGCGCTTATAATAATATTCTGGGTTTTTTGCTTCCTCATTGGTTGTATGTTCTCTGTATGAAATACTAAGAAGATTGTGGAAGCGTGTATTTTTATTTCAATGTCTGCTGTTTTTGGTCCACGGCCATCACCATCACCATCCCTGTCCTCTTCCTCCTGAGTACTAACATGTCATATTCATTGTTTTCTTATTGGTTTTTGTTTGTTTGCTTGTTCTTTGTTTTTTCCCTCTCGGATGTAGCTTCCTTCTGTATCAGTCTCTGTCTCCTTTTTATCTCTGTCTGCCTGTCTATCTCTGTCTGTCTGTCTCTTTGTCTCTGAGAGCGAGAAAGAGAAAGAAAGAAAGAAAGAAAGAGAGAGAGAGAGAGAGGAGAGGAGAGAGAGAGTGAGAGAGAGAGAGAGAGAGAGAGAGAGAGAGAGAGAGAGAGAGAGAGAGAGAGTGAGTGACATTGACAGATCATCTATTGACCTTGTTGTTATGGTAACGGTGCTGTCTATTTTAGGGGAAAGCTTCTTCAAAGCGTTTTTGTTTTGTTGTTGTTTTTTTGGCTGGACTTTTTTTTCCCAACCTAACCAAAAGCAGGTCTACACTATTTTCTCTACATTCTTCAAGTATTTTTTGTTCTCTCAGGTGTTCAACTGTTTTCTTCAGTCATTCAATCATTCAATCATGCAGTCAGTCGGTCAGTCAGTCAGTCAGTCAGTCAGTCAGTCAGTCAGTCAGTCTGCCTGCCTGTCTGTCAGCCAGCCAGCAAGCCAGTCAGTCAGTCAACTAGCCAGCAAGTCAGTCAGTCAGTCAGTCAGCCAGCCAGCAGCCAGTCAGTCAACCAGCCAGCAAGTCAGTCAGCCAGTCAGTCAGTCAGCCAGTCAGTCAGTCAACCATTCAGTCAGTCAGTCACTCACTCACTCACTCACTCATTCACTCACTCACTCACCTTTCCATGCAGCCAGATATAATGATAAGACCATGCACATGATACCAGTGTACACGCCAAATTGACTGGGTTTTTGTGTGTGTGTTTTTTTGGTGGGGTGGGTGGGGATTTAAGTTTTTCTGATTGACTATAAAATAATTATGATGAGCCAGACAGACAAACAGACAGACAGACAGAGGGAGGGAGGGAGACGGGGAGATAGATATAGGTAGACGGAGACAGCGAAGAAATAAGTGACAAAGAGAGGCAGAGAAATAGACAGACAGACATGCAGACAGGCAGACAGACAGGCAGGCAGACAGACAGACAGGCAAGCAAGGCAGAGAGAGAGGGGAGGGGAGAGAGGAGAGAGAGGAGAGAGAGAGAGAGAGAGAGAGAGAGAGAAGAGAGAGAGAGAGAGAGAGAGAGAGAGAGAGAGAAGAGAGGGGTGGCAACATTTATACAAAAGCTTATAGATTTCTGTGGAAGACAGGCGCTATTTTAAGGTGACATTTTGATGAAGCTGATAAATCTGCAGGCTCTGCAAAAATTTAGGTCAAAATTTACAGAAATGTCAGCGAAATTATCCAGTCTCTAATGCTGGAGTTCACTTTGACCGTCATGGTGATGATGATGATGCATGATGATGATGATGATGATGATGATACGTGATGGTGGTGGTGGTGATGATGATCATACATGATGATGATGACCATGCATGATGATGCATGGTGATGATGCATGATGATGGTGATGACCATGCATGATGATGATGGCCATGCATGAGGGGCGTGATTTTGATGATGTTTATGGGGTGGCAGGATTATGAGATGCATGATAGCATTTGATATGATGGTGCAGAGCTACATGATTATGATGGCGATGATGATAGGATCATGCATTATAATGGGATGATGCGCATGGCATGCATGTTATGTGGTGTGTGACGATGATGCATGGGCTGCATGATTATGATGGTGATTTGATGTAGATATGCATGATGATGATGCATGATGCGGCGGCGATGTGAGTCGATGATTTTTTTGCCCCGAGATGATAAGCTGAGATATGCTTTACGACGCGAGATGCATGTGATGTGCTGTGATCCTGCATGATGGTGTGATGGTGCATGTGGTGTGATGAATGGTGGATGTGATGATGAATGAGTCTGAATGGCGCAGATGATGATGATGCATGATTGGGGCCGGCATGATATGGCGGTGCATGTGGCGGTGAGATTGTGATTTCTGGTGGGGGCGGTGATGATGTGGGCATGACGATGGCCATGTGTCACGCATGACGACGACGACGCGATGTGATGATGGTGCGCGATGTGATCACGTGATGACGATGGCGCATGTGTGATGCGATGTGATCAGCACGATGGTGACGATGTAATGATCATGCATGAGGGTGCATGATGGTGTCAGCATGATGTGATGGGGGGTAGGGTGACGACGGTGCCAAGATGGGGCATGTGATATGTGTGCTGATGATCATGCATTATAATGGTGCATGATGATGGTGGTGCATGATGATCGCGCATGACGACGACGATGGTGCATGACGATGCGTGATGGTGGTGGTGGTGGTGGTGATGATGAGATGATGATGATGATGATGATGATGATGATGATGATGATGATGATGATGATGATGATGATGATGATGCATGATGATGGTGCATTGACGATGCGTGATGGTGGTGGTGGTGATGATGATGGTGATGATGATGATGATGATGATGATGATGATGATGCATGATGCATGATGATGATGATGATGATGATGATGATGATGATGATGATGATGATGATGATGATGATGATGATGATGATGATGATGATGCATGATGATGATGCATGATGATGGTGCATTGACGATGACGATGGTGGTGCGTGATGATGGCGATGATGATGATGCATGGTGATGATGCATGATGATGATGCACGATGATGGTGATGCACGATGATGGTGATGATCATGCGTGGCGATGACGATGATGATGATACACGATGATGCATGATGATGATCGTGCATGACGGCGGCGATGCATGATGATGATGATAGCGACGACGATGATGATGCATGATGGCGGCGGCGGCGATGATGATGATGCCTGATGATGATGATGCATGATG
>CM054138.1:33319131-33399131 GCA_028751875.1 Rapana venosa
TAATCTTTTGTCTAGAGAATGCAGAAAACACTGAATTGTCTGAATTACCAGGGAATAGCTTGAATCCTCTCATCCCCACATTCCTGCTATCACTAGAGTAGAGGCATAAAAATTGGCTTCACAAGTCAATAGTTGTTTTCAGCATAAAACTGTTAAGATGATGGCATTCATAGTTTAACAATGCTCAACACACTACCCTTTCCCTACCACTACCAGTACCACTGTACCTGTTTGAAATGTTTTTTTTCTTTTCTCCCCCCCTCCCCTCCCATTTTCCCCTCACACTCACATGTTTGTTTGTTTTTGTTTTTGTTTTGTGTGATGGTTTACTCTTGTTTTAATCAGTATTAAAATTTTTTTTATCATTGCAGATATTTTACATTTTAATTCAAAAGTTGGCAGTTTGTTGAGTCTTTGCTGGAAACATATTCTCTTCTGTTTGAAATTGTAAAACAAAAAAGAAATTGAGAATAAAGATAAATTTAATAAAGAAACAAGGGTAGCTTTCATTAATCTTATTGTTGGTTTATAACATGGGCAACAATTAATGAATCAATAGATAAATTTACTATAACCATTGGCATGCATGCGCATGTGAGTGTGCCTGAGTTCTGTGCATGCATGCGTGCATGCGTGTATGTGACTGAGAGAGAGAGACTAGAGAGAGTACTGTGATATGTTACATTGTTAAGTTTGATTATTATGATTGTGTGGTTATCAACTAAGGTGCTGAATCATGATTTTATATTTTTAGCAGATCCATCTGTTTTGAATAATTATTTTCTACTTCTAGACTTTTGATAACTAAATAAGTGTTATGTTGGTGCTATGGTGCCAGACTCCCATACCTCAGGGATTTGTTCTGAAATCAGAATGAAATGTAAACCTTTTTTATTTATTTATTGAAGAGATCTAGTAAAATGATAAAAGAGAAAAGAATGGGAGACCAGTCAAGCAGTTATCAAATTTATTTCTAAAGAGACCATCCAGAGGTGATCAAACGGCGCTTCATGAGTGTGGGGATCGTGTGCACGATGGCTGTTCCTTTGCTGTGGCTGTTTGGTACCTCCAGCAGTGACAAGGTAAGTTGCTTTCAGTTTCATTAAAATTTTACTCTGTATTAATTTACTTTGGTTTGTGTGCAGATGCTTATATTATAAATTAAACAGGATTTGCACGCTCCTTAAAACTCCTTGAATATTGAGATGCCCTTTTCAAGATGCCATGTTCAAGACCTTGAATCCCCTTAAAATGACCAAAACGACTGCCTGCATGACAAAAATTGAACCCTCCCCCCAAAAAAACAAAACAACAATAACCTGGACTTGAAAACCCTTGAAAATCAAGGCCAGTTTATCTGAAGTATTTTATAAGGATGATGATAAACTAGACATTTTTGTGCAAAAATATAAGGTTCAAAATGCATGCAAGCGCATCCATGGATGAAATGAACAACTAGTTCTAACTAGTAGTAGCACTGAGTAGTATTAGTGCAGTAGCACTAATACTATAGTACTAGCACTGTAGCAGACATCAAAGTGTCCAAGGGAGGTAATTAGTAAATTACTAATCTTGTGCATGTGGAAAATTTTAGCAACATAGCAGGAATCAAAAGATGATCACTTTTTGGTTTTGTTTTGCTAAGTGACATTGCTGACAATGTTTAAAGGGGTTGTCGTCACAATGGTTGGTTAAATGAAAAAACAACAACCCAGACTTCATAAGTTCAGTGTGCTTGTGATGTCTATGTATACCAAAATTGCCAAAACTGACACCTGTTCTTTCAAGAAATAAAGGTACAATAAGAGAACTTGAGTGCTTTTGAGTGCTTATTTTTTCTTTAGAATGGGCATATTGAAACATTTCATGATCCTTGACAGCTGCAGGGGAAGTTTGCATGACATACATGTATGTATAAATTCAATGTATTTCTAATGTACAAATTATACATGTAAACATGAGGCGATGAACTTGTGTCAGAAATAATGGTGGACATGAAATCTGTTCTCCATTCTTCAGTTATAAACTGATGAAACCATGTTGTTTCTTCATCATTACCTTGCTTTACTATTACTGTACAGTTAAGTAGACATTTTTCATGTCCAGCATCATTTAGAACCGACTTTTCACTGGGTGATGTGACATTTTCCATGTTGTCACAAAAAACCCCCAACTTATGCTGAAGTTATCTTTTGCTTCTACTTGTTCTAGTTTACATGTAGGTAAATGGTTTAGTTTACCTTTCACACTTTACAGAATTAAAATTTTTTTGTTTTGTTTTGTCATGTTAGTTGTTACCTGGCTGGAGCTCCGAGGTTCACCAATTGTGAGATTTTGCGTATACTGCCATTTTTACACTTTAAAGTTTAAGGTAGCTGCATTCTGACTTTGGGGATGAATTCTTATCTTAAGTATCTCACTTTTGGAAATTCTATTGCCTGTGTGCTTTTTATAAATTTTGCATGACCTTTGGCTTTTGGCTCTGTCTCATATCATAAACACATTCTCACACATTCAATATTTGTTATATTATAAATGTCAGTTGATGTGGTTGTTACAGGGTCATTCAATCTTGGAGTGGATGGGCATACGCTTCTGGGGTTTGATTCCAGCTATTGTGATTCCGTTGCTGCTTACAATGGTAAAGTGTTTTTGCCTTTTGATATAATTTTCAAGAAAATTTAGTGCCTCATAGTCAGTGTAGGTTTGAGTGTTTGGCTTTAGGTACAGCAGAGACAGCATGATGTTACATTAGGATGATCTGGTTTGATCAGGTAATCTTAACACTCAGCCAGTTAAACAAAACATTCTTTATTAAAAATATGTGGCTGCTGAGAGTGTTCTAACACAAACTTCTGTTCAAGATGACTATAACATCTGACGGTAAAATAGTGTAGCGCATTACACACACATGTTCGTATGCACATCCTTGTATTCTCTCACCCTGAAATTGTCTCTGTTATCATTGGCTATAGTTTGAAATATGTCTATAAATACTACTACACATTGTATGAAAATTATTTGGGTAAGACCGTTGATCAGTATTATATTGCTGTTGTGTTTTCTTATGGCAGGTCCTGTTTCTGGGTCCCCTGTACTTGCACTACATGGATGGAGTGTTCAGGTTGTACCTGGGTATGTATACGCTAGTCTTTACTCTTCCTGACTGACAGATTGTTACAGTAGAATATGTGTTTTTGGTAATTGTTTGAAAGATGAGAATTTACACACAATCTGGTTGTGTATGGTGGACTCACGAATTTTGCAATATTTTCTTTCTGAAAGGTGAAAGATACTTGTATGTGTTTGTAAGATTGAGTTAAGGGAATGATGTATGTGTAACTGTAAGCACCCCTGTTCTTGCTTCTTGTTGAAGTGAAAAATCATTCTTGTTTACTCTGAAACTGACCTATGTTCAGACATCCACACAGACTTCGCCATGTTGACACAAGTACACACACACACACATTCACATACATGCACACACATACATTGTTATGTTCAAGCTGTCACATACACATACAGACACACGGACACACACATACATACATGCATGCATGCACATGTACACACAAACACTCCTACACATACATACAATAGATGTCTGCACACACACACACGCACGCACGCACGCACGCACGCACACATATCTCTTCTTTGGATTAGTAGTTAAAATCATGATAGATGGTTTTGTACAAATGTATCTATATATAGAATGTCTTTGTGTATCAATACAGGGTTTTTTGGGCATTTTTTTTTTAGGTCTGTTTATCACATTTCTTTCACAAAAAGAAATAAAATTTGTGATTTCCTGGTTTTTCCTCTGTTCCAGAACCACGGTACTGGAGCACCTCTTTACAGAACTATGTGTGGTTGAGAAATCACTTAGTGGTGAGTACAGAGTGTGTGTGTGTGTGTGTATACATGTGTGTGTTTTTATTTTATTTACTTACTTATTTATTTCTTTGTTTGTTTCTTTATTCATTTTTTTCTTTCTTTCTTCTTTTATTTTTGAGCATAATGGAATAAGAACTCATGTGCTTTTTATACATCCTGTCCCCATGAGTATGCAGTTTTGTCAATTATGTCATCCATTACTACCAAGCACACAATGGCCTATTCTTCTAAAAAGCGGAAAGTGTTTTAAGTGTGGGCAAGATGTTCTGCATGCGTTCACTCATGGAACCTCGGTTTATAGTCTCATTCGAAGGACTGTTTGTGGGGAGTGGAGTCAGCACTGATGTTAACTCCAGTGGAAAAATCCTCTTGAATGAAATTGGAACCCAGGTCAGCAGATCAGAGCGCAGTGCGCAGCGCTCTAACCACCAGGCTGTCCCGTCCCCCTATCTGCCGTGTGTGTGTGTGTGTATGCGCACGTGTGCATAGGAAAAGGCATACTCCTCTGACTTTGTTCAAGTCATTCTTTATTCCCCTCCTAAAAAAAACCAACCCAAAAAACAAACAAAAAATAACCATCCCTCCTCTGCCATCCCCCTGCCCAACAGTATTAGAGCAATATAGGAGAAAAACAACAACATAGTAACCAGATTATAATCAGCAATCAAGATTTGCGATTATCTCAACAAATTCAAATAAAGTCTTACAGATAAAAGCAGAATGATAGGTAAAAAGGAAAAAAGAGGTTAGGGACAGGTTTTAGGCTGTGGAGGGAAGGAGGGGAGCAAGAACAAGATGAGAGATGAGAGACTAGTAGGGGCAAGGGGGGGGGGGGGGGGGGGGGGGTGGAGACAGACAGTCAGACAGACAGAACAACGAACAAAATTTATTCTTCAGGCCACCAGCCCCTAGAATGGGGTCAAACCAAACAGAGAGTTTTATTTATTTATTTATTCTTTTATTTCGAGGATAATGGAATAAGCACTCATGCGCTTTTTTACATCCAGTTCCCGTGTGTATGTAGTTTTGTAAATTTTGTCATCTGTTCCCTCCGGCACACAATGGCCTACTCTTCCGAAAAGCGGAACGGGTTTTTAACGTGTGCGCAAGATGTTCTGCATACGTTTGCACATGGGACCTCGGTTTATAGTCTCAATCGAAGGACTTTTTGGGGAGAGTGGAGTTGGCACTGATGTAAACTCTGGAGGAAAAATCCTCTTGAACGGAAATCAAACTGGGGTCAGCAGATCATGAGCGCATCACTCTAATCACCAGGCTATCCTATCCCCTGAGAGGTGGGGATGGGGGGGGGGGGGGGAGAGAGAAAGAGAGAGAGAGAAGGGGTGTGGGGTAAATAATCTAATTTAAGCATCCATCGCAACGTTTCAGGAAATATGTTTTGAAGGATGAGATTTCCTTGTGTTGCCAGTCTTATGGATCATGCTAGGGGGGGAATGTTTTAGAAAAAAAAAAGAGATCTTCTTTCACGCACTTGAGTTGTTTGTGATTTTGATATGAAGTTATCTTGGACTGTTTTAAACCAAGATCAGTCATAA
Source organism: Rapana venosa (assembly GCA_028751875.1). Classification (NCBI taxonomy): domain Eukaryota; kingdom Metazoa; phylum Mollusca; class Gastropoda; order Neogastropoda; family Muricidae; genus Rapana; species Rapana venosa. The sequence continues at coordinate 33,324,585 of CM054138.1, forward strand.
CTATTCTTCATTCTTTATTTGTGTGTGGTCTTTTTAAAATTAAAAAAAAAAGAAAAGATTATGACTCCTACCAGTTATGTGCCTGTCAGTGTTGTGATTGCCCTTCATGGGGTGGGATGATTAGAGTTTGTTTTTGACTTGACTGGTATGCCTCTCTCTCTTCTTCTTCCTTTTTTGTCATGTTTCTCCCAGGGGAGGTTTGACATTGATGAGCCTTCTCCATCTCTCTCTGTTTTGAGCTTCCTCCTTATTTTTTATGCCCCTTTCTCTAAGATCATCTGCAATACAGGTAGCCCAGGTCTTGCTAGGTCTTCTTCCCTTTTGTCTCTTTCCATCCACTACGAAGTTCATTGCGCTTTTTATGATGTGGTGGTCGGCTTTCCGTTGAACGTGCGGAAACCAGCGCAGTCTACTGCTATACCAGCCACAGATCTCAGATCAACTTTGCACATTCTCCATAGTTCTTTATTCATGATCCTGTCTTTCCATTGATCTTTGTCATGTCTATGCCTCTCTCTCTCTTGTGTTTTTCTAATAGAAGATTTATCTTCCTCTCATTTTCAGGCCCCCTTGTCTGAAGAGCTGATCTTCCGTGCAGCCATGCTGCCTCTGTTGGTGCCTGTGTTTGGCATGGGCTGGGCCATTTTCCTCTGCCCCCTCTTCTTTGGTGTGGGTATGTATTACCTGCATGTCTGGTGTGTGTGTGTGTGCGTGCATGCGTGCGTGCATGTGTGTTTTTGGCATGGACTAGGCCATTTTCCTCTGCCCCCTCTTCTTTGGTGTGGGTATGTAATACCTGCTGATTTGATGCGGATGTGTGTGCGTGCATGCGTGCATGCGTGGGGGTGGGTATGTGGATGCATGCGTGTGTGTGCGTGTGTGTTTTTGGCATGGACTAGGCCATTTTCCTCTGCCCCCTTCTTCTTTGGTGTGGGTATGTAATACCTGCTGATCTGGTGTGTATCACTGTATGTTTGTGTGTGTAAGTGTGTTGGTTTCTTTTCCTTTTTTTTTGTTTTTGTTTACAGTATCTTCTTTTTCAGTTCTTATCGTCTTTTTTTGGTGGTATATCAGTTTATTTCATTCTGTATCTTTTTTGTTGTTGTGCAGCTCACATCCATCATATGATCGAGAAAGTGATACACAAGCAGTCGGAAGTGTCAGAGGCTCTGAAGCAAACAGGTAAATCCGTGTTGAGGTCAACATTATTTGCAAATTTTACGTCGTATTTCTTGTGAAAATTAATTTGCCAGGATTTGTAGAAGAAGGAGAAGAAACATGCCATGATTATTTCATTACGCATCTTACTTATAATGTTGGAGTCTTGTTGGATTGGGATGGCATGTGAGGAAATAATGCTACTGGTAGGGTACAAGAGGTGAGATTGGGAAGGGGGAGGGTGGTGTCATTGGTAATAAACTTTGTATTGTCTGTCAAGTCAAAGTCAAGTCTAAAGTCAAAAACACTTTAATCATCCCATGAAGGGCAATCACAAGTTGCAATAACAGTTGCCTGAATAGATTATGCATGGGATTTACTTTTAATGTAAGATATTATCTTAGTTGGACTAAACAATGATACCATAAACAGAGTTTTTAATATGTTTAAAGCTAGGTTTTGCTGAATAGTTAAAGGTGAACATATTTTTAGATTCATTCTACTGTTTTTGTTTGGTACATTTCATATGGCATGGAAATCAGTGCAGAGAAGACCAAACTGATGACTAATAACACCAACGGCATTAGCACTGATATCAGGGTTAATGACCAGAAGCTGGAAACAGTTCAAAGCTTCAAGTACCTGGGAGCCATTGTATCAGACCAGGGATCCAAGCCAGAAGTAGTATGCAGGACTGCACAGACAATAACAGCTTTGTCAAAACTAAACACCATCTGGAGAGATAAAAATATCTCACTTATCTCCAAGATCAGACTAATGCGCTCCCTTGTCATATCCATATTTCTGTATGCCTGTGAATCATGGACCCTGACTGCAGATTTGGAGAGAAGAGTACAGGCGGTGGAGATGAGATGCTTTCGGAGACTCCTTGGCATCTCCTACAAAGACCACATAAGCAACGAAAGCGTGCATAACAGAATCCAGCAAACCATTGGACCCTATGAGAACCTTCTAACGATCGTGAAAAAGCGTAAACTTAAATGGTATGGGCATGTCACAAGATCCAAAGGACTTGCAAAGACAGTTTTACAAGGCACTGTCCAAGGAGGAAGAAGAAGAGGCAGACCAAGGAAGAGCTGGGAGGATAACATCAGCGAATGGACAGGCCTAGAACTCAACAAAACCCTGAGAAAGGCAGAACAGAGAGAGGAATGGAGGGAACTGGTTGTTGAGTCTTTGAGGGTGCCCCCACAGTCGTCAGACTACGGGACAGATAGATAGATAGATAGACATTTCATGATGGAGCAGAAGCAGTTTTGTTTTAGTCAGGAAGGCCATAAGAGGAAATAGATTATAAAAAAAAATTTACTCTGTATGTGTGTATGATTTGGATAGTTTATTGATGTGTAATACAAACACCCCCCTCCCCCCCCCCCCCCCCTCCCCAACACACACATACCAACACACACACTCACACACACATGCACACACACACACACACACACACACACCCACACGCATGCACACACACACACACACAACACACACAAACACACACAAACATTTTTTTCCCTTTTTGTTAGATTTTTTTCCCCTATCAGTGTTACTTTCATCAAAAAATGTTTCCTAAATATTTCAGAACGAATTTTCATGTGTCCTGACAGCATGAAATAATAATAATAAATAATAATAATAATAACAAGCAAAAATAACAGTAGTGTTGATTGTCGGTGTGTGCAGTGTTCCAGATTGCCTACACCACAGTGTTCGGTGCCTACTCTGCCTTTCTCTTCCTCAGGACAGGCAAGTATAATAGAGCGTCATATACCAAACTTCAGTCTGGGTCAGCAAAGTTCGACAGTGTAATTATAATGGAGTGTACCTGTTTTAATGACAAGAAGTCTTTGTCAACAACAGTACTGGCTGTGTACTTCTGCCTTGCCCATGTCGGAAATACCCTCTGGGACATAAATATAATCAAAACAACAATTAACCTCTTAACTGCCCAGTGCAAGTGCACCCTATATGCCGGGGAAGAAAATTCTTATCTACCACTACTATGTTCATATCCTTCTTACTCAGAAACTACTACATGAATATTCCTGATAGTTTGGCCAATGACAGTATATATATTGTAGATTACTTCGAGGAAAGCTCAAATTAGTTAGCATGATATTTCACAGCGAAAATATATTTAAAATGTAAAAAATCGACCAAAAATACGCTTTCTTCATCACCACTGTCATTCTGAGTACCCCCCATCTCAATAACGTCAAACATAAGTCCAGGCCAAATCTCATTCATTGTTTTCTAAATGCACTATCTCCTGAATCATACACGATCATTTTCATCATGTTAGGTACATCTACAGTTTTATTTGCCACTTTTACAGCTGTGTGAAGTTATTAATGCCTTCAACACAAGAAGTGTCAGCCATTTTCAACAAGAACTTCCCAAGCAGTCATGCATAAAAACACAAAATACAAGATAAAAAAACAATCGTTTTTGCCACGGTTTTTGCAGCTGGATGTTGCCAAGAAACAGGAGAGTGATCTCCACTAATTTTTGAGTTCTTTCCCTTTGTCTGTAGTCAAGGAAGCTGGCTTGTTTACTTTGGTTTGACACCCTGGAAATTTTCCGGGTTGTAGGCGTATAGAGTGCACATTTAGCCCCAGAAAATTTCCGGGGTGGGGCAGTCTAGTGGTTAATATTTCTTATCCAGCTCAGATCTTCTAATTTTGTTACACACAAATTACCTGTTTTAAAAAGAATTCAAGAAGGATGATGGCAGGATGGTTTAGACTTTCACTTGCCTAACAAGTAAACTGTATCTTAATGGTAGGATAAAAATGGTCACAAAGCAAAAGTCTTACCATTGGTTAACCTCAGAGCTCTCGCTGAGGAATGTAAAAAAAAAAAAATCTAGGAGTATCTTTTTTTAACTAAAAAAATTCCTGTAAACCAAAATAAGAATGTATTCTACAGCAAAGACCTCTTATTGTCAAAAAAGTCTACAAATAAAATAACGATGATGATGTTGTTGAAGCTGGTTGTAATGATAGCGGTACGGAGCTCTGTTGATGTAATATTACACATAATCGAGTTTTCATCGAGTTGTCTAAGCTGCCAGTCTTGCAAGGGCACTACTGTGTATGGCCTAAGTGGAGTCTAGTGTACATTGGTATAGATTTTCCTCATCTGCTTCATCTCAAAGCTTTTCCCTGCCTTCAACAGCCGAGATTCTATCGCCCTGTCAGGGTGTGTGACCTGCGTATGTGTGTGCGTGCGTGCATGCACATTTGGACTTGATGGAACTATTAATTGTTACTGGTTGTATGACTGTGTAAGAATGAGTTGAATGCAAGCGCTTTGATTTGTCTCTGTAAGATATAGCGTTATATAAATTCCATTTATTATTATTATTATTATTATTATTATGTATGCTTTTTAGGTGGTGGGGGAGGGGGTGGGGGGAGTTGGCTTGAAAACAAATTCTTTGGTTCCTTCGGTCTTCAGACCCTGTATAGAATATAAATGTGGCATTTTTCATGCGCGTGCATACAATTCATACGTGTCTCTCTTTCCAGGTCATATAGAATATAAATGTGGCATTTTTCATGGCGCGTGCATACAATTCACACACGTCTCTCTTTCCAGGTCATATAGAATATAAACGTGGCATTTTTCATGGCGCGTGCATACAATTCACACACGTCTCTCTTTCCAGGTCATATAGAATATAAACGTGGCATTTTTCATGGTGCGTGCATGCATACAATTCACACACGCGTCTCTCTTTCCAGGTCATCTGATGGCGCCAGTGATAGCGCATGCGTTCTGCAACCACATGGGTTTCCCTGCCTTCAACGAGGTGTTGGGGTACGCCCAGCCTACCCGCTCCAAGCTCATCACGCTGTTCGTCCTGGGCTTGCTGCTCTGGGTGTTCTTCCTCTTCCCCCTCACCACCCCCTGGCTGTACTCCAACAACGTCTACGCTTAGGGTTGCGCGCGCTGTGGTGTGGGGACTTTGGTATCGAAAGAAAGACTCGTGATGATAGGCTGGAAAGGTTTTGGGAAGGGGGGGTGGGGAAGGGGGTTGTGTGAAATTTTATGGTTCTGTTTAAAAAAAAAAAAATTTTGCAAATTGACTGTTGTGTTGGTTTTATGAGTGTTGACGTTTTTTTTAATATGGTGTGTGTAATTTGTGGGGGGGAGAGGGGGGGTATGCTTGGTTTGTGTGTGTGAGCGTGTGTATGTGTGTGTTTGTGTGTGTGTGTGTGTGTGTTCTTTCGTCCTTTTTTTTTTCCTTTTTTTTCTCGAGGATAATGGAAGGATGTGTCTGTGTTTGTGTGTCTGTGTGTGTGTGTGTGTGTTTCATTTTTAGTTTATTGTAATTGATTGTTGTATAGTATTTGTGAGAATTGAAGTATTTGAATATTCATGATTTTTGTGACTGTTTAGTTATTTATGGTGTTTTTTTGTGTGTGCGTATTTCATTATTTACTTACATGTATATTTTGTTGTTAAAAATTTTTGTTGGGGGGAAAGGCTGTTAATTTGATATACTAATCATCATGTTTTGTATGTTAAGTTTGCTGTCATTTGGTTATTGCTTTAATTATTTTTTATATCGTAATATTTTATTTTAAATGTGTATTTATTACTGTTTTTTGCTTTTAGTAGCAGTGTTTGGTTTGTATGTCTTGTTTATATATTAGCTATTTTGTGCTTTTAGTGATAGCTTTGGTTTTTGAAAAAAATATTTCTTTATATATATTATTTGAGTAGATATTGATTTTTTGGTCTTAATGGTTTGTTTTTTATTTGTTGGGATTGAGAACTACAGTTATGTTATTTTGAAACTGTTTTGATATTCATGTGTAAAGTTTTATTTTGATGTTTTTGACTGTCTCTTTACCTTGATATTGTCTGTATTATTGTTCTTTGCTTAAAATCTTTACACTGAAAGTCATATTTTAAAATAATTGCCTGGATATTCCTGTATGTGGACATGTATAATTGCATGTATAATTGTAAATTGTACAAACGTGTGTGTGCGCGCTTGCACAAGCGCACGTGCGCACACACACGTCCAAAGCGAGCGCACGTGTGCACACACACACAACAGTGTGTATGTGTATATGCATAAGTATGTATGTTTACATGAAAAATGTGTGTATAAGCTTGTCGATTTAATGGATTGTCTATTTGATTGTTTTCATTTTTATTTGTATATTTGTTCATTTTCATATTCATTGCGCAAGTTCCAAGTGATGGTTAAGTCTAAATCAGTATTTGGCAAAGTCCAGATAATTACTTTCCATTGTTTAACCTTATTAACAGAGCATTGCTTGATAACCATGAAACACCGTTCTTGCTCAGAAAGATTCATCTCAAAATTTTGCCTGCTGTTGATAGAAAGAAAAAGAAAACCCTTTGAAAAGGCCATGCATAGCTTTGTGCATGATGCTTATAAATTTGGATGGGTCCCTTCATATACATCAGTGATTAACAGCATTGTAAGAAGGAAAAGATGTTTCTGCATTGAAATGTTATTTGAGAGAGAGAGAGAGAGAGAGAGAGAGAGAGAGAGAGAGAGAGAGGAGAGAGAGAGAGAAGAGAGAGAGATGTGGGGGCAGAAAGAAAGATGGAAAGGTAAAACTGGCAGTGAAAGAGAGTAATAAATTTCTTGAATACAGTAGTGCATAGGCTGTCAGGCAGCTATGGCTTTAAAAAAAAAAAAATTTTTTTTTAGAGATCTAACTACAAATTTCAGTCATCATTTTGGAAAGTGTAATGCTTACTGACCCTAGTATAAACTTGCATAAACATGCTGTGTATGCAACACAGATGATCAGTTATATTCATACTGAGGTAAAATAGCTGATACTATATATGTTGCTGTGGAGGACGTGGGTCATTTTTGCAGTTTTGTTTTTACTGGACTCAGATTGTATGTCATTGGTGAAACACATGGGAACTTTGCTACAGTTAGCTTTGAAAGTTAGATGTATACAAAGAAAATCTTGGCCTTTTTTTTTTATTATTAAAAAAAAAGAAGTCTTTGGCAGTTAGAAAATGTACAAAGGAAATCTTGGTGTTTTTTTGAGTGTGTGTGGGGGGGGGGGGGGGGGGGGGGGGGGGGGGGGATCTTTGACAGGAAATGTAGAAAATAAACTTGCTTTTTTTCAGATTTTTTTTTTTAAAAAGAAAATGAACACAGGAATTTTTTAAAAAGAATATATAGCAGTTGGAAAATATACAACAACAATTTTGCTTTAAAAAAAAAAAAAAAAAAGAAAATGTACAAAATCGTGAATTTTTTGGTTTATCTTTGGCATTTTTAACATGTGCAAAGGAACTCGTGCTTTTATAATTTTTTTTTTTAAAGGGAATAGTTTTTTTGTGTTTCATGTAGTCCTGTTGTAACAGACTGTCTGTGTGATTTTGTGTAATTATTTATTTATTTATCTTTACCTGTCCAGTTGGCTTCCTCTTTACTGGGAGAGTATTTTATGGCTGAAGATGTCTATCCATTTTCTTTGAGTTTTATACACTTGCATAATTACATGGTGTGTATGTGTGTGTGTATATATTTCATTTATTTGCTTACGTTGATAACATAACTGGCAAAAAGAATGAGTCATTTTCAGTTTTTGTATAGGCAGTATTTATGTTTATTTCATGCTTGGTATTTAGGTTATTCTGCATTTATGTACACTAATTATTTGTTTTTTAACAATATGACATCTTAAAGAAAAAAAAAAGGTGGAGGGACAAATCAAATCAAATCATATCCTTTATTTCGAGGATAATGAATAAGCACCCATGTGCTTTTTTACATCCAGTCCTTGCCCTTAGGGATACGTCAAATTATACTAAAATAAACCCAATACCCAGAACAGAGAGACAGAGTAAGTATGGGAAGCATCAGAGAGAGGGGCTGGATGGAAAGAGAGAGAAACAGAAAGAGAACGATGGTGATGAAAAGAAGAGGTGATGGGAGGAAGAGAGAAGTTCCTGAAGGTAGGAGAAGATATGTAAGAGAAACTGAACAAGAGAATCGTTCTAGCTATTCTGTGAATAGCATTTTATTTCTTGAGGGTTTTAAGATCAGTGGATTGACAGTTCTGCTTTTTCCCCCAGTTAAACCTGTGATTAAAAAAAAAAAAAAGTGAGAAAAAAGTAAAGAAGTGAATCATTGTACACGCAAACTTCCATCCAGTGTGCTTCCTATCTCACAGTGATTCCCAGGTGGGATGAGTGAGTCAGAGTGCACGTTCTGGGTCACCCCCAGAGTGTAAAGCTGGGGAACGCACAACAACAACAACAATAATCGTTGATTAATGTATTAAAAGTCAGTAACAAGAAAAATTATCATATAAGAATTTATCTGAAGGTGAGACAGTATTATCAACTTGTCTTTGTTTTCCTTTTTCTTTCTATTCTTCTTTTTGTTTTTGCTTGTGTGTTTGGTAAGGTTTGACTGTACTAGAGCCCCAGCGGAATTATCCAGTTCAGGGACTGTGTACCATCAGCCAGCCATCACCAATATTCTTGGTGGTGAAAATGTTGGGCCTTAGTCATGAAGTAGGGGAGAGAATGTCTGTTGAAATTCAGGGACATGGAAAATGATATTGTCTACCCTTTGTGTCATTGAATCGCGCTGTTCTCACGAAGGCTGTGTACACACACAGACCTCCATGATGCAGGGTGTTTCTGAAGGTCCAAGACCTCTTCTGCTGATTTGTGTATCGTGTTCCTTTGTGTATGTATTTTGGTATGCATTCACTATGTCGTGTAATGATGAAGATGTCTTGAGTATAAAGGAAGAACTATCATGCAAAAGAAAATCTTGACAACTTTAAAGTGACATTTGCCCCCAAATTTTTTACGAAGCCAATAGAAGATGATGTCACATGCAAATTTATGTATCATTACACATTTGAAATGCTGAGTGTTTGCGTTTCTCTTGATCTTGTACAGCATCGTTATTGGTTCCAACTAATCCTTTATTTTCGTTTTTGAACTGTGACAATATTATCTCAACAGACATTCGGTCCTCTAGTCATAGAAGCGTATGATCAGTTCCAGGCTAGTGTTGTTTCTGTTTTGCCATTTGATCAGTTCCAGACTAGTGTTGTTTCTGTTTTGCCATTTCTGTCATTTGTTTTGAGTTCATTTGCTTTTTTTAATGAGAAAATGATACAGTGCTCTGACGATAAACTGGGTCTAGATTTGAAGAAGTGCACATATTTCGATTCAGTATGTCATTGCACGGCAGTTAACACCGAACTGGGTGATGCTGACAGGTGAGATGTTATCTTATTTGCTGCCATATTGTATTTTCTGTGTGTGTTATTTTCATTATTATCATTATCATCGTTATTATTCTTTCAATACATTTTTTAGGGGTTTCTTCGTTACTTTCCTGTGTTGTTCCTTTCTGTGTATGTTATTTTCATTATAATCATTCTTTCCATATATTTTTGAGGGATTTCTTCGTTACTGTCCTGTTGTTGTTTTTAAAAAATTGTTCCTTTTTGACGGTCTGATAGAGGTCTGTGTGAGTGTGTGTGTGTGAGTGTGTGTGTGTGTGTGTGTGTGTGTGTGTGTGTGTGTGTGGTGTGTGTAGATCAGTGAATGTGTGCTTTTTGTAAGTGTATGGGTCAGATCTGTCATGTTTCATAGTCAGCGCTCCTGAATAACTTGATAATGTGCAATCTTTGAAATTTCTTGGTTCAAGTTCTTAAATTTCCTGTCCTTTTGGTTTGTTTGTTTTGTCGTATTCATCAATGTTTTTATGCAGCCTTCTCTAAGGAATGTTTTGCTTGGATTCTTTATCCTGTGTGTTTTTTTGCTGTGTTTTCTGATAGTTGTATCAATTGTGTGTAATTTTTCTGAAGATTTTTTGTTGTTGCGTTTATGTTGACAAATTTTTTCTTGTCTGTTATGTTTTTCGTGTATTAATACTTGTATGTATCGCTCCTGCAGAAACGTTTTGTTTGTGTACATGTATACATTATCCTTGTCCTTATTGCTTGTTCTTCATTCTGTAATGTTCGTATGGAATCTTCTTGTCTGATTGAACAAGTGTGTGTGTGTGTGTGTGATCATTTGGGCCCGAAACTTTTCCCTCATCCATTAGACCATGAGTGGTGGTCTGGACGCTTGTCTTTCGGGTGAGACGATAAACCAAAGTCCCATGGGTTATACAAAATTATTCAGCACGCGTAAAAGAACCTACAGCAACAAGAGAGTCTTCCCTGGCAAAATTCTTAGAAAAAAGCCACTCTGATAGGGAAACCAATACAGTTGCAGACACAAAAAGGAAAAAAAAAGGGTGGCGCTGCTCTTGTGGCAACGCGCTCTCCCCAAGGAGAGCAGCCCGAATTTCACGCAATCTCATGACATAAAGTGGTATAAATAAATGAATAAATAAATGTGTGTGTGTGTGTGTGTGTGTGTGTGTGTGTGTGTGTGTGTGTGTGTAGTCCTTTCATGGTTTGATTCCAGTCCTAAGTGCTGTTTCTGGGAAATGATGGTTTGGTTTTGTATGTCATGTTGTCCTTACTCTGCTTTTTGACTCTGTTGATTGTAGATGGTATCTCATTTTCTGGGAGTTATTCTTGCTTGGAACTTTTCTTATTGGTTTAAGTTGTCCTCCGTTTATTAGTGTTTGCATGTTGGTTTCTTGTGTGTTTGTTTTACCTGTAATTTTTCATGTCCATAAATGTGTATACTCCATTATTGCTTGCATGTTGTATCATGTAGAATTTGTAGTATTTGTTTGCCTTATTTATTCTGGTTCTTTGTAGTTGTATTTTTGTTTTCCTACAATTTTTCATGTCCATATACTCCATTAATGCATGTGTGTTGTTTTGTAAAAAAATTGTAGTTTTGGTTTAGCTTGATTTCTTCCAGTCTCTAGTTTCTTGTATTTGTGTTTTCGAATGATTTTTTTCATGTCCATATATTGGAGTAATGCTTAGTATGTTGTTTCATACGGTAATTATAGTTTTTGTTTGGCTTGATTTATTCCTGCCTTGAAAAATTATGTATACCACATGTTAAAAGTTTGTACATTAGGTCATGTGGAAACTGAATTTGTTCTTGTATTTTAATTGTTCTCTTTGTGCGTGTGTGTGTGTGTGTGTGTGTGTTGCAAGAAATTTCTACTGTCTATAATGCTTTTGCTTGTTTCAGTAAAGTTTGCGTTATATATCCACAAAGGAGTGTTTTCTTTGTGTCAGTTTTTTTCTGTGTGTGTCAACTGTCCACCCAGTCGTGTAACTTTGTTTCATTTTATCATTGCCTGTATGCTGTCTTCATGAAGAAATAACATGTTCTGCCTTGTAACAAATCTTCCATTCTTTCCGTTTCACTAAGTCATCTGAGCTTGAATGCTGTCCTAGCATAGAAAGTCTTATTTTTGTATGCATTGTTTGTTGGTTCCTTGGCTTGAGCTCTGAGGTTCACCAATGGGGAGATTTTTGTGTATGCAGCCATTTTTATCCACCATTAAGGTTGCCGCAATCAGACTTCAGAGATGGTGTCTAAACATGATACCTGTGTGCATGCATTTTAAAAACTTTTGTCATCTGTTCCTACCATCATGAATTGGCCTAGTTTTCCAAAAGGTGGACCAGGTTTTTAACATGTGCACAAGAGGTTGAGGGTGCATTCATACATGGGGCCTTGGTGTATAATCTCATCTGAAGGACTTTTGGGATAGTGGAGTTGGTGCTGATGTTAACTCCATGGGAAAATTCCCTAAAACGGAAACCTCCATAGTGGCTCGATCCTGTGCAGTCAGATCAGCAGCACAAGACTCTAACCACTAGGCTGTCCCCCCCCTGTTTTGCATGTAACTTGTCTGCTGTACTTTGTGCTTGTTCTCAGATCATTGATGATGGTGTTTGTTTTGTTTTGGTGGATAGAAAGATGATACTATTTCTCTTTTCATGTTTTTACTTCCCTTTTTTTTGCACTTCTGTTTCATTTTTCTCAGTAAATGTCTTCTGTGTAAGAACGACAAATTTCTTGTAATAGTTGCTTGAAAGAGTAATCCACTTTTCATTTTTTGTTGTTGTTGGTTTGGTACACATGTATGATGTACTATTTTAAACAGAAGCTGTTTTGTTTCTTTTCTTCTTTTTTGTAATAATGCTATGTTGTCATTTGGGACATATTTCCACATATGCACACGCACTTTGAACTTTGAGAGTGTCACTGCAGATCTGATACATAATTTGTGGACGCGTCTTCCACTTTTCTCCCCCCCCCCCCCCCATCACCCAACACACACACAATCATACTGTTGATCGTAGTTGTTTGAGCACTTTCATTTCTGAAATCCCCTTTCCCTTGCTGTCCCATCATCACTGATGTTCTGTTTGTGTCTGACCTCAGTTTGTCATTCCTACTCTCCAGCTGCCATTCTTGGTTTCTTATAGGATGGAGCTAAGGTAATGGGAAAGGTGTCCCATAACCTATGTGGTCATAGTAGAGTGAGGCATCAGAGACCTCAGCTTCTCCAGGGGCCAGCAATATTGAGGGCAGCGCCCATCTCCTCTCCCTCGCTGCTTTACCTTCCCTGACCCTAAAGAGGGCAGGTAGCCGTTTACAGCTTTTAAAAGGATGGAACTAGCTGTTCAGACTCCCCTTGTTTTACCTTGTGAGTGCGTGATGATGAGTTAAGATGTGAAGGGTAGTTGTCTTCTCAACCCCAGAAACCTGCCTGTCCATTGTGCTGGTTAGGTCTGTGTCTCTGTCTTTTCCTTTTTCATTTATTGTAAGTAATGTATAGTTTCTTTAGGCTGAAAGATTGGTTAGCTGTGACTTTGTGTTTACTGTACACTTGCTCAAATCTTTTCTGATTTGTTAAGATTTTCTTTTTAGGTTTTTTTTTTTAGTCTGTTTTTGGTGAGATACACTGATTGGTTTTTTGAATAGAAAACAGTCTGTGGAAGCATTGATATTTTTGCCGTTATTTTTTTACCTGCTTCAGATTAGTTCTAAAATATATAATACCCTAACCATAATAGATTCTCTTTTTTTTATGAGTTACTAGGAGTAATATCCCAATTTAGATATGGATAAACCCCCAGAAATAGAAAGTTTTTAAAAATTATTATTTTTTATTTTACATATCAGTCATTTACTGAAAATAGTTTGTTGTAGTTGTATAGATGTCATAATATGCCTGTTGGCATAGATGGACAGAATCATGATAAAGCATTACGATTCGTAATGAGCAGGATAATGACCATGCTTTGTACAGTTAAATTATGCTATGGTTCAGTGGTACCTGTTTTGATTAGGAAGCATGTAGTCAGGGTGGTCAAATTGATGGAGACAGGGTGGGGAGGTATGTCAGTGTCATTGGGTGCATGCAATGTCTAATGCTGAACTCGGTGATGACGACAGGTAAGGGAGCACTTATACCACTGAGAACAACAGCTCATTGAGAATTTTGCTTCAGATCTGATTTCAAATTCATGCGGAGTCCTTGAATGCATGTAAATTCAGTTTATTAACGGAACACTATGCCTCAGCTCATCCCCTCCCTGGAAAAAAGTCAGCAGCAAACTTGCACCAGTTAAATCGACACAAATGCTTGCATATTCTTCGGATATAACAGCATCTTTCATTTCTGCGCACTTGAACAAATCAGGACAGGAAAAGTTCTCTCCCAGTGGATGCGTAGCTGCTGCATGGTAGGTAACTCCCATATGTTGTTGAAAAGGGGAGAAAAATGCTTCCCCTTCATTCATCAGTGTACATGCCCATGGTTTCTAGCCTGTCAGTATGTCCTGATATTGCGCTGCTCTGTTCCTCTGTATCAGCTCACTGCTGTGTCAGAGTGAAGTCCCAGACAGTAAAGCACTGGTCTTTTCCTCTGTATCAGCTCACTGCTGTATCAGACAGTGAAGTCCCAGACAGTAAAGCACTGGTCTGTTCCTCTGTATCAGCTCACTGCTGTGTCAGAGTGAAGTCCCAGTAAAGCACTGGTCTTTTCTTCTGTATCAGCTCACTGCTGTGTCAGAGTGAAGTCCCAGTAAAGCACTGGTCTTTTCTTCTGTATCAGCTCACTGCTGTGTCAGAGTGAAGTCCCAGTAAAGCACTGGTCTTTTCCTCTGTATCAGCTCACTGCTGTATCAGAGTGAAGTCCCAGACAGTAAAGCGCTGCTCTGTTCCTCTGTATCAGCTGTATCGGAGGGTGCTGGCTTTCAGATGATTCCTATGGTTGCTTGAGCCTGGAAAGGAGTATGAATCCGCGAATGAGCTCATCTAAAGACTGCTGTGTTTTTTTCAGTGGAGTTGCCTTACTGCTTGAACTTGAAAGTGCATGGCTGGCTGAATGCTTGGTTCTGTGTGTGTGTGTGTGTGAATGTGTGTGTAGATGCGCATTTGTGTTATGTGTTTTGCATTCATGTATGCATTTGTGTGTATGTTGGTAAAAAGTTTTCATCAAATATCATGATTATGATATTCCGATTTATATCTTTTTTGCTGTCAGGACATTAACTACTGAAAACATTTTTTTTTCTTTGGAGGGGGGGGGGGATATAGTTTGGTCTGTATACATTTTCACTGATCAGATTGTATGAGGATTATCTTGTTTAAAACTTTTGGAGAAACAATCACTTAAGATGTATCGCTAAAAAAATGTGTGTATGTGCATCACTTAAGATGTATTACTAAAAAGATGTGTGTGCATTTCAATAAACAATCCCCCCCCACCCCCAACCCTCCAACCGATGAACCCCCCCCCCCCCCCCTTCCTCCCTTGAAAAGTCACTTGAACCAGGTATGATAGCAAGTCAAAATGTATGGTGCTAGGTATGCTACAAAAACGATTTTTTTGTGCAAAATGTATGAAACATTTAGAGTACCACAAAGGTTCTTTCAGGGTAAGAGGATTTAGAGAGAGATGAATTGAAAAGAGATAACACACACACACACACACATACACACACATACACACACACACACACACACACATATACACACATACACACACACACACACACAGGCCATTGTGTGCCAGTGGAAACAGATGACAGAATTTACAAAACCACATACACACTGGATGTAAAAAAGCACATGAGTGCTTATTCCATTATCCTCGATATAAAAGAATAATAAACCCCCCCTGAGGAAGGCGAAAGCCGAAATATTGGGGAACATTTATTATGCTGGTTGTTATGCTTTCACTTTGTGTGGTATATATATTATATATATATATATATATATATAATTATATATATATATATATATATAATATACACACATACATACATGCGGTCTTGGGAAACAAGATGTCAGAGACCTCAACTTCTCTAGAGCCCAGCATATAGAGGATGGTACCCATCTCCTCTCGCTCACTGCTTTACCTTCCTTGTATCTAAAGAGGGCAAATACTCAATTTTCTGTAGAAAAAAAGCCACTCTGGTAGGGAAACGAACACACAAGCAGACAGGAAAAGAAAGAAAAAAAAGGGTGGTGCTTCTCTTGTGGCGACACGCTCTCCCTGGTGAGAGCAATCTAAATGCCATGCAGAGAAATCTGCCATGACTTGAAGTGGTATGCAATACAATACACATTTTATAGCATTTTACTACAGTGTTTTACATGAACATGTCCACTCCAAAGTCATTCTGTGTAGTGGTGTGTGCAATACCCATCAATATAGGCACTAAAATATTGCACAAAGTCCATCAACTTTGATCTCACGTAATTTATCTGCCTGTTTGTGTCGCATTCTTTCTTTTGAAGAATGCCAGCTACAGTATTCATCATTATGATCCTATTGTTGTTAGGCGCTGTACTACCAAAAACCAGTTATTGCTGAGAAATGTGTGTTTACAAAGGATGGAGAAGAAGTAGGATGTATATTTGCTGATTTGGAGAATGTCATGACATCCAGTTTTATTTTGAGATTAAGAAATAGGTTTGTTTGGGTTTTTTTCCCTGGAAAATGTATGAAAGTGGTGCTCACATTAAATCATTTTGCTGATTTACTAAAACTTAAAATGGTCTTTCAGAACATCTTCCTCATTGAAGAAGAGCAGAGAGGAAAAATATTTTTTTAATCTCTAAATAGTTTAATGGTTTATTCCCCCGCCCCCTAAATACACACACACACACACAATGTAAGTTGTAGAACCAGTTATAATAGATCAAAGATTGATTTAAGAAAAACCCAAACCCATCATAGTTGCTTTGTAGATAGATAATGCTACTGACTTCTGTTTGGTTTTTTTGTTGCCCCTCCCCCCCAACCCAACAAACCCCAACCGAAAACAAACAAAATCACTGGCTCAGACAATATTATACCTGGACAAAACTATTTTGTTCTAAAAGCCATATTTTGAAAAAAAAAAGTTAAAGTATCCTGAAACTTAAGATTGAAATTATAGAAAACAAATACTCACATAATCACATGCTATAATATGCAGTGTACAGTGCCAAAACATTTTCATAACTTTTGTTGATGACAATGTTGGAAAATGAACGAGTGCATGCAGAATACACTTATGCAAAAGGTTTTATTGCAATTTGGGTATGTCACACACCTTACCGTACATTACCTTAAACCTGTTGTATATCTTGATATTAATATGTTAGTCTCTCCTTCTCCTTGAATGCTGTGTCAGATACTTTGCCCTTCACTTGATTGCACATGACGGGATATCATCATTGTGAAAAGTTGGGAAAACTCAGCAGATGCATATTATATATACACTAAAGCTTTACAGTCTGTGTGTTATTATTGTTGGTTACATCAGTAACTACTGAAGTAATCGTTATGGAGTAGTTGTTGTGCTTCATACAGACTGGTTGGGATCAGTCTCTGTAAAGCTGTTTGGCATGAGATGGGCATTGGTATCTTCTACTTATGAAAATGAAAAATATATTGTCAGTTTCTTTTTTTTTGTTTTGCTTTTACTGGTGTATCATGTAAATGCTGTCCATAGCATAATTGTAATCCGTCACAAAACTTTTCTGCTGTTGCTGGATAACTATTTGGAAATGACGTTTCTGTCAATCCTGCTCATACTGAACTGAAGAACAGTGCTCTTGATGAGAGGAGCCCTGCATTAGTTACTGACAGGAATGCAACCTTCTTTCAAAGGTCTTCCAAGTCACTGTGTGTGATCTTGGCTTTCACTACTGTAATGTTCACAGGAGACAGAAAACAGATTTATCAAAAAATCTTCAGACATGAGTGTTATTTGCAAAATCATTTTATGAGTGGGATTGAGAACTAGCACCAGAGGTACTGCCGCAACAGAAAAAGGGAGAATTTTGTGTGCTTGGGTTGACAGGATTCTGTCTCATTTCATTGTAACTTCTGTCTTCATTAAACACCGAGAGGTGGATTATTTCTTTTGTGTTCCCTCTGGCCTTTGCTGCAGATCTCCCAACGACATGATTGATCTTGGACATGGCTGTCTGGCCTTCCCCAGAACATCTGGATCGATTGTTTTCAGCCGGTCTCTTGAGTGGTTTTTGCTGATCTCTTCAGCTGTCAGCACACTATACTACAGGGGTGATCTTTTCCCCTTGGCTTTTTTTAGAATCAGTCTTCTGTCTGTGTTTCCTTTCCTTTTTGTCAGTTATATACAGTCGTCTTCCACTCCACTCTTTGTGCATGTAAATATTGTCTTATCTTTGTCATTAGTGTAATCTTTGAATCTTCTTTGGATGCGAGTCTTTGTATGTATCACTTCTTCTTTGTACAACTTTGTTGTAGAATCTTGTGTGTAACGTATTGGTGTTTGTAAAAGCAAAACAAAAGCAGAGTTAATGATTGTGTGGAATGGTGAAGATTTATGTTGTCGTGTGTGCGTGTGTATGTGCGCACGTGCATTTGTATGTACGTTTCTGTGTACAATGTTAAATTCTGTTTTTCAAGATCTATTCATTCGGTTATCAACTCTTTTTGCAGAGATAACCCCAGTATTGTAAAGCATAGGGATATTACTTTTTAAAAAAGAAAATGTCAAATCTTGTTCAGATAATAATATGTGTAGACTTTCGAAAATTGGTTGAGTATAAACTCTTTATTTTTCAGTCCTTTTTTCCAAAAGCAGAAAATGTGTAGTTACCAATGTCATTTGAAGAATAGTCTCTGTAGTATGAGGGATCTGTGTGTGTGTGTGTGAAAATATTGTATTGTTAATACTTTTAGTTTTGGGAAATAGATATCATTATGAAACTATTGTATTATTAACGCTTTTAGTTTTGGGAAATAGATATCATCACTTTGTTCTGATGACAAACTTTTCCCCTCTCAAATAACAAATAGATCTGAGTATCAGACCATCCGAGTATAACTGGAAACAGACTATGCTTGGAATATTTTGGAATCTGTTTTGATCATCTGTCATGAATTCAAAAGATGACATTTCAGCTAACTTTGGTGTCTTGGGGGGGTATGTTGTGTGTATGTTTTCCTCTCTGTGTTTCTTCCCTATAAATCTTACCTTTCCTTATTAACATTATGTGTGTTCTTTGTGTGCAGCAAAACATACCTTTTGCCTGTGTGTGTGTGAGTGTGTTGCTTTGAAATGATCATGCTTGAGGTGTGTATTTATCTATGATGGGTCTTTACTACAACTACTACTGTGCAGGGATATGTGTCACACATCAGCAAATATGGAGAATGAAAGTCAATAAAGCTGGCAGTGAAAACAGTGTTGTTCCTGTCGTCTTTCATTGTGTTTAACATTTAAAAAAAAAAAATCTGTATTGACATAGCTGTAGCATCATCATGAGGTGGAGATAGCTCATTTATATAAGTTTTCTTTTCAGTTTGATTTTTTGGTGGGGGTGTGTGATGTGACAGTGATGGTGATATGACAGATTTAAAATTAACCACAACCTCTTAGAGCAAAAATGAATTTTCTATCCCCCTAAAAAACAACATACATGACACCGCTCAAATTTGGCAAAAAGACAAAAATTTGAACAAAATTAGTGAGTAATGTGTTTACTAGCTTATAAAACAAAGTGAATCCAAAAGAGAATTGAACAAAACTGTTGACTTGATGTATTCACCCGCTTACTGGGTCTGATGGTCAACTACTTTGGAAGGAAAAATACGAGTGAAATGCGCATGCATGCACACACACGTCCTTCAGATGAGACTATAAACCAAGGTGCCATGTGCGAACACATGCAGAACAATTTGCAAACACGTTAAAACCTGTTCCGCTTTTCAGAAGAATAGGCCACTGTGTGCCAGTGGGAATGGATGACAAAATTGACAAAACTGCATACACACGAGGACTGGATGTAAAAGAGCACATGAGCGCTTATTCCATTATCCTCGAAATAAAGGAATAAAACAAAAAAAAAGAATAAAATAGATAAGTAAAATAATAACACAGACATACACAAATCAGTGCTTTTACATAAGAACACCAGCACACAAAACAGTTATATTTTTTAATGACCGTTTTAATTCTTCATGTGACTTGCAACATTTTCTTTGATCAATTTTCTTCAAACAATCAGGCTGAACACATCCCTGAGAAATTTTTTTATTTTTTATCTCTCCACCTCCTTCGCAAGATTACAAATACTGGGGTAAAAAACCTGAAATACTTCATTACTAAATCATTACCAAGCATGACATTCACATACCATTGAAATTGTAACAATATTGATTTATGATATTGAAAAAACAAAGCAACAGTAGAAAATCTAAACAAAAAAACTCTAGTAAAAAATCTTTCACTAACATATGAAGAACACACACATACACAGGAGAATGAAGAAATTCCTGCCGATTCTTTCTTCATTCGCAGTCTCATAGATCAAAGAAGAAATATTAACTGGATAACTACATAGACATTTCATTTAATTTAATTTATACCACTTTAAGTCACTAGATTTCTCTGCATGAAATTCGGGCTGCTCTCCCCGGGAAGAGCGCATCGCCACAAGAGCAGCGCCACCCTTTTTAAAAATTCTTTTTCCTGTCTGCAACTGTATTTGTTTCCCTATCAGAGTGGCTTTTTTCTAAGAATTTTGCCAGGGACAACTCTCTTGTTGCCGTGGGTTCAACGCTGAATAATTTTGTGCAACACACAGGACCTTGGTTTATCGTCTCATCTGAAAGACTAGCGCCCAGACCACCACTCATGGTCAAATGGATGGGGGAAAAGTTTCGGGCCCAAATGGGATTCGAACCACTGCACACTTCTGACGCGGACTTTTTCGCTTTTTAGACATGACATTCAGTCAGACAATATTGTGTCTGAAAATGCATCTTTAGTTTGATGTTGGATTACATTTCAATAACCTTAAATTACAGCAGAAACCAACCATACAAAAAAACAACAACCAACCAGATTGTGTGAAACATGACTATCATAGAAAATGAAAACTGGTATGAAAAGTTGAACACATGAGCAGAAAGAAAAAAAAACAGCAGATAAAATATCGAAATATTCAAAAACTCACGAAAAGGATTTTGACAAAAACAAAGTCCTTCCACAAAACATTTTCACACCCAGAGCTCACACACACACACTGAGCAGAACATAAATCACACAACAAAATCAACAAGCCAAACAGGTAAAATAAACCACATCATTTGATATGACTGATGATATTGCACCTCAAAAAAGCCAGTGTGACAACTTTTCAAAATCTCAACCCTGCACACAGCACAACAAAACAAAAGGTGCATTTCTTGCACACACAGCTCAACGCTCATACTGAACCCCAACAAACACGACAGGAAAAAGAACAAATCATAAAATGATGCTAAGCACATGTTTGTCCGTCGTGTCCGACAATGACCTCCAAAACAGCAGAGGAGGCAGCTGCTGTTTTGGAAACTGGGCAGAAATTTGATTATAGTGGAGATGCCTAGCCCACAGTACATCCCCACCAAGTGGGCATAAGGACAGTCAGCATTGGAGATGTTCTCCAAAGGCCAACCAGCCCCCAGGGCTGCAGTACATAAGGACTGTGCGAGTCAAGCCTCCTAGTCAGAGAGTCATAGTCGATCACTAAAGACTAAGCTGTAAAGTGGAATTCCCTGAGTGGGAAAGAAAGCCACTGGTCATACAGCCTCTCACTTTGCTGTTGTTGCCCCCAGCATCAATGGTTTAATCAAGAACTGTGCACACAACGAGGCAAAAACGGCATGCCAAACACTAACACAAAAAACAACATAGTATTGACAGTATCCCAACAACGTGAAGAAAGATGAAAATGAAGGCTCGTCATGAAGAATACGATTTGATGAACAAAAATCAAATCTGAGCACCGGGATAATCTTGTTCTCCTCCAGTCTCACACACATGACCAACAGACACTGTGGCCACGTGGTTACGACCATCTCTGACTTCAATCCTCTCAGTCTATATGATATTCTGGGTTCATTCATATCTCGGCAGCAGCATCTGGTGAATTAAGAGAGGCGATTTTTACGATCTAACCATGCCAACTTAATAAGCAGACCTGCCAGAGCTTTCATGCCTTTTGTGTAGATACCATGCAGAAAATCAAATATATATTATATTATGTTAAACATCCTGTAAATCACGTCTGCATTTAGTGGGTTACGGAAACCTGAACATACCCAGCATGCATCCTGTACAAAACAATGAGCTGCTCTGAAGTCAGAACGTGTCAGCAGAGGCCAGCAGGCAGACCTCCTGCAGTCCTATAAGCACAGGAGAAGACCTGGCACTATGCATCTTAGAGTGGGAACACATTATGAGAGAAGAAGATACACACGACCGTTTGTGTATAATTTATCATTATAGACTGGAGACAGAGAGAAGAGAGAAGAGAGAGAGAGAGAGAGAGAGAGAGAGAAGAGAGAGAAAGAAGAGAGAGAGAGAGAGAGAGAGAGAGAAAACAAGCTTTTGAATTCATTAGTTCTTAGACCCTTGCCCAGAAATCTTAAACCACATCCTCAATGGCTCTGAACACACACACACACAAACACCACACACACACACACACAAACACACACCACATACACACACACATAGAAAACAAAACACACACACACACACACACAGAGCAGCTACTCCAGCTGCAGCTTGTGGAAGTCGTCCCCAGCCTCTTCAGCGTTCATTGCAAGATCCATCTGCTTCAGTCGCTCCGCTATCAAGTCCATCAGTTTATTGACATCAGGCTGAAATTTAACAAAAAGACAGATTTTTAAAAAGCTGGAAATTGTCAAAACCTTTTTCAGCATATTTAAGTACGCATACCTGCATGCAAGCATATATACACAAGTAAGCATACATATAGACACACTTAGTCCTTCGGATGAGACTATAAACCGAGGCCCCGTGTGCGAACGCATGCAGAACATCTTGTGCACACGTTAAAATCCTGTTCCGCTTTTCGTAAGAGTAGGCCATTGTGTGCCGGTGGAAATAGATGACAAAATTTCCAAAACCACATACACACAGGGACTGGATGTAAAAAAAAGCACATGAGTGCTTATTCCATTATCCTCGATATAAAAGAATAAATAAAATAAAATAAAAATGAAAACCAAGTCACTCCTGGTGCTCATGTTGCGTGAAGTATTATCTATCTCAAAAAAGCAATATCACGGTTACGATCACACAAGGAGCAGGCCCCTGGCATTCCCATTAGGGGAAGTCTTATACTATTCCTTCTTTTTTAATTTTTATTATAAAACTCACACAAGACCAAAAACCAACCAACCAAACTCTCCACAGCTTGAAACACGTTGCAACAAACAAGTACATCCCCACTGCCAACATCCCCCCTTTCCCACTCCAACACCACCCCCCAAGGACAAAACTAAAAGACAACAACAAGACAAGACAGACAGACAGACAACAAGACAGACAGACAGACAGACAGACAGACAGACAGAACTCTGTACCTGCAACACGTGGATGCCGAAGTCGGTGAGGACGACCAGGTTCTCCACCCCGTCCCCCATCATGTCCCCGCCGCCCAAAGCCATGACGGGGCAGGGAAAGGACTTGCGGCTCTGGAGCTGGTAGTGGGGCTCCAGAAGGGTCCTCTTCTCACCAGCACCAGAACCACCAGCACCAGAACTACCAGCACTACCAGCAGCAGTAGCACCAGCACCAGTGCCTTCTTGGCCTGCACAGTCTTTGCCCCCTTCCCTGCAAACACACACACACACACATGGACAGCTGAGCTACTGGCACAGCGCGCAAATCCAACAGTGGGGGAACGGGATAGCCTTAGTGGTCAGAACATTGCGCTGGCAATCTGACGACCCGGGTTCGATTCCCGTTCCAAGGGGGGATACTTTCCCCCTGGAGTTAACATCAGTGCAGACTCCACTCTCCCCCAAAAGTCCTTCGGATGAGACTATAAACTGAGGTCCCGTGTGCGAATGCACGCAGAACATCTTGCGCGCACATGTTAAATCCTGTTCCGCTTTTCGTAAGAGTAGGCCATTGTGTGCCGGTGGGAACAGATGACAGAATTGACAAAACCGCATACACACGGGGACTGGATGTAAAAAAGCACATAAGTGCTTATTCCATTATCCTCGATATAAAAGAATAAAATAAATAAATTAAATAAAACATCACTCAGTCATCTCATCTGCTCCCGTAACCCCCTCCAGGGTCGTAGGGGCAACTGCAGTGACAATCATTGCACCAGTTAGCTCCATTTGCGGCGGTTGTGGGCAAGTAAGTGCCTGGGTTGTGGAGAAACTCTTCCCGGTCCATTCGGTGATGTTGTTGTCTGCCCGTTATTTCTTCTTCAGCCTGCCTCGCCTTCTCTTCCCCTGCACTGTTCCTTGCAGTGTGGTCTTGGAGAGCCCATCTGATCATCAAGAGTCTCTCAGTCGAGAGTGCCTCTTCCTTCCTTTCACCAAGTCCACAAGTGTGGTCAGTTTCTGCTATTAATTAGCACCAGCTGGGATGGAATGGGATGGGATGGAAACTAGCTGAGAGTAGCTGAAAGTGGGGGAAACTGACAGATGTGCTGGTTTCCCCCAAGTCCTCTTTGTCTCTTGAACGCTTTACCAAGAAGGAAGGTGGCAGGACAGTTCACTGAATGGAACAAAATGCCTCAGCTCATCCCCCCCCCCCCCCCTCCCCCCCCCCCCCCCCCCCCCCCCCCCCCCCCCTGTTTACCTGCCTAACAAGTAAACCACGAGGTTCTGAGTTTGATTCCCCAGCCTCACCCTTTCTTCTAAGTTTTACGAGAAAATCAAACTGAACGTAAAAGTTCTTTTGGATGAGACTATAAACTGAGGCCCAGTGTGCGAATCTTGAGCAAATGTTAAAAACCCATCTTCACTTTCTGGAAACTGTGTAGTAGAAATGTTTACTTGTCTATCACTCTCTTTGTTTCTGTCTTTCACCATACCATTTCTATCCTCTCTCTCCCTCGCTTATTCTCTCTGCCTTCCCAGTCTGTTCTGCCTATTTTTTTAAAATAAAAAAAACCTAACAATATTTTTCTCCCGTTCTCCTACCATTTTTTTTTTGGGGGGGGGGGGGGGGTGGGGGGGGGGGGGGGGGGGGGGGGGGGGGGGGGGGGGGGGGGGGGGGGGGGGGGGGGGGGGGGGGGGGGGGGGGGGGGGGGGGGGGTGGGGGGGGGGGGAAGTTTAAACTCCCCAAAAGTGTTGGCTGGGCGTGAAAACTCCGCTCCCGAGTTTACCCCTTTTTTTCTTCGTCAACCGTTCAGAAAAGCAACTCTCGTCTGTCAAAATGAGCGACAATAGCCATCGCCCCGACAAGCCAGGCCCCTGCATTGGGACTGGGTGTTAACCAAGGGGGATATTTCCCCCTGGAGTTAACATCAGTGCCAACTCCACTCTCCCCCAAAAGTCCTTCGGATGAGACTATAAACCGAGGCCCCGTGTGCGAACGCACGCAGAACATCTTGCGCACACGTTAAATCCTGTTCCGCTTTTTGTAAGAGTAGGCCATTGTGTGCCGGTGGAAACAGATGACAAAATCTAAAAAAACTGCATACACACGGGGACTGGATGTAAAAAAAGCACACAAGTGCTTATTCCATTATCCTTGATATAAAAGAATAAAATAAATTTTAAAAATAAATAAAATAGAAGAAAACTGTTTTGTTTCAAGTCTTTCTGGAAAAAAGGCAGGAGAATGGACCAAGAAGGCAGAAAATGTAGTGACAAGGAGGATGAGGTGACAAGGAAGAAAAGGGAACAAGGCAGAAACAAAGAAAGGGATAGAAAAGAGGGAATTCCTAGCACAGAAATTCCAGTAGGTGGGAACACTATTTATACTGACAGGCCCCCAGAATTCCCCATGGGAGTGGAGGGGTATGTGTGTGCGGGAGGAGCTTCCTCTTAGCATTACTATTCACCATCATTATCATCCTTATTAGCATTAGTAGAAGTGGTCGCAGCAGCAACCATACTGTCAGCAGCAACAGAAACAGCAAAATCATAATCATCACATCATCAATAGCAGTAGAAGCACCACCACCACCAACCACCACCACCACCACCATCATCATCATCATCATCATCATCATCATCATCATCATCATCATCATACATAGCAGTAGAAGCTGCAACAGTACTAACACCAGCAAAAAAACAGCAGTATCATCCCAGCATATCATCCTCCTCCTCAGTATCATCACCATCACCATCATCCTCACCACCACCACACTACCAAACCCTCCTCTTCCTCACCCCCCCCCCCCCACCACCACCATCATCCTCATCACCACCACCACCCACCACCACCATCACACCCACCACCACCACCATCACCCTCACACCACCACCATCATCACCACCACCACCACCATCCTCACCACCACACCACACCACCACAACCACCATCCCCCCCCCCCCCCCCCCCCCCCCCCCCCCCCCACCCCCCACCACCACCCCCCACCCACCACCATCCTCAAACCCCACACCAACCCCAAAATCACCACCACACCACCACCACCACCCCACCCCCCCCACACCACCATCACACCACCACCACCACCAAACCCTCACCACCACCCACCACCACCATCCTCACCACCACCACCCCCCCACCACCCACCCACCCACCCAACCACCACCTCACCACACCACCAACCACCATCCTCACCACCACCACCACACCACCACCACCCCCACCACCACCACCAACCATACACCACCAACACCCACCAAACCACCACCATCCTCAAACCCCCACCACCACCCACCCCACCACCATCCTCACCCACCACCATCCTACCACCACCACCACCCCCACACACCACCACCACACACCATCACCAAAACGTACGTCAGCACGCTCATCATTTTCCGGACCAGACTTTTAGCGCTGTGGCCCGACTCCCCATTCCCGCCGCTGTTCCATCCCCGACTTTGCCGATGCTTGCTGGACTCTTCTGCCGGATACAGGCTGCTGACCGTCAGTCTTCGACCGCCGGACGGAGGACTGGTCGACGGCTCCCTCTCTGACCGCGAGATCGGCACGACCTTCTCCGTTGTGGAGAAGAATTTGTAGACGAGGAGTTCCTTTTTGGGGAGAAGGAAGTGACATGATGAATCAGAATCTGAACACTGTATTGCTGTTAAGTCAGAACCTGGCTTCATTTGACACCGAACATAAACGTATTCAACATTCCTAAAAAAAAATGTGAATAATTTACGGCTTCGTTGGGGGTTTGAAAGGATGATGAAATTTACAAAACCGCATTTGCACGGCGACTGGATGTAAAGAAAAAAAAAGCTTGCGAGTGCTTATTTTATTAACCTCGAAATAAAAGAATGAAAGATAAATAAAACATTTATTGATTGTATCTTGATTTTGACAGAGGCACGAATGATTTGGAATGAAAATAAGCACAAATCCTTTGAGGTTGTTTTTTTTCCCCCTACCAGCTCTCATTTCTCCAGAGCTTTTTATGAGCAGACGTGCTTCATGGTGTATCTCAAGGGTCAGTGTACTGAACTCCATATAGCTTGCAAGCCTGGTAGCAAAATCATGTGACTTCCAGCTCATTAATATTCATGGAGCTTGCCTTGCAAATAACAGTCTACTTGTGTGACCAATTCAGTATGGAAAAATGGTGATTTTTAAAAAGTTTTAGGTCGGTTTTTTTAATGAGACTTTCTTTGGCATTGCAAAATGTAGTCTAAGGTGTGTGTGTGTGTGTGTGTGTGGTGTGTTTTTGTGCACAGCGTGCATTTTGTGTGTGCGCGAATTGTGGGGTGTGTGAGTGTGCGGGTGTAAGTGCATACATTTATTTTTTTATTTATTCTTTTATATCAAGGATAATGGAATAAGCACTCATGTGCTTTTTACATCCAGTCCCCGTGTGTATGCAGTTTTGTAAATTTTGTCATCTGTTCCCACTGGCACACAATGGCCTACTCTTTCAAAAAGCGGAACAGGATTTAACGTGTGCGCAAGATGTTCTGCATGCATTCGCACACAGGGCCTTGGTTTATAGTCTCATCCGAAGGCATGCATGTGTGTGTGTGCAAGTGTGTGTGTGTGCATGCAACACACCTGCTTTAGTGCATGCACATGAGCATGTATGTGAGATTTAAACGTGTCAGTATGATGACAATACACATAGAACTTCCGCTAATGGGAATACAATATGATTTCCATTCCAATAAAACCACAGCATTTTCAATCACCCCATTCTCTTTATAAGAAATTGCTGTAAAATCCTGCAAGATACAAAATCCTGAGAGTTTTTACAAATCCGATAGTTTCACAAATCTGTTATCTGGTACCTGTGCCAGACCACCATCATCATCACCACAACTCTCACTTCAATGAACTGTTGGGGAGGAAATACATGGCCTTTTAACTCAATGAGGTTGTCCCGAATCTTAAGATTCAGCACTCCTCTCCTTCACTGTGACGTGCCGAAGCTTAAGATTCAGCAGAATTACAAATTCTTTAAAATATACTAAACAATGTTCAACTGAACGGAAAGTACTCTGGCCTGTAGAGCAATTATTTTTCTAAACACAGTTGCTTTCCTTGACCGTAAGCTTGCCTAGTTTGCATGTGTTGGCTACTTTTCTTTTACATGTTGATGAGCGTATTCTTTGGGATTTTGGGCTCTCCAGTGTTATGATTTGAAAAAAAAAGTTGTATAGTGCAAAAAGTGACATCAGATGGATTCAGCCAACTTCAGGGAACTTTACTTTGGTGAAAAATCATCACACTGTTTTAAGGAGACAAGTTGATGAACAGTTCAAGCCATATAAGATAAGCAGCCCTCATTTTCAAAACTTTTTATTTTTCAACATTCAGTGACATATTTTGAAAATTTGTAAAAAATAATTACAGTCATCTATTGAAAAACTGTGTGACAATCTCAAAAGTAGACATAATAAACTTTTCAATGATGTATAATTTGTATGTCTTTATTATGTTGGATACATGTGCTGAATGTTTAAAATATAGCCAAAATCACACGTCACCACAAAATGGCAGGATCCATTTTGCTGCGACTCCATTGAGTTAACAACCCTTTTCAGTCTCTACCTTCCACATACTGATGCCTTAGAGCAACAACGGTTTATCTAAAAAAAATTTAGCCATTTTCAATTTTTTCAAATTTGGTAGAATTTACTGTAAACTTTCAAATGACAAAAGTATCAAATAAAAAGTTTTATTAATTTCAAAGATATTTGAAGAAAACCTTTGTTGCACAAAATTACCCTGGCAAATTTCACAGGGCACACTGGACTACCACACAGCATCCCACTTTTCCTCTAAAGCCTTTTATGCCAATTTAATGCCAATTATTTGGGACAGGGATCTGCAACAGCAGACATCCAGCTGTGCAAACCCTTCTTGCCTAGGAGTGGATACACTTGGACTGCTGGGCAGGGTTTATGTAACACTGGCGGGCCTGGAGGTTGTGTGGTTCTTCCTGATGAAAACTGATGGCTGAAATGTGATCTTATCTGGGAAAGAGGGTAAAGCTTTGTGCCATGCCTGCTGTATTTTCTCTGCAAGCAAAGTGGTCTACCTTCACTGCCAGGTTTTTGCTATCCTGGTCTTTACAGGAAATTCCACTCTCTGCACTAGCCTAGCCTAGCATCGCTTTGAGAGGACCAGACTTAGTGGACATCAAAGTTTCACAAGCAGACTGCAAGAAAATTCTAGGCAAAAACAGGCCACCAGTTGTTAATATGCATTCATGCGCTTTCTTCTACATGTATTACAACATAAAGATGCTATGATAAAGATCGCATCAATACCCATTTTCTTTCCAAAAACTGAATACTTCCGCTCAATCCTCGATTTGTTCTGACCTTTCAAACTTTTCAAATGAGAGTATCTCAAAACTTTCGAAAATGGCGGCTCAGTCGATAGACCGCTATTGTTCTAAGGCATCGATAATAACAAACGGGCAGGTGAGAACGACCGCCGACCACACCTGTGCCTTACCTGGCCGAACGTGCCGACGATCACTTCGTTCTCTCCGTCAAAGTCGACGTCCAGGGCAAGGCCGCAGTTGGCGACGTCGTACTTGTCGCTGTCGGGCAGTGTCATCACTTCCACCAGCCCGCAGTTCAACACGTTCCTGGGGGAAGAAGGGGGGCATTGCAGGTGTGATTATTTTATTATTATTTATTTCTTTTATTTTATTTTTTTTCATTTTACTCGGCTAGATCTCCAAGGTGGATCAGTGATCTAGAGGTAACAGAGGGCTGCCTGTATTGCAGATGATCTTAGAGAAGGGGGCATAAATAAGGAGGAAGCTCCAAACAGAGAGATGGAGAAGGCTCATCAATGTCAAACCTCCCCTGGGAGAAACATGACAAAAAAAGGAAGAAGAAGATGAAGAAGAAAAAAGGATACTTCCATTCTGTGCGTTGCATTTGACAAGTTAAAATTACAATGTACTGGTTATAAATGAGCAACTACAAAACTAGAGCAGAGAGATGACAAAGGAAAAATATAAAGAAGAGTGGGGGGGCAAGGAGGAGGGGGGGCACAGCACGCAAATCCAGCATGACTCAGTCAAGGGTCCAGGGCCCAGTGCCAAAATTAACACGCACCTTCCTTTTAATAATAATAATAATAATGTATGGAATTTATATAGCGCTGAATCTTGTAAAGCAACAAATCAAAGTTTTACCAACAAGTCCAAATGCAGTCAGTTGCCGCTATGATTAGCACCAGCTGTCCCCATCTGAGGTGGCAGGGGATAGAATAGATACAAGCTGAGAGGAGCTGAAAGTGGGAGAAGCTGACAGGTGGGTGGGCAGGCAAAGAGTGGTCTGATTTACCTGTAGACAGCGGAGGGCTGCAGGTGAGTGGTCATCAACAGGTGCAGCTGGGTGAAGTCTGGGTTCTCCATCTCCTCCCTCAGTCCCCCTTGTCCAGTCTCATCTTCACAACACAACACACCACAACACAACAACATATGGTTACTCACACCATCAACAACTATCTACACAAGGAAAGAGCAGATCTCAGAGCATGTTTGTAAAATATCTGTTTGTTTAAACTATTGATTATTTATCATCGATTGCATGACTGTGTGAGATTAGGTTGAATGCATGCGCTTTGATTTGTCTTTGCAAGATATAGCGCTATATAAGTTCCATTTATTATTATTATTATTATCTCACTCATCTTCTTTTTAACAGGAGAGTAGCACACCCCAACAGGGTTGTTTTTTGTTTTTTTTAGTTTGTTAAAACGAGACAAAGATGAATATACAACTGAGAGAAAGAAAAAGAGAAAGAGAAAGAGAAAGAGAGAGAGAGAAGAGCAGGAGAAGGGGAGCTGCAGAAAGACAGAGAAAAAGAGGGAAACACACAACAGACACATAAACACACACACACTCACACTCTCACACACACACTCTCTGACTCAATAACTCATTCATTCACTCACTCACTCACTCACGCACGCACAAACATATGCACGCACACACACATGCACACACTCACTCACTCACTCAGACAGACAAGACACTGAGACAGACTGACAGACACTCACTCACAGACACGCACACATTCACTCACACAGACAGATGGACGGACAGACAGATGGACACTCACTCACACACAAAGAGGCCACAAATGACTTTAAACTCTTCACCCCTTCTTCCATGAACTCAAACCCTTCACCACACCCAAGTCTGATACACTGGGCATGACTTGGAAAGCGCAATGTATTTTCACTCCTATGACAGACAGACAAACAATAGTTGCTGTCTGAGCGTTCAGCGACAACGAAGAAGAAACCCTTCACAAGGGGAAATGGTAAACCAGTCTTAACTTACCAACATTCCCCGTGGGGATGCTTGGGGGGTCTGTCACTATAAATAGCATCCCCACTTTCTGGAAATTCTGTGCTAGGAATTCCCTCTTTTCTATCCCTTTCTTTGTTTCTGCCTTGTTCCTTTTCTTCCTGTCACCTCCTTCTCGTCTATCTTCTGCCTTCTTGGTCCACTCTCCTGCCTTTTTTCCAGAAAGTCAGATTTTCTCTCCCATGTCCGAAATCGGATGTGCTGGGCCTGACTTGTCAGGCGCTTAAGCGCTTTGATTTGTTGCTTTACAAGATTCAGCGCTATATAAATTCCATACATTATTATTATTATTATTATTAACAGCAGCACAACGCATGTTCGCTCATATGACAGATAAGAAGAGTTGTTGTCTGATCGTTTGACAAAGAGGAAGAGGGGAGAAGAAGACTCACCAACATAGCCTTGAAAACTAGGAGGTACTGGTGCCTTCTTTCGCTGGGTGAAGAAATGCAGGCAGGAGATGGGACCGTCCACACTGGCCTTCCACACATTCACCATCTCTGAAAACAAGCGTTACTTCATACAATGCTCGTCAGGGATTCTTTGTGTGTGTGTGCGTGTAAGTGTGTGTGTGCGTGTGTGTGTGTGTGTGTGTGGGGTGTGTGTGTGTGTGGTGTGTGTGTGTGTGTGTGAGTCAGAGTGAGTGTGTGTGTGGTGTGTAAGTAAGTCTTCAATTTTAACGTCTTTCCACTTTAAGTGATACCAGACGGCCCTAAAATAGGAGACTGAATGAGAGAGAGAGAGAGAGAGAGAGAGAGAAAAGAGAGAGAGAGAGAGAGAGAGAGAGAGAGAGAGAGAGAGAGAAAAGAGAGAGATAAATAGATAGATCTACATTGTGTGGTGGCGCATGGGTGTGTATAAGTATGTGTGTGTGTGTGTGTGTGTGTGTGTGTGTGTGTGTGGGGTGTGTGTCTGTGTGTGTAATTAAGAGTAATAACAAGGGAAATACACAAATATATTCTTAACAGATCAAGAACATTTAAAAAATGAAATTCGAAGAGAACTACAACTACAATAAATGCCCTATAGGACTTAACAATAAACCTTTAGCAATGTCAAATTTTAGCTTTACATTGTTCAAAAACTTCGTCAATGGTATTCTCAGAAAAGGCAGGGAGATAAGGTTTTAAATTCTCACATTCAAGTATGATATGGGTATTTGAAATATATTCACCACATAAGCATTTAACATCCTTGATGAATTTTGTTGTGAATGCCTTTAATCTTATCCTGAAAATAATCCCTTTAGAGTTGTCTTTCTTTGACAGCACTTGTATGAATCTGTAAGTGATCAATGTATTCAATTACGCTCTTCCCACTATGAGTTGAATGTGAAAGCTGCTTGATTTGCCGATGCTTTTCTATAAATTTGTTTAAGGAAGCTTTTTCTAACAACTGATAACCCTCTGCAATGGATAGAGGGACATGCAGTACTAAAAGACCCCTTTATATTACGTGCACCTTTCTTCGCAGCCCGATCAGCCCACTCATTTGAAAATAATCCTATATGTGAAGGAATCCAGCAAAATGAAACATTAATTCCTCTTAAACGCAGAAGATTTAATGAAGTATTTGATATTTAGTATAAGTTTATAGAATTGCTTATAAGTTATAGACTTTAAGGCATATAAAACTGATTTTGAATCCACACAAAGTAATATGTGAAAGAAACAGTATGGATGATCTAAAATGAAATTCAAAGCCATAAGAATAGAAATAAGTTCAGCTGTAAAAACAGATCGATTTTTACCAACATAATACGACTTTTCTATTTTTAGTGCTGGTATGAACGAATGCTGAACCTGCTTGATGATTGTCTAAAGTGAGCCACTGTATAAATTTTAAGACAATGAGAGTAATTATGTTCTATATGTGAATGAACATTAACTGCCATGATATTTGGATTCTCATTCTTTTTCATGTTGATATAATCTACATCAAAGTGTGCTTGCTTCATTTCCCAAACAGGACAGATTGAAACTGCTCTTTGTGAGTCTACATCAGTTTTGAAAAATTCAGAACGCTCGTAAAGATCTGATGTGTATGTACTTATTGTCATTAAAGAGTTTATGTGTCGGGCTCTTTTGGGAAAGTCTGTTTCAGACCTCATTTTTATTTCTTCTGAAGCAAAGTTATCGGTGTTGAGCTTCTCAGAATATATTTGGCACATACAAGTTGTCGGTACTCATCAAGTGGTAACATTCCAGTTTCTTTATATGTATCAAGTGCCGAGTATAAAATGGTACACCTAGAGCAAGCCTATATGCCTTACAATCTACACTTTGAAGCTCTTTAATAAGTATTTAGGTGCACTAAAATAAACTTCTTGTCCATAGGATAATTTAGATCTAATTAGAGAGGTAGACAGATGTTTCAGAATTGTCATGTCTTGTCCCCAATACTGCTTTCGTACAATTTTAAAGCAGATTTAAACATTTTCTTCCTTTAGTTAAGACAATATTCAATGTGGGCATTCCAAGTTAACTTTGAGGAAAGAAAAACACCTAAAAACTTTACTAAGTGTTTATATCTATTATCTCGTTTTCAATTTTAAACACAGGTAAGTTGTCTGGATTACTACCGTTGTTAAAAAGCATCATATGCGTTTTTTTCTGTGGATAATTTTAGGCCATTTTCAATTATGTACTTATTTAAAATTATCAAGGTCTTTTTGGTACAGTTTTTTAATATGATTTAAAGACCTCTTCAATGTTTTTGTTTCATGTAACATTCATCCCACATGCATAAGTCGTCTGCAAATTGAACTAGGACAACGTTCTGAGACAAATGTATGGGAAGATCATGTAAACAGGATATTAAATAAAACTGGTGCTATAACGGAGCCTTGTGGTAAGCCCATATCAAGATTTCTAGGATCTGAATAGTTATTTCCTACCTTTACTTGAATAGATCTATTGCTAAAAAGCTCTTGATGTAATGATAAATGTTACCGGAAAGACCAATTGTTTTCAACTTACTTAATAACTTTGCATGCCAAACTTGATCATAGGCTTTATTTATGTCAAAAAACTTGCAAGAACATTTTTTCTACGTGCAAATTGTTTGTTTTACACGTGTTTGTAAGTTTAACTAGGTTATCTATAGCAGATCTAACCTCGCTGAAAGCCTGCTTGGTTGTTTGCAATAATGTTATTTTTCCCGACAATAGTATAGTAACCTTCCAAGAACAACTCTCTCCATGAGCTTTCCAGTATGTGAGGTCAATGCTATGGGCCTGTAACTGGCTTTATCTGACTTCGGCTTTCCTTGCTTGTGGATTGGTACCACAATGGACTGTTTCCATTGTACTGGAATGACACCCTGGACCCAGCATTTACAAAAAAGTTTATGAAGTAGCATAATGAGATTTTCTGGTAAATGTTTGATCATATCATTGGAAATCGCATCAGCTCCGACAGATGTTTTCTTACTAGGAAGTGACAGAATAGCATCTTTTACTTCCTGGAGTGTAATGAGAGCATTAATATAAAGAGTGGTATCAGGCACTGGGTCTACATATTCATTTTTGATTTCTTCTTCACTTCTGAATGCTCTATGTTTAGCTGATCCTCCTTACGCATGGTATTTGAAAACATTGTGGCAAACGCCTCAGCCTTTTCTGCACTAGATGGAAACTCTTTGTTTTCTAGAATAATTGCACATGTTGGTAAGTTTATACCTTTTGTCATTTCATTAAATTTTGTCCATATTTTCTGAATGTCTTTATGATGTGTAATTTCACTTCTACAAAAAGAGGACCAATACTGTTTTTTAGCTTGTGCTATGACCATGTTACAGTAGTTTTTGGCCCTTTTCTGCGCATCATGGTTGCTAGGATGATTTGTTTTTGAGAAAAGCTTTATGCATTAAATGTTTTTTTAGTACAGCTTCCTCACACGCTTGTGTCCACCAGACATTTCCTAAATGTTTAATAGGTTTTCCTGAGTGACATCTAGGAATAGACATATTGGCAGCTTGAAGTATAATATTTGTTATGCTAGAATAGAATGTGTGTGTTGTGTGTGTGTGTGAGTCAAGTGTTTTGTGTGTGTGTGTGTGTGTATGTGTGTGTGTTTTTGTGTGTGTGTGTGTATGTGTGTGTTGTTGTGTGTGTGTGTGTGTGTGAGTTAGTGAGTTTTGTGTGTGTGTGTGTGTAAGTTAGTGAGCGTGCGTGCGTGTGTGTGTGTCTAAATCTAAAATCTATTAATCTTTTGTAAACGGTTGCACGCCTGTAAATGTTTCAAATGCAAGCGCTCTGATTAGTTTGCTTTACAAGATTAAGCGCGACAAAAAAAATCCATATATCATCATTATCATTTATAAGTGTATCATCTGTACAAAAGAAACGACTATATATCACGCAAATTATAGAATAGCTTAGTAGCTCAACATGCTGTGAAAACCGAATGCTATGCTACATGACAAAGATCAAATGAGAAGACAGGATCACGAATAAAGAACTATGGAGAATGTGCAAAGTTGATGATCTGAAGTCTGTAGCTAGTACCAATAGACTGCGCTGGTTTGGGCACGTTCAACGGAAAGCAGACCACCACATCATAAAAAGAGCAATGAACTTCGTAGTAGACGGAAAGAGACCAAAGGGAAGACCTAGCAAAACCTGGGCTGCCTGTATTGCAGATGATCTTAGAGAAAGGGGCATAAATAAGGAGGAAGCTCAAAGCAGAGAGAGATGGAGAAGGCTCATCAATGTCAAACCTCTCCTGGGAGAAACATGACAAAAAAGGAAGAAGAAGAAGAAGAAGAAGAAGAAGAAGAAGAAGAAGTAGCTCAACATACATACATACCCAGAGTCTTGACGTTGACTTGGAACACTTCCAGCGGACCGTTCTGAAACGCCATGGCTGTCACCCTGTGGTCGGGGTCAGGTTTGGCGATTTCTATCGACGTCACACTGCAAAGCCGGCAGACAGACAGATGTCAATGTTCATTTTTTAACACTATCCCTACGTTAAGGGAAAGAGCCCCTCTTTCCCTGTACACATGCACATTGGTATGCTACCATAACCCAGTAGTGGGTGATACGGAGGGAAGGGTTAGTAGATGGTTGGTTACCCCATAGCAGGTTAATAATAATAATAAATGGAATTTATATAGCGCTATATCTTGTAAAAAACAAACAAACATCAAAGCGCTTGCATCCATTCCACTCCCACACATGCAACCAACAATGATCAACAGTTTTAACAAATTCAAATACACACAAACGCACGCGCGCACACACGCACACACACACACAGAGGTTATATGCTTCAGCAGGGTGATGGGAACTTAGGCCATTGAAGGCAAGGACAGATAATTATGAGATGAAACTGTAGGGGGAAGTTTAAAAGTGTCGTAAGTAGGCTTTTCGTGAAGGGAGAGAGGGAGGTCATTCCAGATTGATGGACCAGAAACAGAGAAAGAGCGACAGCCAATGGTGGACTGGTTGAATCTAGGTATTTGTAAGCACAGGGTATCTACAGCAGAGCGGAGGGAACGTGAAGGAGTGTACAGGTGAAGACAGTCACAGAGGTAGGAAGGTGCTGTTTTGTGGAGACATTTGTAACAGAGGGTACAGATCTTGTACTTTAAGGGAAAGGACCCCTCTTACCAGTAGGGAAAGGGTTTAACAAATTTTTCCTTTTCTTTCTTTTGCTAAAGCATCATCACGCTATATAGTAAAGTTTTTCTGGCTTTCATGATGACAATAATGTATGGAATTTAAATGCGCTGAATCCTGTGGAGAAAACAAATCAAAACGCTTGCACTGAAATCAATTACATGGATGCAACCGTCCACAAATATAACTTAGATTTATGCACACATACATACAACACACACACACATACAAAGACACACACATACACACAAAAACACACATACACAAAGAAACACACACACACACATACATACACACACACTTTCTGGTTTTCTAACGAGATGAATGATGGGAAAAGATGACACCGATGAACAGGGAGGAGTGGGGAGGAGGGGATGATGATGGGCTCAAGGCAGATGAGGATGGAGGGCAAGAAGCTTGAGGAGATGTAAGAGTAACACACATGTCTGCTAATGTTTCAAATGCTCATGTCATGAATTATTAATGCCTGTGATTACTGGTTTGCTTTACAAAATGCTAGTACACATTTTCAGGAATTAAATCAAGTACTGAAATCATCAATCTTAATAATGCAAGGTCTCAGCATCCGACAAAGAAGATAAAACACAAGCTGTGTAACAATAGTTCAAACAAGAACAAAACTAAAAGTTTAAATGAGAAAAAACAGAAAAAGAAGAGGAAACCTACACTTCTTTCAAATCCTTAAACAGATCTGCTGAAAACATCATTCTCAATCATTTAAGCTGCGTTAACAATCATTCAAACAAGAACTAAAGGTTTAAAAAAGCAACAAAAAAGAAGAGGAAACTTACACATCTTTCAAATCCTTTTAAACAAATCTGCTGAAAACATCATTCTTAATCATTTAAGCTGCAGTAACAATCATTCAAACAAGAACTCAAGGTTTAAAAGTGCAACAAACAAAAAACAAAAAAGGAAAAAGAGGAGGAAACTTACATGTCTTGCAAATCCTTGAACTCAGGAAACAAATCTGCCGCCACAGCCTTCACAACACCAGGATGTGGGCCCGAGTCCTGCAATACAATTGCCCCATGTACGTCGTCAGACTCTCTCCATCGATTGCCGTCATGTCACCCTTAGCACATATCGAAAATAAACTAATCATGCAGAATGATACACGGACAAGATGTGCGCGGGTGTGATTCACGGTCTGAAGAACAGCAACAAGAGTTATTGATGACAATTATGACAGGACTACCTTACTCTGCCCAAATACAATTACAGCAATAACAGAAAGAAACAACACGCACACAGACACAGACACACACACATGCACACACAGACACACCACACACCCACAACAAACACACACAGACACACTCTCATGCACACACATGCACGCACACACACACACTCACGCTCACAACACGCACATATACAAAACACACACATACAAACACACACACACATACAAACACACACACACACCAGCGATGACAACTATCCTGCAGAAACTGCAAAATCATTCTCGTCAACTTACAACTCCATCTCAGTGTCTTGTGAGCTATATGGAACAGGTCATACAATTTCCTGTCTCTAACTGGCTGACAAATCTGTGATTGAAATGAGAGGTAGGTAGAAAGAATGACCCAACTTTGCACAAAAAGTATTTTCATGTTGTAGACCTAAGACTTGGGTTGGAGTTGTTTCCTACCTCAGCTAAAGCTCTATGGTGCAAACAGATGGCGAGATTTTGCTTATATGACCCTTTCCCCATCATCACTGTAGACAGGATCAGGATCATGAATGAAGAACTATGGAGAATGTGCAAAGTTGATGATCTGAAGTCTGTAGCTAGTACCAATAGTCTGCGCTGGTTTGAGCATGTTCAACGGAAAGCAGACCACCACATCATAAAAAGAGCAATGAACTTCGTAGTGGATGGAAAGAGACCAAAGGGAAGACCTAGCAAAACCTGGGCTGTCTATATTGCAGATGATCTTAGAGAAAGGGGCATAAAAAATAAGGAGGAAGCTCAAAACAGAGAGAGACGGAGAAGGCTCATCAATGTCAAACCTCCCCTGGGAGAAACATGACAAAAAAGGAAGAAGAAGACTGTAGGCACATTCTGACTTTGGGGATGATGTCTAAACATGACACCAGTCTGCATGTGGTTTTTGCAAACTTGGTCATCCATTTTCCACCAGTGGCCCACTTTTCAAAAAGGTGGAAAAGGTTTAAGCATGTGCGCAAGATGTTCTGCATGTGTTCACGCATGGGATCTCAGTTTATAGTCTCATCCAAAGGACTTTCAGGGAAGTGGAGTTGGCACTAGTGTTCCCTCCAGGGAAAAAAAAATCCTTTCAAATGGATGCCTCAGTGGTGGCTCAAACATGCTCTGTCAGATCACCAGTGCAAAGCTCTGACCACTAGGCTGTTCTACTTCCCCCTCCACCCCTCCCCAACTTGTTTTATTCTTTTTTATTTCATGTTTTATTTAGATTTGTACTTTTTTTAAAAAGGAGGATGGAGCATACATGCGCATAAGATGTAGTGAAGGGCAAGCTATGAACGCATCAATTACTTATAAACATATGAGCATACATGGTAACTTTAGAGATGCATTTAAAATTCTTTCATTCCTGCCATTCCTTTAGGATTATAAGCGTAAATACAAGTGTCATAAAACAACCCACAATTGAATGATTTTATCTTGCATATAAGACTCAACAATGTTTATTTACATTAGAGAACAAATAAATTAATGGTATTCAGATTTTGGAGAAAAAAAATCCTCTTTTTCTCCTATGCATGAATTTCTAACACATGTTAAAATAAAATGGTTGATATTTTACCGTTACTTCATCATTGATGGCAATGTGTTGTTTTTTTCTATTTCATACAATGAAGTTGTTGACACGTTCTTTCAAGCAGCTGATAGAACACCCATCCCAAACATTCTCAGAGTTAAATGCTATGAACAAGCTCCTTTCAACAATTATTACATTCTTCATCTCTATGTCATCATATGCACACAACACATGCGCATTTTCTGATTAACTTGCACAAAGACTTTTCACACATTCATTCCTCCAACACAATTTTCTTTCTAATCCTCAGAACCGAGTTCATCAATATTTTTTTTTAGATTATTCATGTCAACCGCAGGCCTCTACATCTTTCACTGCACATAGGTTTTGAATATTGTCTCAATTCACAGGTGTTTTAAACATTGTTAAATTTGAAAAGCATCATAACAAAAGTGACGGGATGGCCTAGTGGTCAGAACATTGCGCTCGCAATCTGACAACCCGGGTTTGATTCCCATTCAAGGGATATTTTCCTGTGGAGTTAATATCAGTGCAGACTCCACTCTGCCCAAAAGTCCTTCGGATGAGACTATAAACCGAGGCCCCGTGTGCGAACGCACGCAGAACATCTTGCGCATATGTTAAAATCTGTTCCGCTTTTCGTAAGAGTAGGCCATTGTGTGCCGGTGGGAACAGATGACAGAATTTACAAAACTGCATAAACACGGGGACTGGATGTAAAAAAGCACATGAGTGCTTATTTCATCATCCTTGATATAAAAGAATAATAATAATAATAATAATAATACATTACATCATTCTGAGCAACAACAAGCTTACAACTTACATCAAGCTTGGAACTTATCGAGCCTAGAGCTTATCGTGTGTCTCAAAGCATACACCTTTCAGCACACAGGTATCTCACGAGTATTACCTCTCTGTACAGGTGTACTTCAAAGTCAGACCCCGTGATGAGGAACACCGGTTCAGACACTCCGTTCTTCATTTCCACCCTGCACACACACAACACAAACAGCAACAACGACTAAATAACACACAAGTCTCCATTCATCACAACACCACACAGTTCACCCTTTCCAGGGTTTTCATTTTATTTTTCTTTTGGTCTTTGGCTAGAGCTTTGAGATTCACCACTGATGAGATTTTTGCGTATGCGACCGTCTTCCCCCCCCCACCCCCCCCACTCCCTTCCCCAATTTAGGTAGCCACATTCTGACTTCAGAGATGGTGTCTAAACATGGCACCTGTGTGCATGCATCTTTGACATTTTTAACTCCTTTACTGTGACGTGCCGAAGCTTAAGAATCGGCAGAATTACGAATTTTTAAAAAAACAACACAAAGGGATGTTTAACTCAAGGGAAAGTACTCTGGCCTGTAGGGCAATTATTATTCTAAACACAGTTGCTTTCCTTGACCATAAGTTTGCCTAGTTTTTCTCTCTGTTGGCTAATTTTGTTTGACATATCAACAAGTGATGTCTTTGGGATTTCAGACTCTCCAGTGTTATGATTCTTTAAAAAAAAAAATATGTTGTACAAAAAGTGACATCAGATGGATTCAGCAAGCTTAAGGGAACTTTACTTTGGTGAAAAATCATCACATTGCTTCAAGGGGACTAGTTGATGAACAGTTCAAGCCATGTAAAAACTTTCTTTTTTTTCAGCATTCAGTGACAATACTGAGAATTTATAAAAAAATAAATACAGTCATCTATTAAAAAGCTGTCAAACAATCTCAAAAGAAGACATTATAAACTTTTCAATGATGTATAATGTGTATGTCATTATTATGTTGGGTAAGTCTGCTGAATTTTTCAAATATAGCCAAAATCACACGTCACCACAAAATGGCAGGATCCATTTCACTGCAACTCCATTGAGTTAACACAATAAATGTCATGAACTCATACATACACACACATATATATCCATATCATTTTCCATCACAGAACAGTGAACTGTCATAAAGAAACTATTGTTACATACATGGGCAGAATGAGGGTAGGAGTGGGTGGGTTGAAAGGGGGGGATGCAGATTCACTGAGGTGGTTTGAACAAATTCAGAAAAGAAAGAACATTGTAGCTTACATACAGTACACAGAGCAACAATCAGATTGTGTCATGTTCTAGCAACTAATTTTCTTCTTTTTATTTTTGCAGTATGACATAGCGCAAGCTGGTAAAATGTTTGGTTCAAGACTGATGAACTGTTTAATCCCTCTCTAGGGAGCAAGGTTCTTCAGGACTCTTCCAGTTGATTCTAATCCCCTTCTGATTCTGTTGATAAAACTGAACAAAGATTCCTTATTCATTTATTTATTTAATACCACTCCAAGTCACGGCAGATTTCTCTGCATGAAATCCGGGCTGCTCTCCCCAGGGACAGTGCATCGTCACAAGAGCAACGCCACAGTATCCATCAATAAAACCGAACACATATTTTCCTCTATGTTCCCTAGCTTGCATGGCCAAACTGGATAGAATGCACAGTGCCTGGTCTTCCCCTGTGTTTGTAACTCTGCAGGAGGTCTGCCCACTGACCTCAATTTTGACTTTAGGGCAGCTCATCAAAAAGTTTATGCAAGCAATTTTTTCAGATTTGCATGAAAAAAAAAGGCAGGAGAATGGGCTGGGTAGAAATGAGAGGGAGAGGACAGAGAGGTGAGGAGAAAGACAGCAACAAAAGGGAGTGACAGAAAAGGGGGTATTTCTAGCACAGAATTTCCAGAAGGTGGGGACGCTATTTATATACTGAAAGGGCCCCCGGCATTCCCAAATGGAAGAAGAACACAAGTTGAATCCCACACTGTTTCAAAAAGAAAAGTAGGCCACTTTCAGATGGGACTATAAAGCAAGGTCCCATACACGAACACATAGAGAACATCTTGCGTACACTCTAAAACCTGGTCCGCCTTTCGGAAGAGTATGACGCCATTGTGTGCCAGAGAGAACAGATGACAACAATTTCCAAAACCACATCCACATGGGGACTGGATGTAAAAAAATTTTTTTTAAAAGCACACGAGAGCTTCTTCATTATCCTGTAAAAAAATCTTTAAAAAAAATTCATTAAATGAAAAAACTCACACTGACATAATGTTTAGACATCATTCCTAAAGAAGAAATGTAGCTACCTACATTGAAGTCACCACATACACCGAAACCTTCCAAGTGGCGAACCACAAGAGTATTCAGCGCTTTGATAAAATCAATACGATAAATATTTTTAAAAAAGCAAACGATCCACAAGGTACTCACACTGTGTTTATCAAACAGTACGGTATGTATGGCAGGGACACACTCT
Source organism: Rapana venosa (assembly GCA_028751875.1). Classification (NCBI taxonomy): domain Eukaryota; kingdom Metazoa; phylum Mollusca; class Gastropoda; order Neogastropoda; family Muricidae; genus Rapana; species Rapana venosa. The sequence continues at coordinate 33,367,724 of CM054138.1, forward strand.
GACAGTGCTCTGTGGAAAAGAAAAAAGAAGTATTAATAAAAAAAATAAAAAAGAATTAGAGAAAATAAGGTGGTGCACATATCTATCACATTTGTGATTCTCCACCACATAACCAAAGGTCAATTTTTAGTTACTGACAGTTTCTTAATGTACTATAAAAAGGCTATTCAATAGAGAGAAAAAAAAAAAAAATCAAACACTTCTATGAAAAATTATTGCAAATTAAAATGACAGACTGCAGAAAGTGACAAAATGAGAAACCGACAAGTTTTGCATCATAATAGGTGAACAGAATGAGGGCTTCGGGGTTTTTTAATGCAATTTTACGGCAATAAGAAACCAAGATTATGTCTTGATACTTCAGTACAAGGTAGAAGAATGGCTATAGTTATATAATCAATCAAAATCTCAAAATCGACAACCTGACCCCCACCTGCCTAAAATGGCTCCTAGCAGAAAAGTGGGTCAGGTGCAAAGCGACTCATTTCGTGGTGGAGGGTCACCTTTGACATAATAATTATACCTAGTTACAGGAGGTGGGATAGCCTCATGGTTAGAACATTGCACTCATGATGTTAAGGCCAGGGATCAAGCCACAAACAAAGCACCCATTCAAGGGGATTTTCCCCTAAGAGTTAACATCAGTGCTGATTCCACTTCCCCCCCCCGACAGTCCTTCAGATAAGACTATAAACCGTGGTCCTGTCTGACAATGCACACAGGACATCTTGCCCACATGCTAAAACCCATTCCGCCTTTTGGAAAAGTTATAACCCGTTCCACTTTTCAGAAGAGTAAGCCATCATGTGCCGAAAGGAATGGATGGCGAATGAAATATGCATGCACGCTGGTGTTGTGTTAAGACATCATCCCCCAAACTGGAATGCAGCTACCTTAATGGTAGGGAAAAGTGGTTGCATACACAAAATCTCAACATTGGTGAACCTCAAAACTAGCTGAGGGATGAAAAAATAACCAAACCCTTATCCAGTTACGTTTATCTGCATTAGCTGTAACGCATAACACAGCGCGTAAACCCAGCATGACTCAGTCAAGGGTCCAGGGCCCAGTGGTAAAATCATCCCCTTCCTTTTACCAAGTCCAAATGCAGTCTGTTTCTGCGATAATTAGCACCAGCTGGGATGGAATGGATAGCAGCTCACAGCTGTCAGTCCTCCCCCCCTCAGCTGCTAGTCATGCCATCCCATCCCAACTGGGGGACGGGATAGCCTAGTGGTTAGAACGTTGCGCTGGCAATCTGACGACCCGGGTTTGATTCCCCTTCAAGGGGATATTTTCCACTGGAGTTAACATCAGTGCAGACTCCACTTTCCCCAAAAGTCCTTCGGATGAGACTATAAACCAAGGTCCTGTGTGCGAACGTACGCAGAACATCTTGCGCACACGTTAAATCATGTTCCACTTTTTGTTAAGAGTGGGCCATTGTGTGCCGGTGGGAACAGATGACAAATTTACATAACCGCATACAGAGGGGGACTGGATGTAAAAAAACCCACATAAGTGCTTATTCCATTATCCTCGATATAAAAGAATTAAATTTAAAAATATATATATATAAATAAACTGGGGCCAGCTGGTGCTAATTAATAAGTACAATTAATAATTATAGCAGGGAATGACCACACTTGGAAGGGGTGCACTAATTTTAGCACTGGACCTTTGACCTTTTGAGTTATGCTGGATTTGTGCACTGTGAGCTGAGAGTAGCCGGAAAGCTGGGGATACTGACAGTTGTGATTATCACTCTTCCTTCACCTCCCCACACCATCGCCTTTGTCGCAACTCTCTTCACCTGCAATGGCTTCCAGGTTGAAGAGCTTGTCGCTCATCTTGCCCGTGCCTTCCTCGTCGTCCATTGGGAGGGCGTAGACGTTGAGGGCCTGGTTCACTGGCAGCGACTCTTGCTGCTCCGCAGACCTCTGCTTGTCACACTTCAACACACACACACACGCACACACGCACAATCCGCAGGAATAAGACTTCTGTCCAGAAGCAAGAAAAGAGCAATGTATCTGTGGTGAAATATTAGCAATGCTCACATTCTTTTAACTTACACTGCAGAGATCTTAAAATCTGTTTAACCTGCCTTCCCAGTCCCGTAGCTTAGAGTAAATTGTAAAAAACGTTCCATTCATGATGGAAACTATATTGTCAAGTCAAACTTCTATGTACAGATTCCTGTAAAAAATTAGTATTTATGATGTTTACTAGTTACATTAATTGCAAAGTTAGTGTTTAGGCTGTGGTTTCTGTTTAAAATTTTTGTTTACATTTTTTCCCCATAATAGTTGTTTATTGTAGATGGTTAGCTTTGTACACACACACCCATCCATCCCCCTCCTCCACACACACACACACACTTTCCCATATGATAAGTGATATCACTATTTAGTGGAAGGATGTTAAACTAAAGAACTAAGACTTCTGTCTAACCATGGTCACTTCTACCACAAGAACTTAGGTGTGCACTAGAATGATGAGATGTCCTTCTTGGTATGTGTTTTGACTATTCAGTGTAAGAAAATGTTGCAGACATGAATGCTGGAAAAAACAGACATATATACAAATGACTTTTAACTCAATGGAGTTGCAGTGAAATGGATCCCGCCATTTTGTGGTGACGCATGATTTTGGCTATATTTGAAAAATTCAGCAGATTTATCCAACACAATAAAGACATACAAATTATACTTCATTGAAAAGTTTATGATGTCTACTTTTGAGATTATTACACAGTTTTTCAATAGATGACTGTAATTATTTTTTACAAATTTTCAAAATATGTCACTGAATGCTGAAAAATAAAGTTTTGAAAGTTAGGGCTGCTTATCTTACATGGCTTGAACTGTTCATCAACTAGCCCCCTTGAAACAATGTGATGATTTTTCCCCAAAGTAAAGTTCCCTGAAGTTGGCTGAATCCATCTGATGTCACTTTTTGCACTATAAAACTTTTATTTTTTAAAATCATAACACCGGAGAGCCCGAAATCCCAAAGAATGCGCTTGTCAAAATGTCAAAGAAAAGTAGCCAACACATGTAAACTAGGCAAGCTAATGGTTAAGGAAAGCAACTGTGTTTAGAAAAATGATTGCCCTACAGGACAGAGTACTTTCCCTTCAGTTGAACATTAGTTTATTATTTTTTTAAAATCATAATTCTGCCAAATCTTAAGCTTCGGCACGTCACAGTGAAGGAGAGGAGTGCCAAACCTTAACCTCATTGAGTTAAAACAAGACCTGTAAAATCCCAAGGTTTCCAGTTTTTATCTGATCCTGGGCATTTCAGTTCTGATCCTGAAATCAGGCTCCAGAATACTTCTTCAACTTTTGTGCTCCAGAAAAATCAACTTACGGCAGAGACTGTAACGAGTGCTCTCCCTATGTACTACCTCCATTTGAAATGAATTTTCTCACCTCACGTCAGCACAGAAGCCCTGAAATATTTAAAATGTTATTTTCTGGCTTTATTTCTTTGGCTGATTTACATTGTTTTCTTTGTGTTTTTCGTTTTTGCTTTTTCTTTTTCTTTCTTTTAAAAAAAAAATTTTTTGCTCCTTGGCTATAGCTCCGAGATTCACCAATGGAGAGATTTTGCATATATGCAACATATTACCCACCATTAAGGTAGCAGCATTCCAACTTTGGAAATAATGTCTACATACAACACCAGTGTGCATACACTGTAAAAATTGTTATCTGTTCCTACTGGCTCACAATGGCTACACTTCCGAAAGGCAGAACGGGTTTTTGAAAATGCTCAAAAAAATTTTTGCATGCGACTTACAAGGGGGTCTTGGTTTTTATTTTGTCGAAAGACTTTTTTGGAGTGGGGTAGGGACTGATGTTAACTCCAGGGGAAAATCCCCCCAAACAGGCTCTCATGGGGGCTCAGAGCTATGCCAACAGATTCAAGCTCACTTGCGCTCACTCTTTCCTGTTCCTGTCTGTCTTCTTCCTCCTCTCTCTCTCCATCCATCCCTTTTTTAAAAAATATAGGAAAAAAAGAAAGTCATTGTCTTTGAAAATCCCAAATCAGCCATCTCCTAAGATAAAATCTTTACCATAAAATTTATTTAAGATTTTAGCCCTTAATCTCCATACACCCGTAACTTAGTTTTTTTTTTTGAAAAAATCTAAATCCTTAATGGTCTTGACAAAAAAATGGGAAACCCGGGGCCCCTTTTGGTGGAGCTCCTACAAACAAAAGGAGAGACAACTGAACAAGAGTCAACCAAATAAAAATAACACAGACAATTTTAATGAAAAGAATTTTTTAAAAAAACCCATCAGAAAACAAAACCACCTTCATCCCCCCACCCAAAAATCACACAACAACAAAACAATAGCCTAACGAGGCACACAAAACATCCAAATGAGTACTTTTTAAAAATTTTAAAATGAAACCGTTTTCAAATCTAAAACAAAACAGTGTTGTGAAATCAAAAAAAACTGTGTTTCTGAAAACGAAACATCTCGAAAAAAAAATGAAAAAGTGTTTGGAATCGAAGAGAACATGCAGAAATCTTTAAAAAGAAAAATGGTTAAATTTTTGAAACTGAAAAAAAACAGTCCGTTCATGATGGAAACTATATTGTCAAGTCAAACCTCTATTTACAGATTCATGTCAAAAATTAGTATAATGACGTTTACTAGTTAGATTAATTGACAAAGTTAGTGTTTATGCGGTAGTTTCTTTTAAAAATTTGTGTTTACAGGGTTTTTTGTCCATAATAGTTGTTTATTGTAGATGGTTAGCTATGTACACACTCACCCATCCATCCCCTTCAACCACACACACAAACACACTTTCCCATCTGATAAGTGATATCACTATTTAGTGGAAGGATGTTAAGCTAAAGAACTAAGACTTCTGTCCAACCATGGTCACTTCTACCACAAGAACTTAAGTTACACTAGAATAATAAGATGTCTTTCTTGGTGTGTGTTTTGACTATTCAGTGTAAGAAAATGTTGCAGACATGAATGCTGGAAAAACAGACATATATACAAATGACTTTTAACTCAATGGAGTCGCAGTGAAATGGATCCCACCATTTTGTGGTGACACATGATGTTGGCTATATTTGAAAAATTCAGCAGATTTACCCAAAACAATAAAGACGTACAAATTATACTTCATTGAAAAGTTTATGTTATCTACTTTTGAGATTATTAGACAGTTTTTCAATAAATGACTGTAATTGTTTGTTTGTTTTTACAAATTTTCAAAATATGTCACTGAATGCTGAAAAATAAAAAGTTTTGAAAGTTAGGGCTGCTTATCTTACATGGCTTGAACTGTTCATCAACTAGTCCCCTTGAAACAATGTGATGATTTTTCACCAAAGTAAAGTTCCCTGAAGTTGGCTGAATCCATCTGATGTCACTTTTTGCACTATACAACTTTTATTTTAAAAATCATAACACCGGAGAGCCTGAAATCCCAAAGAATACGCTTGTCAACATGTCAAAGAAAAGTAGCCAACACATGTAAACTAGGCAAGCTAATGGTTAAGGAAAGCAACTGTGTTTAGAAAAATGATTGCCCTACAGGACAGAGTACTTTCCCTTCAGTTGAACATTAGTTTATTATTTTTTTAAAATCATAATTCTGCCAAATCTTAAGCTTCGGCACGTCACAGTGAAGGAGAGGAGTGCCAAACCTTAACCTCATTGAGTTAAAACAAGACCTGTAAAATCCCAAGGTTTCCAGTTTTTATCTGATCCGGGACATTTCAGTTCTGATCCTGAAATCAGGCTCCAGAATACTTCTTCAACTTGTGTGCTCCAGAAAAATCAACTTACGGCAGAGACTGTAACGAGTGCTCTCCCTATGTACTACCTCCATTTGAAATGAATTTTCTCACAGTACACAGTAGCCCTGAAATATTTAAAATGTGATTTTCTGGCTTTATTTCTTTGGCTGACTAACATTGTTTTCTTTCTGGTTTTTTGTTTTTTGCTTTTTCTTTCTTTCTTTTAAAAAAAAATATATTTCGCTCCTTGGCTATAGCTCTGAGGTTCAACAATGGAGAGATTTTGCATATATGCAACATATTACCTACCATTAAGGCAACGGCATTCCAACTTTTGAAATAATGTCTACATACAACACCAGTGTGCATGCATTTTAAAAAATTGTTATCTGTTCCTACTGGCTCACAATGGCCTACTCTTCCGAAAGGCAGAATGGGTTTTGAAATATGCTCAAAATGTTCTGCATGCGTACTTACAAGGATCCTCGGTTTATAGTTTTGTCTGAAGGACTTTTAGGGAGTGAAGCTGGTACTGATGTTAACTCCAGGGAAAAAAATCCCTTCGAACAGGCGTCTCAGTGGTGGCTCAGAGCTATGCCATCAGATTGCAAGCTCACTTGCATGCTCACTCTGTTCCTGTTCTCTGTCTGTCTGTCTGTCTCTCCTCTCTCTCTCCATCCATCCCTTCTTTAAAAAAAATATATTAAAAAAAGAAAGCCACTGCTTCCTTGAAAATCCCAAATCAGCCATCTCCTCACGATTATCTCTTTACCACAAGTTTATTTTAGATTTTAGCAGGATCACTGTCCTTTCCATACATCCTCTGTCTTATTTTTCATTCTGAAATAATCTCTATATCCTGATAGTCTTGACAGAGAAAATTGGTGAACCCTGGTGGCAGTGCATAGAGCTCCTACCAACAACAGCAGCCATGGTCACAACTGAATTAATAATAATAATAATAATAATGTATGGAATTTATATATTGAATATTTATGAATTGAAGTGAAGTGAATAGTAAAAACAGGAATATAACACAGGCTATTTCAATGAAATCAATCTTTTAAACAAAACAAAAAACGTCATGAAAACAAAACCACCTTCACCACCACCCCAAAAATCACACAACAACAACAAAAACAACACTATGTAACCTAGACAGAGGCACCACTTAAACATATACAGATAAGTACTTTTAAAATCTGAAAATGAAACCGTGTTCTGAGATCTGAAAATAAAACAGTGTTGTGAAATCTGAAAATAAAACCAAGTTCTGAAAACGAAACAGTGCTCCGAAATCTGAAAATGAAACAGTGTTGTGGAATCTGAAGACGAAACAGTGCAGTGAAATCTTAAATAAAACAGTTTTATTTTGAAATCTGAAAATGAAACAGTGTTGTGAAATCTGAAAATGAAACAGTGTTGTGAAATCTGAAAATGAAACAGTGTTGTGAAATCTGAAAACAAAATGGTGCTGTGAAACCTGAAAACGAAACAGTAAATTCTAAAATCTGAAAATGAAACAGTGCTCTGAAATCTGAAAATGAAACAGTGTTGTGAAATCTGAAAACAAAACGGTACTGTGAAATCTGAAAACAAAACAATTTGAAAATGAAATAGTGTTGTGAAATCTGAAAATGAAACAAGTGCTCTGAAATCTGAAAATGAAACAGTGCGCAAAATATCATATACCACATCCATTATGAATAAAAGTGCACATATTTCAGCTTGTGACCACTGTGCTGCAAACGTATGGGAGAAACAAGTATGCAGCATGAAAAGAAAAGAAAATGTTTCTTAGATTGTCCCATTTATGCTGACACAACTACCAGCAGCCAGGGAAATATAACTAGCAACCTAATGTGCAACCTAAAATGACCTACCTTTAGCACACAAATATGATGACGGAGGAAGAGGAGGAGTGGGAGAGGGAAGAGGAGGGGGAGAGAGGGGGAGAGAGGGGGGGAGAGAGGGGGGGAGAGAGGGAGAGAGAGGGGGAGAGAGAGAGAGAGAGAGAGAGAGAGAGAGAGAGAGAGAGAGAGAGAGAGAGAGAGAGAGAGACAGACAGACAGACAGACAGACAGACAGACAGACAGACAGACAGACAGACAGACAGACAGACACAGACACACAGAGAAAATCATACAAACATTCCGCAACAATAAAAAATCTGCCTCACCTACCATTTATGCTAAAGCTGCCAGAAATGTTGAAAAAAAAATGTCAGCAAGCGATCATGAAATAGCTAAATAAATAAAACAATTGTGAAGTGCTCAAACACATTGCATACATGAAGCTAAAGAACTTGGCAGAGTTAGAAACTGAAAATGTTAGCTAATCAACGCTTGTTCAAGCTTCCTATGCTAAGGGTGGAAATCCTCCAAGTTGAGCAGCCAGGAAGCAGAGTTTACATGTACATACAAAAATCCGCAGTCTTATTTCAATTTATGAAATATTGTATTGCATTGTACTATATTGCAATTTTCATTGCATTGCATTGTATACCACTTTAAGTCAAGGCAGATTCCTCTGTGTGACATTCGGGCTGCTCTCCCCAGAGGAGAGCACATCACCACGAGAGTAGCGCCACTCATTATTTTTTTCTTTTCCTGTATGCAACTGCATTTGTTTCCCTAGATACTCTACCTGTCTACACCATCGCTGTTAATGTTATCAGACCCAGACACTGAATAGGAAGGACGGTGGCAAGATGGTTAAAACGTTTGCCTGCCAACAAGTAAACCGTGAGGTTCTGGGTTCGATTCCCAGCCTCGCCCTTTCTTCCCAGCTTGACAAAAAAATCGAACTGAATGTCAAAGTCCTTCGGATGAGACTATAAACTGAGGCCCCATGTGCGAACGCATGCAGAACATCTTGCGCACATGTTAAATCCTGTTCCGCTTTTTGTAAGAGTAGGCCATTGTGTGCCGGTGGGAACAGATGACAAAATTTACAAAACCGCATTTACACGGGGACTGGATGTAAAAATGCACATGAGTGCTTATTCCATTATCCTTGAGAGAAAAAAATCTGAGCGCTTTGATTTGTTGCTTTACAAGATTCAGCGCTGTATAAATTCCATACATTATTATTATTAATAATATGACTATTTGAGGTTATCTGTCAAAACAGACACTGACAGTGATTTTACTTTCGAATTGAGTGCCTAAGACTAACAGTGAAGAGTTTGGAATATAAGCATAACTGACTCTTAAACAAAAGAGAAGAATGTATGAGGGGTATGGATATAATTATAATGGGCTCTTATACAAAAGAAAAGAATGTATGATGAGTATGGAGTATAATTATAATTGGTTCTTAAAAGAAAAGAATGTATGATGAGTATGGAGTATAATTATAATTGGTTCTTAAAAGAAAAGAATGTATGAGGGGTATGCAGTTTAATTATAATTGGTTCTTAAAAGAAAAGAATGTATGAGGAGTATGGAGTATAATCATACTAGGCTTTTAAACAAAAGAATAAAGCCAACACAAAGAAAAAGCCTAACACACTTTAATTACTGTACAATAATCATTAGTGAAGCCAATTCATATAAACAAAACATTTTTTTTTTTAACCCTGAAAATACTGAAGACTTATTATTAAAAAAAACACCCCCCAAAAACAACCGACAGACAGACTGATGACATTACCTCGATATTCAAGTCAGCCACAAACAGACATTTCTACAATAATTTTGTTTGTTGTTGATCTAGTTTTCTTTTTTAAAAGCAAAGGTAGTACTACTATTCACTTGTTTAGGGCCACCTTTGACATGGTCAAGCTCAGGGGCCTAAATAAGGGCTTCACCTCTTCAACAGACATCACTGCAAAGACCGAAAAGATGTGATGATAATAGAATTTTAAAAACTGCTTATAAAGGGTTAGCTTTAACTTTTACTGGAGACGAAGTGCTTTCAGTTTCAACGATGGCTTTTACATACACAACAACAAACAAAAAGATGTGATAATAATACAATAAAATGCTTATAAAGGACTGTTAGTTTAAAGTTTTACTGGAGACAAAGTGCTTTCAGTTTCAACGATTACTTTCACACACACAACAACAATGAAAAGATGTGATCATAAGAATAAGAATAAAACAACTTCTTATAAAGGGTTAGCTTAAACTTTTACTGGAGATAAAGCGCTTTCAGTTTCAATATTTCAATTTGTGTAAAACTAAAAACACACACACAAAAACAAACAAAAAAGATGTGATGATAATAATAAAACAACTTCTTATAAAGGGTTACCTTAAACTTTTACTGGAGATAAAGCACTTTCACTAGTTTCAGTTTCAATGATGGCTTTTACACACACAAAAACAAACGTAAAGATGTGATAATAATAAAAGAACTTCTTATAAAGGACTGTTAGCGTCAAGTTTTACTGGAGACAAAGTACTCTCAGTTTCAATGACAGCTTTTACACACACAAAAACAAACGAAAAGATGTGATAATAATAAAGAATTTCTTACAAAGGGTTAGCTTAAACTTGAGACGAAGTACTTTCAGTTTCAATAATGGGTCTTTTACGCACACACACACACACACACACAAAAACAAAGCCGACAATATCTGGGTGACCAGGACTGTTACCGGAGGCTGAAGTTTCCCTTTATCTTCACTGTAGAACTGTGGACCTTTTTCTTGGCTTTTGAACTCCTCTTTCTGAGGACTTCGGCGGCGAATGAACTTCTTACCATCTTTGTCAAATTCCCTATAAGCCTGCAACACACTCGTCAGTACTGTCAACTGCGCCAACATCAATCTGCTCTCCCTTCACCTGCAATGCTTTATACTTGATCTATTGGCATACATGTCCACACACGTCTAATATCACTTTCAGTGAACAGACATAAAATCAAAGCAACAGCAACACAATAGTGCATACATGTAATGGTGTATACATTGTATGCAAGCATCTCTGTACACGACAGCACTCTCATGATATTTAGGGGTATAAAACATTGAAAGCAGTAACAGCCAAACAGCTATTATCCCATGACAAAACATAATTCAATCAGATTTGCATTCAGTACCTAAAACTGTAAAAGCTTGCACTATTTAAAATGTAATGTTCATCTTCATATAAATAGCAATAAATAGAATGATATATATGAATCTTTGACAATGAAATAGGCAAACAACAACAAATGTCAAACTAAGCCAGAATATGTGTATGATCCACCCTCACCCCCGCACCCCCAAACACACACACACATATATAGAGAGAGAGTATTTCATATTTCAGACATATGAACATAATCTTAACACCTATAATTGCAATAATATGCCTAGTTCTAGGAAAAAAAAGACCTTCAAATTAATACATGTATACTTCAAATGCTGTAAAAATTGACAGGATCTCATACGACAAAAATCTAAGAATATTCATGCATTGCAATTATATATATACGCTCTAATGCTCTTTTCTTGGCCAAGATGCTTGTTGTGTCTACAAGAACTGGCCTTTTCCTGCGTTCTTCACTAGTTCAGGTTTTTTTTTCAAGTTAAAGAATTAGAAAGGTACTCAGTCAATTTACAATAATGCATTACTACTAATACCAGTCTCTACTAGATAGTATCTATTTTATTTATTTATTTATACCACTTTTAGTCACGGCAGATTTCTCTGCATGAAATTCGGGCTGCTCTCCCCTGGGAGAGCGCATCGCCACAAGAGAAGGACCAACCATTATTTTTTTAATTTTTCTGTCTGCAACTGTATTTGTTTCCCTATCACTTTATCAGAGTAGCTTTTTTCTACAGAATTTTGCCAGGGACAACTCTCTTATTGCCATGGGTTCTTTTATGTGCGCTAAATAATTATGTGTAACACACAGGACCTCAGTTTATTGTCTCATCTGAAAGACTAGCACCCAGACCACCACTCATGATCTAATGGATGGGGGAAAAGTTTCAGGTCCAAACGGGATTCGATCCACTGCACACTTCCGACCCGGACTATTCGCTTTCTAGGCAGGCGCATTGCCTCTAGACCACCAATCCACCTTGTACCAAAAATCACAGTCTTGTCTCAATGCAAATTTAAGCGGAGACCTATTGCTATTCACAAAGTAAATTAATAATTCATATTAAATATTATATTATATGACTTACAATGACATAAGTGATGCCCACAACAAGACCTTTTGCAGGTGGCAGTCTTTCAAAAACACTGATAGCCACAATCTCTGCATCACCTGAAACAGACATCACCCCAATTCTTAATTAAACCCGCAGTGATTAAATTATACATGTATAAAAGCGTCTGATCTTTACTAAGGAGCTTATGCTTTCATTAGCTTGTGAGAAAATAATAATAATAATAAATGGAACTTATATAGCGCTATATCTTGCAAAGACAAGTCAAAGCGCATGCATTCTTCTCTAAAACTAAAGTCTCTAAAATATCTGTTATCATGTAAAATTCACTTCTTTTCCCCTTTATATGTGCTCGCAGCCATGTGTGGAACATTAAAGCAAATCCTGTACTTAACCATTACACCTAAGGTCAAACCAAGGTACCTGGTCTTACAGCTTAAAGGAACATTCCCACAGTCTGGGACACACTCACTGACTCAGTCTTTAAGTTCTACCAGATGTTCAGGGTTGCTAGCTATGCTAGAACAAAGAACCCTCTACTTTGGATTTTTCCAGTTGGGCTCACTAGCACATTATGCATGATGTGTCATTTACTCATTAGGTGGCTGTTGTCAAAAACTAGACAGGCTCTACATATATATGATAGTATCCAGTTTTATTTTGATCATCTTTATTTATTTAATCTTTTATATCGAGGATAATGGAATAAGCACTCATGTGCTTTTTTTTACATCCAGTACCCGTGTGCATGCAGTTTTGTCAATTTTGTCATCTGTTTTCATCTTTATCCAGTTAGCGACCTACTAAATATATAATATCACAAATCAATTGATGACACCACACCATGGTTTTTATAGTCTGCTACCATTGCAGAAAAATCCAAAAATGGTGCTGCAATGCTGGCTTTCTAAATTTCTTAAATCAGTTCGCTTCAACACGTAATCGAACAATGGTTGCAATAATAAATTGATAGATTAATTAATAGGTAAAAGAAATAATTATCATGGATGGGACATTCAGTAAGCCATGAGGCTTATCCTGCTTGTGGCTCCGTTAGGCTGGAGTTATTCCTATTACAACCACTAGCACTACAAAAACTGCCAAAATCACTATGCCAGCAGGAAATCACATGCTGCTGCTTGTAGCAGTTGAGAAAATGACTGCCACTGCTCTGCGTAGGGAAAGAATTCAGGAGTAAATCCAACTTTTGCAATGTAAAATGGGTACTTAAAAACTTTTGGGGATTTTTTTTCCAGTACTTTGGTTGACAGAGTAAACCACAGGGCAAATACATCTTTGGGGAGGAAGTACAGTGCTGTTCTTGCTTGTTTGTCTTTGGGGGGCTCAGTATATAAATCCTAGCACACTTTTAATCTCTCACACTGTAGGCAGTGTAGCTAGACAAACAAGCTTGTAGCACTGTACTGTCTGTAGCGTGTAGTGAGGATAGAAAAATAACCGAGATGTACCTCATTCTCAACACGTTGCTTTTATAGTATCTGTTTGCAAATACTAAGCATCTCAAACAATGAGTGATGCAGGCATAGGTCTACAGCGAAAAATTCTATCAGCTGACGACTTCACCTGCTAGTGGCAGACTTGAGAACTGAATCGTCTTCATCAGCGGTGCGGTTGCATCTCCAGTCTCTGATGGCGTGGGGTGATATTCTATGCTATGGAAATGACAGTTAATGCAAGAAACCAGAAATTTGGTGGTGTCTCTCTCCGTCTTCATGCCAGCCAGACTGTATATAGTTGTCTGTGACGATAAGTCGTAATAGTCTGCATCTCGCCAGTCGCTGAGATCCATCTTGCTTTGAACTGAAGTGTTCCAGTGTTGCCGACAGATATTTATTAGAGTGATTCCCCTTGGTTTGGCTAGCGGGCGGAAGAAAGGGTGAGGGTAAAAGGGGGTGGTGGAGTCTGTCGAATGCACCTACTGATCTGTGGGCCCTATTACAAATAGCTAGCAGACTGATCTTATAATCCACATTATCTCGCGCAGGTAAACGATTTTGTACTGATTACAGTCTCTGAGTGGGCTGGAAATCTGGGCTGTAATGCCACTGATGCAGCACAGTTGATGTCACATAATAATATCATTATAATCCCATCCGACCTGGAAAAGACCGTATCTGGGGGGTCTTTTAACCAAGTTTCTTCTCGTTTTTACGTCATTGATCTATGATCCATCGTTTGTTTTGACTGAGTCTAGATACTTAAAGTCTGTGTCATTTTCTACAGGAGTTTGATCAAACTTTGATTCATGTTCTGCTTGGTAAGTGATTTTGGCAACATGCAGTACTTCTGTCTTTTTGGCATTGAGCTAGAGACTGGCTCTTCTCCCTGTTACGTCTGCTCTGTGCACTACTCTCTTCAAGTTACACGCTGCAAATATAAAAAAAATTGCTCATTTTCTAAATGATTCTTGTTGTTGTTGCTCTTCTTCTTCTTCTTCTTCTTTCCTCTGCCAGTTCTCAGTCGAGGATCACCATCCCTGAGATGTGTATGTAACCGTTTTCAGAGCCCATCATTAAGGTAGCCACATTCCGACTTCAGGTGTGATGTCTAAACACGATACCATGATTCTATAGGGATGTACTTTTTATTTTGTCATCGATCCATTCAGTTCTACCGCAGGCACACATTGGTTTGTTCTTCTGTGAAAGGAAGATCAGAACGGACTCTTACAATATTATGTCCACAAGGTACAAGGTGCATTATGTTAACACACACACGGGAATAATAATAATAATAATAATATATGAAATTTATATAGCGCTGAATCTTGTAAAACAAACAAATCGAAGCGCTTGCACTCAAATCATTTACACGCATGCAACTTCCTCAAATAACATAAGATATTTTTAATTAATTTTATGTACACACACATGCACACTCACAAACACAAACACACACACACACACACACACACACACACACACACACACACACACACACACACACTAAGTGGTGATGAAGAAGATGAAAGATGCGGTTGAAAAGTAGGAACAGATTTAAGGGGAAAGTGTCAGGTAGGAAATAAGTGTGGTTTGAGGCCCGATTTGAAGGTATCAAGTGAAGGCTTTTGGCGAAGTGAAAGAGGGAGGTCATTGCAGGTGGATGGACCAGAAACAGAGAAAGCGACGGCCAACAGTGGTTTGTTTGAATCTGGGTGTTCGAAAACACAAAGTATCTGCAGCTGAGCGAAGGGAACGGGGATGGAATATACAGGTGAAGACAGTTACAGAGATAAGAGGGTGCAGATTTGTGAAGACATTTGAAACAGAGGGTATTGGTCTTATACTTCAATCTCTGTGAGACAGGCAGCCAGTGAAGAGATCGCAGAAGAGGAGTGACGTGTTCAGATTTTTTTTCTTTCTTAGGACCAGTCGAGCTGCAGAGTTTTGTATGCGTTGAAGAGAGTGGATGGATGATGCTGGAAGGCCAACCAAAAGAGAATTACAATAGTCTAAATGTGAAAGAATGAGAGATGTGACAAGCTTGGAATACAGTTTTGAAAAAAAAAAAAGCATCATACAAGAGGATTGAACATAATACTTTAGCCAGGGTCTGAAGAGACATCTTTCCAAACTGGAAGCTGGTAATGAGAATCGAACCCCCAACTCTTGGACTAAGTGTCCAACGTGCCACATATTGTGCCACTGATCAGGCCCCTTGAGCCAAGTTCACTGATATATAAAAATCTATAGAATAAAGGGGAGTGGAGGGAGGGGGACAGTCCTTTTAATGAAGGATACCAGCCTGTGTTAAGGTAATAGCAGCTAAGGGGAAGCAATCAAATAGGCTTACAGCAAACTTGCCTTCCAATTAAAAAATCAATAATCATTTTGCTCTACCGGGCATGTCGGTCACCTCAGTTTGGAAAGGGACAGTACAACCCCCCCAAATTAATGCTGCTTTACCTACTTATCGACCGCCTTACTTGGAAAACGAACTGTACGCACTCGTTAATTATAATCCTTACGTTTAAAGAGAGAACCCCTCTTTCCAAGTACACGTGCACTGTACACATTTGTATGCTACCATAACTCATTAGTGGGTGATACGGAGGGAAGAATTAGTAGATGGTTGGTTACCCTATAGCGGGTTAACCGTAGGGAACAGGATTTTAAGCAGGAATCTGAGGCAACCCACCAACAATCTTGCAAACCGAAACACACACAAACAAAATCTTACGACGACAGCTCTCCAAGGTAAGGTTGAGGGCAGAAGGAAAAGAGGCAGACCTCCAACATCCTACATTACCAACATCACTGAGATCAGTGGTCTGGGAGGAGGGCTACAGGAGATGGTAGAACTCAGCAGAGACAGAGAGAGATGGCAAATCCTGGCGGCATTGCGTGGATCTCTTACGGATGACAGCGGCGATGGAGACAGATGACAGGTGATGAGCCCGGAAAGATAGGGAAGACTACACACATACACCAGATGCATGTGAACGACTGGCAATGAAAGGATTGTTCAAACTTAAATGTTTTGCAGTAATGTCATTTCAATCTACCTGAGACACAACTTCAAATTGACTTGAAACTCTTTTTTGTTGTTGTGGCTTGGCGTTCATGTTTGGGTTTTTTTCTTTATTTCTTTCGTTCTCTCTCTTTTTTTCTATCCGTCTTTCTTTCTTTCTTTCTTTCTTTCTTCCTACTGGCTTCTATTCTTTCAGTCTGACTGCATTAACAAAAAATTCCTTTCTTCACTCTTTATTTCTGTCTTCCTTCCTTTCTTTTTTGTTATGAGAAAATACTTTGCTGATGCATACCCTCCCTTACAACACACACACACACACACACACGCACACACACACACACACACACACACACACACACACACACACACACACACACACATAATAAAAGAAAAGAAAAACTTAAAAACCCACACACACAGAGGCACAAGCACGCACGCACGCGTGCACGCACACACGCAACACACACACACACACACACACACACACACACACACACACACACACACACACACACACACACACACACCAAATACAACAACAAAG
Source organism: Rapana venosa (assembly GCA_028751875.1). Taxonomy (NCBI): domain Eukaryota; kingdom Metazoa; phylum Mollusca; class Gastropoda; order Neogastropoda; family Muricidae; genus Rapana; species Rapana venosa. The sequence continues at coordinate 33,384,649 of CM054138.1, forward strand.
CAACACTCCATATAAAACAAAACAAAAAAAAACCCGAACGAAAAACAAATAAAAAACAAACAAACAGATAACAAGAATAAAATGACTCGTCATCCAAAAGTGAAACAAATGTCACCTAATTTTGGCCCTGATTTTCTTTGGTCAGGGTTTTTTGTCCTGTAAAAAAAAGAAAAAAAAGAAAAGAAGTTACTCCCTCCTTTTTCCATCACGCTGTTCTCGTAAGAACATGTTAAACAACAAAGGCTACCTTGCCAAACTTTCAGTATATCCCTATCATAATTATTGCTTATAACCCTGCGACTCAGACGGGTGACCGTTTGCGTGCCTTGGCTTCAGTACAGTCCCCCAGTTCACCCAGCTGTAAATAGGTACTACCAACCCTCTTTAGGGTCAGGGAAGGTAAAGCAGCGAGGGAAAGGAGATAGGCGCCGTCCTCGATATGCTGGCCCCTTGAGAAGTTGAGGTCTCAGATACCATACTCCCCTACGAGCACATAGGTTATGGGACACCTTTACCGTTTCTTATAACCCTGCTGATTACATAGACCGTATCAGTGCTATTTGCCTCGTTAATGATTGAGGCTCGGATTAAAAACTGTGCTTCTGTATACAGGTTAAATGCCAAGACTGAAAACCAGCTCTTCTGTCGTTCCTCGCCAAACTTGTTACAAGACATCAGTGTCGACACCACTCCACCCAAAAGTCTTTAGGATGAGACTATAAACCGAGGTCCCGTGTGCGAACGCACGCAGAACATCTTGCGCACACGTTAAAACCCGTTCCGCTTTTCGGAAGAGGAGGCCATTGTGCGCCGGTGGGAACGGATGACAAAATTTACGAAACTGCATACACACGGGGACTGATTAAAAAAAAAGCACTCGAGCGCTTATTCCATTATCTTCGAAATAAAAGAATAATAATAATTTAAAAACAACAACCTTTTGCATTGTAATGAATTTTAGTGAATTATATCGCATTGCATTGTATTGTATTGCAATGCATTGTATGGTATTGTATTGTGTTGTATTGCATTGCATTGTATTGTATTGTTTTTTATTTATATTGCATGGTATTGTGTTGTTTTCCATTGTATTGAATTTGCATTGTATTGCATTGCTTTGTGTTGTGTTGTGTTGTATGGTATTGTATTGTATTGCAGTACAATGCATTGTATTGAATTATATTGCATGGTATTGCATTGTATTATGTTGTTCTGCATTGCATTGTGTTTTGCATTGCGTTGTATTGTTTGGTATTTCATTGCATTGTATTGTTTTAAACTGCACGCTCATTATTTATCTGACCTTGATATGATTTTGATGATACCAATGGATCACCAAGCCTTGTTGAAGAGAGAGAGAGAGAGAGAGAGAGAGAGAGAAGAGAGAGAGAGAGAGAGAGAGACAGAGACAGAGACAGAGACAGAGAGAGAGAGACAGACAGACAGAGACAGAGAGGGAGGGAGAGAGACAGAAAGGGGCAGAGAGTCAAGCAGACAGATAGTCAGACAGAGAGCACATCAGGGTGACTCATTAACTGCGCCCACAATGACGCACCACAGTGAGGCTGGCTGGCGTCCTCTGTCATTAAGGGGAAATCATCAGTTGTACACCGGCTGCCATGATTGTCTGAAGTTGATTGGAAGCAGACGATCTGCTGACGTGAAGGAAGGCAATGCTTGTTCTCAGAGCAATAAATGGATTAACTGAGGCCCAGTTTTTCTGTCTGATTTTGTTGTTGTTACGTTTATTATCCTCCTCCTCACAACCCCGTTCATTTATATTGTCATTATCATCATTATAACAATCATCATCATCATTAGTATTATTATATTTTTATCATCATCGTCGTCGTCGTTGTTGTTATCATCATCAGCAGCAGCAGCAGCATTATCATCATCATCATCATCATCATCGTTAGTAGTGGTAGTAGTAGTAGTAGTAGTAGTAGTAGTAGTAGTAGTAGTAGTAGTAGTAGTAGTAGTCGCCGTGTCTATTTTGATTTGTTGGAGCTCTTTGTTTTTGGTTTTTATCTTTATGCTTACTGTCTGTCGGGCTGTTTATTTGATCCTTCCTTCCTTCCATCCTTCCTTCCATCCTTCCTTCCTTCTTTCCTTCCTTCCTTCACAGTTCGTTGTCTGTGTCTCGCGCACACTGTTTGTCTCAGCTTTCTTTCTCTCTATAGTTGTTCATTCATTCATTCATTCATTCATTCATTCATTCATTCATTCATTCTTTCTTTCTGTTTAGAAGCGAAAGGTTTCAGGGACAAAAATCTGACTCTCCATGTGTGGTCTTATGTCAGGCTATCTATCTATCTATCTATCTATCTATCTATCTATCTATCTATCTATCTATCTATCTATCTATCTATCTATCTATCTATCTATCTATCTATCTATCTATCTATCTATCTATCTATCTATCTGTCTGTCTGTCTGTCTGTCTGTCTGTGTTATCTATTTATCTATCTATCTATCTATCTATCTATCTATCTATCTATCTATCTATGTATCTATCTATCTGTCCGTCCGTCCGTCCGTCCGTCCGTCTATCTATCTATCTATCTATCTATCTATCTATCTATCTATCTATCTATCTATCTATCTATCTATCTATCTATCTATCTATCTATATATCTATCTATCTATCTGTCAGACTGACCAAGAGCTTGCTTGTTTGCTTTCGTGTATGTGCGTGCGTGGTTGTGCGCGCGTGTGTGTAGGTGTGTGTGTGGAGGTCATACATTCATGAACAGCACTTTTGTTGTTGTGTTGTTGTTGTTGTTGTTGTTGTTTTTATTCTATCTATCTATCTATCTGTCCCGTAGTCTGACGACCGTGGGGGCACCCTCAAAGACTCAACAACCAGTCCCCTCCATTCCTCTCTCTGTTCTGCCTTTCTCAGGGTTTTGTTGAGTTCTAGGCCTGTCCATTCGCTGATGTTATCCTCCCAGCTCTTCCTTGGTCTGCCTCTTCTTCTTCCTCCTTGGACAGTGCCTGTAAAACTGTCTTTGCAAGTCCTTTGGATCTTGTGACATGCCCATACCATTTAAGTTTACGCTTTTTCACGATCGTTAGAAGGTTCTCATAGGGTCCAATGGTTTGCTGGATTCTGTTATGCACGCTTTCGTTGCTTATGTGGTCTTTGTAGGAGATGCCAAGGAGTCTCCGAAAGCATATCATCTCCACCGCCTGTACTCTTCTCTCCAAATCTGCAGACAGGGTCCATGATTCACCGGCATACAAAAATATGGATATGACAAGGGAGCGCATTAGTCTGATCTTGGAGATAAGTGAGATATTTTTATCTCTCCAGATGGTGTTTAGTTTTGACAGTGCTGTTATTGTCTGTGCAGTCCTGCATACTACTTCTGGCTTGTATCCCTGGTCTGATACAATGGCTCCCAGGTACTTGAAGCTTTGAACTGTTTCCAGCTTCTGGTCATTAACCCTGATATCAGTGCTAATGCCGTTGGTGTTATTAGTCATCAGTTTGGTCTTTTCTGCACTGATTTCCATGCCGTATGTTTTGGAGGCCTTATTCGGGTGTTCTTTTAGGCTGGCAAGCTCTTTTTCTGATCCTGCTATTCCATCAATGTCATCTGCGATGCGGAGGTTTGTGATCGTTCTGCCACCAATGCTGACTGATCCTTCATGATGTTCCAGTGCATCAGCCATGATTCTCTCAAGGAAGATGTTGAAAAGAGTGGGTGAGAGTAGACAACCCTGCCTTACTCCAACTGTTGTTCGAAACCATTCTCCAATGTTGTTGTTGTAGTACCCTGCACTGGTGGCCTCGCTGTACAGCTGTTTTATGACTCTGATCAGGTTTGCATTGATGCTGTACAAATTCATGGTTGCCCACAAAGCTGCATGCCACACCCTGTCAAATGCCTTCTTAAAATCGATAAATACATGGTAAAGGTCTTGTTGATGTTGAAGGTACCGCTCATATAGTATTCTGAGGTTGAATATCTGTTCTGTTGTGCTGCGCCCTGCTCTGAAACCTGCTTGTTCCTCAGCAATGATGGTCTCTGCTTGTGGCTTCAGTCTATTCAATATTATCTGCAACATGACCTTGCTTGGGTGGCATATGAGGCTGACTGTGCAGTAATTATGGCATTGTTGTAGTTGTTTTTATTACTGGTTTTAAAACACCCAGAATGGGACGTCGATACAGCGTTACATTATTCACACAGAAAATGATCAATACTTTTGATATTGACGTCATTGTTTCCCCATGATATTACTCCCCCCCCCCCCCCCACACACACACACCCACACCCACACACCAGCACCATCATCACATAGACAAGTTCTGTCTGTCTGTTGTACTGTCTCTGTCTGTCCGTTTATCTGTCTGTCTGTCTGTCTCTCTCTCTCCAAACACACGCGCGCGCACACACACACACACACACACACACACACACACGCACACACACACGCACACGCACACATACACACACGCACGCACGCACGCACACACACACACACACACTTTTGTGCCTTTGAGCCCTTGCGCCCGTGCGCCCACATGCACGCACGTTCACACGCACGCACACACACTCGTACGCACGCACGCACACACGCACATACACACACACCGCGCATGTGCATATGCGCACACCCTCCCCCTCCCCCAACACAAACACACACACATCCCCCAATTGCTTCTTTCTTTCTTTCTTTGTGTGGTTCAAAATAACATCCAACGCCAGCACAACCATGATTGTACATCTCCATCTTTCCACCCTCCTTGTGTATGTGTATTAATTTTGCCTTTGCACTCGACACAGTGGTCGGAGCACTCGCTTTCCCCCAGCCAAGTTAAGCAGCGTCGAGCGTGGTTACCACTCGGATGGGTGACCGTTTGCGCGCCTTGGCTTCAGTACAGTTCCCCCAGTTCCCCCAGCAGTAAATGGATACCTGCCTCTTTAGGGTCAGGGAAGGTAAAGCAGCGAGAGAGAGGAGATGGGCGCCGCCTTCAATATGCTGGCCCCTAGAGAAGTTGAGGTCTCTGACGCCTCGCTCCCCTACGACCTTATAGGTTATGGGACACCTTTACCGTTACCTTTTATATTGGGGGAGTCCGGCTATTTTTCGTTCAGTGACAGCTCTTATATAAGCAGAAATCGTCAGGGGCATGATTAACACGATGGATACCATACGATCAATAGGCTTGCGATGCATGCTTCATGTTGTATTGGTGGCATTGTCCTCCGGTACGACTGAAAATGTCTAATAATAATAATTATTATTAGGTTTGGCTGTGGGGTCTGAGTCAAGGTGAAGCTACTTTGCTGTCGTAACAAAGTAATCGGATGAAGTCCTTTTGAGGAGGAGGAGAGAGAGAGAGAGAGAGAGAGAGAGAGAGAGAGAGAGAGAGAGAGAGAGAGAGAGAGAGAAGAGAGAGAGACAGACAGACAGACAGACAGACAGACAGACAGACAGACAGACAGAACAAAATCCTTATCGATCTTGACTTTGCCTTCCACTTCCCTCTCCCCTCCCCCGTAACCCACCCCCACCCCCCGTTTTTTTTTCTTTAAAACCGTTACTTCATAATCATCCTCTTGTCTCATCAAACAAAACGACCCCCCAAAACAACAACAACAACAACAACAACCCCCCAAAAAAACCCAACAACAACTCCCCCCCCCCCCCCACACACACACACACAAACACGTGTGTATGCACGTGCCTGCGCTCATTGTACTCTACTTGTACTGTAATGCATTTCACTGTCAGACATGTCAAATTTCTCTGCTTGGATTTCAGACCACTCTAAGTGAGGTGAGTGTGTCGCCACAAGAGCAGCGCCACTCCCAAAAATATTTATTAAATTTTTTAAAAGTTTATTTTGTACTTTAATACTTTAAGTCACGGCAGATTTCTCTGCGTGAAATTCGGGCTGCTCTCCCTGCGGAGAGCGTGTCGCCACAAAAGCAGCGCCACCCATTTGTTTTTCTGTCTGCAACTGTATTTGTTTACCTATCAGAGTGGCTTATTTCTACAGAGTTTTGCCAGGGCCAACTCTCTAGTTGCCGTGGGTTCTTTTACGTGCGCTAAATAATCATGTGAAACACACGGGACCTCGGTTTATGGTCTCATCCGAAAGACTAGCACCCAGACCACCACTCATGGTCTAATGGGTGGGAGAAACGTTTCGGGCCCAAACGGGGATCGAACCACCGCACACTTCTGACCCGGACTTTTCGCTTTCTGGTCAGGCACGTTACCTCTAGACCACCGAGCCACCGTAATTTCTTTCTTTCTGTCTGGATGTGTATTTGTTTCCCTAAGAAAAAGGGGTGGGTCCCCCCCCCCCCCCCCCCCCCCCCCCCCCCCCCCCCCCCCCCCCCGCCCTACAAAATGTTTTGCGACGGACAACTCTTTTGTTGCCTTAGATCCTTGAATAACTGTGCTAGATAATAATAATAATAATAATAATAATAATAATAATAATAATAATAGTAGTAGTAGTAGTAATAATAATAATAATAATAATATAATAATAGTAATAATAGTAATAATAATAATAATAATAATGATAATAATAATAATAATAATAATAATATAGGGAATTTACATAGCGCTGAATCTTGCAAAGGAACAAATCAAAGCGCGTGTGTTGCACACAGGATGTCGCTTTATTGTCTCACCAGAAAGACAAGCACCCAGACCACCACTCAGGATCTTATGGCCGGGGGGAGTGGGGGGGGGGAGTGGGGGGGGGGGGAGGTAGACAGGGTTTTGAACCTGCGTTTTCGGGCTTTCTAAAAATAACAATTCTCTTCCACGCCGAAGTCGGATGCGCTGGGCCTGACTTGTCAGGCGCTTAACGGCAGCGCAACACATTTTTGCTCATATTTTATGACAGACAACAACAGTTGCTGTCTGAGCGTTCGACGACGAAGAAGAAGACGTACGGATGTGTGTACTTATCTCTATGCGTGCGTGCAGGTGAGTGCGTGTGTGTTTGTGTACTGGCAATAGGCTAGATACATGCAAATGATTACTGACATAACTCATTCCCACGCAGGGGGCAAGGTAGCCTAGTGGTTTGAGCCTTACGCTCGTGATAGGGGGACGGGATAGCCTAGTGGTTCGAACATTGCGCTCGCAATCTGACGACCCGGGTTCGATTCCCGTTCAAGGGGATATTTTTTCCAGGAGTTCACATCAGTGCAGACTCCACTCTCCCCCAAAAGTCCTTCGGATGAGACTATAAACCGAGTCCCCCGTGTGCGAACGCACGCAGAACATCTTGCGCACACGTTAAATCCTGTTCCGCTTTTCGTAAAGAGTAGGCCATTGTATGCTGGTGGGAACGGATGACAAAATTTACAAAACCGCATACACACGGGAACTAGATATAAAAAAAAAGTACAAAAGGGCTAATTCTATTATCCTCGATATAAAAGAATCGAAAAATAAAATAAAAATGTTTTAAAAAATCGGATGGCCCTGGATTGAGCTATCACGAATGCACCCGTTTTATGGGATTTTCCGCCGCAGTTGTTAACATCAGCACTGACTTCACCCCCCCCCCCCCCCCCCCACCCCCCATCCCCGTCCCACTCCCCTAAATTTTCGGAAGAGACTATAAACCGAGGTCCCGTGTGTAAGAACACACGAAGAACATCTCGCGCACACGTTACAACCCGTTCCGCGCATTTCGAGAGAGTAGACAGGGGACGGGATAGCTCAGTGGTCGGAGCACTCGCTTTCCCCCAGCCAAGTTAAGCAGCGTCGAGCGTGGTTACCACTTGGACGGGTGACCGTTTGCGCGCCTTGGCTTCAGTACAGTTCCCCCAGTTCACCCAGCTGTAAATGGGTACCTGCCCTCTTTAAGGGTCAGGGAAGGTAAAGCAGCGAGGGAGAGGAAATGGGCGCCGCCCTCAATATGCTGGCCCTAGAGAAGTGAGGTCTCTGACGCCTCGCTCCCCCACGACCTTATAGGTTATGGGACTCCTTTACCTTTTACCTTTTTAGACTATTTCGTATAGGTAGGAAACGGATGACAAAACTCTTTTTTTTTTTATAAAAAAACCTCATGCACACAGGTGTCGTGGGTGTCGTGTTTTAGATCTACACCATCCCCGAAGTCGGAATGCGGCTACCTTAATGAAGGGCAAAAAGCGGTCGCATAAGCGAAATCTCGTCGTTGGTGAACCGCGGAGCTTTTAGCCGAGAAACGAATGGGAAAAAAAAGAGTATTCCCACAGAAGATGATGATGATGATGATGATGATGATGATGATGATGATGATGATGATTAGGATGATGATGATGATGATGTTGTCTAGACAGACTGATGGGCAGATAGGTGGTTACACCATGATTGATATAATTATACGTACCTGCTCCTAACAAACCCACATTATGTCTGACTAATCCACAGAGAGAGAGACAGAGAGGGAGAGAGAGAGAGAGAGAGAGAGAGAGAGAGAGAGAGAGAGATAGAGAGAGAGGGGGAGAGAGAGGGAGGGAGAGAGAGAGAGGGGGAGAGAGCGAGGGGGAGAGAGGGATGGAGAGAGAGGGAGAGAGAGAGGGAGGGAGAGAGAGAGAGAGAGAGAGAGGGGGGGTAAGAGAGAGAGAGGGAGAGAAAGAGAGAGGGAGAGAGGAGGGGGAAGGGAGAGGGGAGAGAGAGAGAGGGAGAGAGAGAGAGAGAGGGAGAGAGGAGGGAGAGAGAGAGAGAGAGAGAGAGAGAGGAGAGAGAGAGAGAGAGGGAGAGAGGAGGGAGGAGAGAGAGAGAGAGAGAGAAAGAGAGACAGTAGAGAGTGAGAGAGGAGGAGAGAGAGAGAGAGAGAAAGAGAGAGAGAGAGGAGAGAAGATGAGGAGATTGTAGCACAGAAAGAGACAAGAGAGGAGAGAGAGAGAGAGAGAGAGACAGAGAGAGAGAGAGAGACAAGAATTCGTACAGATGTTTGGCTAAAGATTGTCCAGCCACCATTTTCTTCCCTTAGCTGTCTGTACTCTTGCCCTTCTAAACCAAAACGTCAGATACTCAGAGTAGATGAAACAACAAATCCTATTGTAAGTTGGTCTTATTTTCGTTCTTCAACTCAACAACCAAAAAACACAAAAAAATGGTTGGCACTGCTCTTGTGGCGACGCGCTCTCCAAGGGGAGAACAGCCTGATTTTTGTTTTGTTTAGAAATTAAAGTGGTCAAGAATACAATTCAATTCAGGAAGGTGCATTCCGGCTTTGAGGATGATGTCTAAACAAAACACACACAGGCGCATGAGGGTGTGTTTGTTTTGTTTCGGGTTGTTTTTTTTGTGTAGTCAATTTTGTCATCCATTTCTGCCTACACTCTTCGAAAAGGCCGAACTGGTTTTAACGTGAGAGAAACATGTTCTGCATGCGTCCACACACACAGAGAACCTTGGTTCATAGTCTCATCCCAAAAGACTTTCGGGAGAGTGGAGTCTGTACTGATTGATGTTAACTTCAAGGGGGAAAATCCCCTCCAACTGACGCCTCGCTGGTGGCTCGAACCCGGGCCGTCAGATCTCGAGCCCAACGCTCTAACCACTGGGCTATGCCGCCCCATCCTAATGTATGAGTCCTTCGGATGAGACTATAAACCGAGGCCCCGTGTTCGAACGCATGCAGAACATCTTGCGCACACGTTAAATCCTGTTCCGCTTTTTCGAAAGAGTAGGCCATTGTGTGCCGGTGGGAACAGATGACAAAAATTTACAAAACCGCATACACACGGGGACTGGATGTAAAAAAAGCACATGAGTGCTTATTCCATTATCCTGGATATAAAAGAATAAATAAAAACAAAAATGATATCATTGATATTCGAGGAGAAATTCAGTCCGCTGCTAAAGCGTATTTTGAGTAGCAAAATGCTGCAGCTGTTGAAAGTGCTCGAAGTATGGTTGTCTGCGTGCTCAGGAGAGACATACGCCTACACACACCAGTTGCTGAGAGAAAAGAAACAGTAACTGCACAATACCCTTCCTTTGTAACTCTCTCTCTCTCTCTCATTGTGTGCCGGTGGGAACGGATGACAAAATTTACAAAACTGCATACAAACGGGGACTGGATGTAAAAAGCACATAAGTGCTTATTCCATTATCCTCGATATAAAAGAATAAATAAATAAATAAATACACCTCTCTCTCTCATAGCAATGAGGCATGCTCATTATGTCTTCTTGTCCTCATTCTTGGCTTGACCTTCAAAGGCTGACCTGGGTGGCGCTGCTCTTGTGGCGATGCGCTCTCCTTGGAAGAGAGCAGCCCGAATTTCACCCAAATAAATGGGCCGTGACGCACAATGTAAATAATAATAATAATATATGGAATTTATATAGCCCTGAATCTTTTAAAACAAATCGAAGCACTTGATAAATAAACGAATAAGCGCTTGATAAATACAATGCAATACAATGCAATACAATACAGTACAACACAATACAGAACAATAAAATACATCACAACACTACACAATCCAATCCAATATTACGCTTAAGAAATTACACACAGACACCAGTAAAAAACAACACCCACAACAACAACGGAATAAGCAAAAAACAAAACAAACAAACATCAGTTTATGAGACCCAGTTGTTATGAGTGCGCATTGGGTCCCTGTATATTTCTTTCATGGCCCTGTCCATAATATTGCGCTAGCTGGACCCTGGAGAAATGAACGTAGCCAGTGTCCAAATGAAACTCTACCTCTCCCATGACTTCCTGCAGATGGGATAGTATGGCAGTTTTGAGAGGAAGGGATTTATTTATTTATTTATTTATTCCATTCTTTCAATCCGAGAATAATGGAATAAGCATTCTTGTGCTTTTTTTAACCTCTAGTCCCCGTGTGCATGCAGTTTTGTAAATTTTGTCATCTCTTCCCACCCGTACACAATGGCCTACTCTTACAAAAAGTGGAACGAGATTTAACGTGTGCGCAAGATGTTCTGCGTGCATACGGACTTCGGTTTACAATCTCATCTGAAAGACTTTTGGGGCGGAGTAGAATCGGCACTGATGTTAACTCCAGAGGAAAAATCTGCTTTAACAAGATTTGAACCCGGGTCAGCAGATCACGAGCGCAATACGCATCAATCTAACTAGCAGGCTATCCCGTATACAATACAATACAATGCAATGCATTACAATAAATTAAAACACAACACAATGCTATATAACACAATATAATAACTTCAACCCTACACAACAGCACACAATCCAATCTAATCCAAAATCAGGCTTGAGAAATACACACAAACACCAGTAAACAAAACAAAATCAACTGACAAAAACAAAACAAAACAAACAAACATCAGTTTATGAGACCCAGTTGTTATGTGTGTGTGTGTGGTGGGTCCCTCTATCTTTCTTTCATGGCCCTGACCATAACATTGCGCTAGCTCGACCCTGGAGAAATGAATGTAGCCAGTGTCCAAATGAAACTCTACCTCTGCCAGAATTTCCTGCGGATGGGACAGGATGGCAGTTTTGAGAGGAAGGGATTCATTTGTTTATTTATTTTACTTCGAGGATAATGGAATGAGCATTCTTGCGCTTTTTTTAACCTCTAGTCCCCGTGTACATGCAGTTTTGTAAATTTTGTCATCTTCTCCCACCGGAACACAATGGCCTACTCTTACAAAAAATGGAACGGGTTTTAACGTGTGCGCAAGATGTTCTGCGTGCATACGGACTTCGGTTTACAATCTCATCTGAAAGACTTTTGGGGCGGAGTAGAATCGGCACTGATGTTAACTCCAGAGGAAAAATCTGCTTTAACAAGATTTGAACCCGGGTCAGCAGATCACGAGCCAATACGCATCAATCTAACTAGCAGGCTATCCCGTATACAATACAATACAATGCAATGCATTACAATAAATTAAAACACAACACAATGCTATATAACACAATATAATACACTTCAACCCTACACAACAGCACACAATCCAATCTAATCCGAAATCAAGGCTAAGAAATACGCAAAAACACCAGTAAAACAAAACAAAATCAACTGACATAAACAAAACAAAACAAACATCAGTTTATGAGACCCAGTTGCGTATGTGTGCGGTGGGTCCCTGTATCTTTCTTTCATGGCCCTGTCCATAACATTGCCTAGCTGGACCCTGGAGAAATGAATGTAGCCAGTGTCCAAATGAAACTCTACCTCTGCCAGGACTTCCCGTGGATGGGGATAGGAGGGAAGTGTTGAGAGGTAGGGATTTATTTATTTCACTTCGAGTATAATGGAATAAGCATTCTTGCGCTTGTTTAGATCCAGTCCCTGCGTGTGCATGCAGTTTTGTAAATTTTGTCATCTCTTCCCACCGGTACACAATGGCCTACTCTTACAAAAAGTGGAACGAGATTTAACGTGTGCGCAAGATGTTCTGCGTGCATACGGACTTCGGTTTACAATCTCATCTGAAAGACTTTTGGGGCGGAGTAGAATCGGCACTGATGTTAACTCCAGAGGAAAAATCTGCTTTAACAAGATTTGAACCCGGGTCAGCAGATCACGAGCGCAATACGCATCAATCTAACTAGCAGGCTATCCCGTATACAATACAATACAATGCAATGCATTACAATAAATTAAAACACAACACAATGCTATATAACACAATATAATACACTTCAACCCTACACAACAGCACACAATCCATTCTAATCCGAAATCAAGGCTAAGAAATACGCACAAACACCAGTAAAACAAAACAAAATCAACTGACATAAACAAAACAAAACAAACATCAGTTTATGAGACCCAGTTGCGTATGTGTGCGGTGGGTCCCTGTATCTTTCTTTCATGGCCCTGTCCATAATATTGCGCTAGCTGGACCCTGGAGAAATGAATGTAGCCAGTGTCCAAATGAAACTCTACCTCTCCCATGATTTCCCGTGGATGGGGATAGGAGGGAAGTGTTGAGAGGTAGGGATTTATTTATTTCACTTCGAGTATAATGGAATAAGCATTCTTGCGCTTGTTTAGATCCAGTCCCTGCGTGTATGCAGTTTTGCCAATTTTGTCATCTCTTCCCACCCGGTACACAATGGCCTACTCTTACAAAAAGTGGAACGAGTTTTAACGTGTGTGCAAGATGTTTGGCCTGCGTTCGCATACGGACCTCGGTTTACAGTCTTATCTGAAGGACTTGTGGGGGAAGTAGATTCGGCACTGATGTTAACTCCAGAGGAAAAATCTGCTTTAACAAGATTTGAACCCAGGTCAGCAGATCACGAGCGCATGCGCATCAATCTAACTACCAGGCTATCCCGTATACAATACAATACACAATGCATTACAATAAATTAGAATACAACACAACACAGTGCTATATAACACAATATAATAACTTCAACCCTACACAACAGCACACAATCCAATCTAATCCGAAATCAGGCTTGAGAAATACACACAAACACCAGTAAACAAAACAAAATCAACTGACAAAAACAAAACAAAACAAACAAACAAATATCAGTTTATGAGACACAGTTGTGTGTGTGTGTGTGTGTGTGTGTGTGTGTGTGTGTGTGTGTGTGCGCGCGGTGGGTCCCTCTATCTTTCTTTCATGGCCCTGTCCATAATATTGCGCTAGCTGGACCCTGGAGAAATGAATGTAGCCAGTGTCCAAATGAAACTCTACCTCTCCCATGATTTTCCGCGGATGGGAGAGGAGGGCAGTGTTGAGAGGAAGGGAGGGAGAGGGGAGGGGTGGAACTGGACCCGACAGTGTGAAATTATCTTTACTGCACTGCTCTGGTTGACGCAGATGTGCACACACACACACACACACCACACACACACACACACACACACACACACACACACACACACACACACACACACACACACACACACACACACACACACACACACACACACATACATACATGGGTGCAAGCGAGCTTACGCCTACCTGCACTTGCGTGCATACAAACACACATGCTCACACCACACTCCCCCCACACACACATCATCCCCCTTACACACATATACACACACTGTGGTACTTGTTTACGAACACACACACACACAACACACACACACACACGCGCGCGCGCGCGCGCCACACACACACACACACGCGCACCCCCCCCCACACACACACACGCACGCACACACACACACGCACGCACACACACACACACACCCACACCCACACACACACCCGCACGCACACACACACCCGCACGCACAACACACACGCACGCACACACACACACACACACACACACACACCCGCGCACACACAAGATTTTTTTTTGGGTTTTTGTTTTTTTTGTTTTGCTGCCTCATCTTCTGACGACCCTCGTCCTACTGTTCCCACGCCGCTCATTCCAATCTACCCGCCACAACCACACCCAGATTTGTTATGTCTCATCCTCAGGGTCGGAAGTCCACAGGGAGCCCATCACTATCAGGCCGCCGTGGGGCCACCAGCCAGAGGGGCCCTGCACTGCTGCTGGGTCACTTTGGT
>CM054138.1:33404131-33411631 GCA_028751875.1 Rapana venosa
AACTCCACTTTGTTTTATTTTTCTTTGTTCTTTTCGCCACTTTTGATGAACAATGCACAGCTTTACAGGCCAATTTAATTAAAGACGTAAATGAAAAAAGAATGGTTAGGCCTACAAACTGTATACATTTTCATTTTGGCCCCCCAAAATGTACAACGATAGCTTGCTTCCTCATTATTTGTTATTGTTTATTTGCATCGAGTTTCAAATAACACAAATATAATTTTTGCCTCTTGCTTTTCTGCGTTCTGTCAGCTCACAACAGTGTCTCTATCGTTGATCCAATCCCTTCACTCTAAGCAATGAGGTCTTCCTCCATGTTCAGACCCAACTTGATAGTAAAAAAAACTGGCATACAATGTCAACGCCTTCACTCTAAGCAATGAGGTCTTCCTCCATGTACAGACGCAACTTGATGGTAAAGAACTGGCATACAATGTCCATCCCTTCACTCTAAGCAATGAGGTCTTCCTCCATATTCAGACCCGACCCAACTTGATGGTAAAAAAACCTGGCATACAATGTCAATGCCTTCACTCTAAGCAATGAGGTCTTCCTCCATGTACAGACGCAACTTGATAGTAAAAACAACTGGCATACAATGTCAACGCCTTCACTCTAAGCAATGAAGTCTTCCTCCATATTCAGACCCGACCCAACTTGATGGTCAAGAACTGGCATACAATGTCAAAGCCTTCACTCTAAGCAATGAGGTCTTCCTCCATATTCAGACCCAGCTTGATGGTGAAGAACTGGGACATCCTCCGCTTCATGGACCGTCTGCGGATCTCCACGTCCTTCAGGATCCGCTCCTTCACGGGCTGGGTCATGCACATGCGCTCAGGCTCCGCGAGCGCGTGACGGCGATGCGGCCAGCGACTGTAGTCAGGTCTGAGGAGCCCTCCTCCTGGAGCCTCCACCCACGGCACAGGGCTCTCCTGGCTGTCCGTGGGCGACCTCAGCATCTGCCCAGCCCTCTGCCACAGCTTCTGGACTCGTTCTCTACTACCGCTTTCCGTCAGGTCGGAGGCGGAGTGGGGCGAAGACATCAGCCGCGAGCGTTTGGAGATATCGGGCTGCGAGGTGGATTCGGACAGAGAGAAGCCCGGCGAGGAGAAAATCCTGGGCAGAAAGGAAGTCACGGACATGGACCTGTTCCTGAAGTCGGCGGGTTGGTGACCGACTCCTTGGTAGATGCAAGGCAGGGCGCTAGCGTCTGGGTCGTCTGAGTCGTCTTCGTAGAAATCTCTCTGGCTGAGGGACTTGGGACGACGCCAGTGTTTGCTGGTCAGGAGGGTGCTGGAGTCCCTGTGGCGGAGACGAGAGTGACGAGGAGTGACTCTGGAGCTGGCTTTCTGGCAGTTGTCCCTGCTCTCCAGCAGCTTGACGTAGGCTGGTGGAACACGCGGCGTCTGGAGCTGGGACGCTTCTCCGTTGGTTGACGCCTTCTCTGAGGCATCTGGTGCTGGAGATGTGACGTCATTGTCCACGGATTCTTCGTGGATGTCCAGAAGACTGCGAGCTCTGCTGACCGCCTTGCCCTGCTGCGGTGCGTAGTCTGGAGATGTCGCCGGGTACTGGAAACGAGCCGAGGATGTGCGTCGTACAGCGTGTGGCCGGGTGGGAGGGTGGATTGGGGGCAGGCGTTGGACATCCTGATCCTCCACCTCAGACAGCATCGTGGAACTGCCGTCTGACACGGCATTAGGGACAGGCTTCTTCAGTGCAGGGCTGTTCAGGAGCGTCACGTCGGCTGCTAGCAGAGGAGTCTTCATTGTGAACTGATGGACAAGGTGATACTTCAGTAGGTCAAACTTGTTGGATTCTTTGTCTTTTCATACAAAGCGGTGTAACTTTCGGGGACAGGCTTAAGCGTTTGTCAGCCCAGTAATAACCATTTCTATCGCTTGAAAATCCGCCAAGAAAAATGCATGTTTAGAATCAGGTAATAACACCAGGTTTTCCTAGAATCAAAAGAGGGACGTTAGCCTAGAGCTTTTATTTTGAGAATTGATGGTAGCAAGGCTATATAGTCTGTTCAATATTTATCACATAACGATTTTTAAAATTTAGAGACAAAGCTAAGAGCAATGGCGACTAGAATAAAAACAAAGCCATAGCACAAGAAGTGATAGAAAATGTCAACAAAAACAGTTCATTCACATATACTTAAAAAGAAAACCCACAAAAAACTTGCTTCAAAACATTTACCAAAAAAAAGGCAGTCCGCTATTAACGGGACCAGTGATAACTTCACAGGCAATAATATATCACAGCCTCTAATGACTGACTCAGGACGTCCAGACAATTCATCATGAAGCGCTTAATTGTCAGGGAGAAATCCAGAAATCCACTTCATCACAGAGAACCGACAGGCAGCCAGGACATCCAATTTATCTGGGCATCATCATCTGTTGGTCCCCGGTTGCAGGAGGAACCAATGCGTCATGCGTGGTGCGTGTCCAGAAAGTGGATCAGCGGCAGGATCACACCACTTCCTGTGGGAAGGCTGTACAGGAAGTGGATGTCTACGCTTGCCTCGGGGGTGAAGGTCGCAGAGGGAGGAAGTTGTTGTCCAGATTTCGGCTTCACCAGGCACTGTCGAGGAGAGAAACACAGAAATAAAGCAACGGAAGGTTTAAGTCCACAGCCAGTGACAGACATACAGACACATCTGTGCAGTATTTGATATATATATATATATTTTATCATTGAATTCTAAGAACTCGTTGTGTATTTCAGTTTTAGTGCTATGTATTTCTACATTGGTGTTGTGTGTGTGTGTGTGTGTGTTGTGTGTGTGTGTGTGTGTGTGTGTGTGTGTGTGTGTGTGTTGTGTGTGTGATACTTTATCTGAAGTTATCTTGGAACGTTTATACCAACATGAAATATAGCTTTCTTGCGTCTTTGGAGATAATTATACGTATCAGTGTGCCTGTCAGTACTGCAATTACCCTTCAATGGGATGATGAAATTGTTTTTGACTTGACTATGTTTATTTTCAGGCGAGATTTCTCCCTGCACACGCATAGGGCCATGTTTAATTGTAACATTGTACCAGTTTGCATCTGACGGGGAGCATGAAGTGAAGCTGACAGGGCAACGAGAGTGCAGGTCTGACAAACTCGCAGCAAGCATCAGGCATTGCCGTTTGCTTGTCATCCTGTCACTTTCCTCCCTGAGGGAGGTACCTAAGGTGAGTTGAGTACATTGACATTGACCCCATTGTGTAGTTTGGGCTGGAGAACGAACACGGACATAACCATTTACACAGCTGTGTTTGTAATAGGCACGGCGGAGATGTCATTGTGTAATGTGTCCTTTTTTCCTTTCTTCTTCTTCTTCTTCTTCTTCTTCTTCTTCTTTTAATCTTCTTTTTAGAGTGCATTGATTATCTTTTATAGTAGTCAATGTTATCATATCTTTTACCCAAATAAATATCCCTTCCCGATGCCTTGCTTTTTCGTGGCTGTATTTCTTTCTTTATTCATTTCTCTCAGTTTCCTTAAACATCACAAATAATACGCTCTTACCACTCACCCATCCCGCCTGCCTGACATTGTTGTGCGTACTCGGATGAGACTATAAACCGAGGCCCAGTGTGCGAACACATGCAGAACATCTTGCGCACACGTTAAATCCTGTTTCGCTGTTCGAAAGAGTAGGCCATTGTGTGCCGGTGGGAACAGATGACAAAATTTACAAAACTGCATACACACGCATAAAAAAAAAGTCATCTGAGCGCTTTGATTTGTTGCTTTACTAGATTCAGCGCAATATAAATTCCAAACATTATTATTATTATTATTATTATTACATGCATAGTGCGTTTCATGGTGCCCCCAACCCCCCAAAAAAACACCAAAAAATAACAACACAAAAACAAAACAACAACCAACAAACCAACACTCACAAGACACAGAGCTTTGGCTCGCTTATTTCCCTGCAAATGATGGTAACATGGTACTCGGAGACTTATGTTTTGGTAGCTTCAGTTGCCACTTCCGAATTTTTGTTTGTTCAGCGCAAGCGCAAGTGAAACTGCTGATGTGGCAATTTCCTATTGGCTTTTCCATATCCAATCAAATCTCATTTAGTTGACACCGGTGGCACGTGCATAATTCATCATGGGCGCGGTCTATCGTGAATATTTTAGGTCACTCCAGCTGGAGTAAAACGATAACCCTGGTACTTGATCATTCAGACTGTTTCAGTAAAAAATTAAAAAAATCTACAGAGGGGATAAAAGGTTTTTTCTCTCCCAACTTTTTATACAGAACCGTGTTTTTTTCTCTCTCCAGAAAATTGCTATGCAGAGATACAAGGATGCACTGAGCCTTCTCAAACATTTGTATTGTATTGGTATTGTGTTAGACATTGTATTGTACGCTTTCTTATTGCACTATATTGCGTTCTATGGTATTGTGATATATATGATATATATGATATGTATATATACATGATACATACATACATATATATATATATATATATATATATATATATATATATATATATATATATATATATATATATATATATATATATATATATATATAAGTGTGTGTGTGTGTGTGTGTGTGTGTGTGTGTGTGCAGGGAAGCGAGGCATCAGAGACCTCACTTCTCAAGGGGCCAGCATATTGAGGGCGGCGCCCATCTCCTCTCCCTCGCTGCTTTACCTTCCCCGACCCTTAAGTAGGCAGGTACCCATTTACAGCTGGGGACATAGGGAACTGTACTGAAGCCAAAGCACGCAAAAGGTCAACACACTCAGCGCTGCTTAGTCTCAGCTTTGGAAAAAGCAAGTGCTCTGACCACTGAACTGTCCCGTCCCCATACAATACGAGTTATGTAACAAAGATATGAACGATTATGTTATTGTTGTTGTTGCGCGTTCCTCGGCTTAACGCCTTGGATGTCACCAGGAACATGCACTCTGACTCACTCATCCCGCCTGGGAATCACTGTGAGATAGGAAGTACATACTGGACATGAGGTTTGCGTGTATGACTATTTTCAAGTAACCCGCGCCTACCTCGCCATATAGGTAGCCATACTCCAACTTCAGACCTTTTTTTTCTCTTAAAAAAGAAGAGCGCGAGTTATTGTGCTAGGATCTTGTGGTGTTTGAAGTTCAATCTGAACATAACGTTAAATAATAATAATGATGATAATAATAATGATAGTACTACTACTACTACTACTAATGATAATAATGATAATGATGATGATGATGATATTACTACTACTACTACTACTACTACTACTACTACTACTACTACTACTACTACTACTACTACTACTACTACTACTACTATTGCTACTGCTACTACTACTACTATTACTTCTACTATTAATAGTACTACTACCACTACTACTACTGCTACTACTACTACTACTTCTACTACCACTACTACTACTACTACTACTACTACTACTACTACTACTACTACTACTACTACTACTACTACCACTACCACTACCACTACTACTGCTACTACTACTACCACTACTACTACTAACTACTACTACTACCACTACTACTACTACTACTACTACTACTATTTACTACTACTACTACTACTACTACTACTACTACTACTACTACTACTACTACTAACTACTACTACCACCACCACTACTACCACTACTACTACTAACTACTACCACTACCATTACCACTACTACTACTTTTATGAAACTTCCATGGCGCTAAATCTTGTAAAGCAAAAACAAATATAAAGTACTTCCATCCAAATCGTTCACGCACATTACAGGCCACTCACCTTTCGAGGCATAAAAGCATTATTTTAGTATAGGCTTTGGCACTTAGATTTGACATCACATACTGGCAAACAAGACTTTTGGCCAGCCAGGGTCTTATACACCACCATGCTAGGGTAAACGACCCGACACAGACAAAAATTACACAATTTTTAAAAATAATGATAAAAAAACATGTCCTATACACCACCATGCTAGGGTAAACGACCCGATACAGACATAAGTTACACAATTTTAAAAAATAATAATAAAATAAAAATAAAAATAATGTCCTATACACCACCATGCTATGGTAGACGACCTGACACAGACATAAATTACACAATTTTTAAAAATAATAATATAATAAAAATAAAAACAATGTTATGGAGGAGAAGGAGGAGACGAAGAAAAAGGAGAAGAAGGAGGAGGAGGAGGAGGAGAAGAAGGAGGAGGAGGAAGAGGAAGAGGAGGAGGAGGAGGGAAAGAAGAGGAGGAGGAGTTCAGATTGAACTTCAACCATGACAAGCTCAATAATAATAATAATAACAATAACCCGTGTGTGTGTGTGTGTGTGTGTGTGTGTGTGTGTGTGTGTGTGTGGTGTGTGTGTGTGTGTGTGTGTGTGTGTGTGTGTGTGTGTGTGTGTGTACATAAATTAAGTGACATAATCATCATCATCATCAGACCCGTGACCTTGGCGGTCGTGGGGGAGACATGAAAGACGATGCCGTGGTAAGCCTCCTCCATCCATCTCGGTCCTCGGCTCTGCGCAGTAGTGCCGAGTCATTCATCCTGGTCCATTCTCTGATGTTGTCCATCCATGACTTGTTCTGTCTTCCCCTCCTTCTGCCACCTTCGAGTGTTCCCTGCAGTACTGTTTTGGGCAGAGTGTTGTGGCGGGTGACGTGGCCGAACCATGTCAGCTTTTTCTTCTTGACGATGGTGAGAAGGGGTTCCTGTGGACCTGCCAGCCGTGTTATTTGACTCTTGACAAATTCGTTGGTCTTTCGTTCTCTCCAGGATATGCCCAGTAGTTTTCTATGGCATTTTGTTTCGAATGACTGGATTCGCTTTGCTGTTTCAGCAGTCAATGTCCAGGTTTCACTTCCGTACAGCAGGATCGACTGAATTAGGGCTTTGTAGAGCTTTAGTTTGATTGGGAAACTGATCTCTTTACTTTTCCATATGGTGGTGAGTTTTGTCATGGAAGATGTTGCCATGGCTATTCTGACTTTGATTTCTGTCGTCGATCGCCCGTCCTTTGTGAGTGTAGCGCCGAGGTATTTAAAAGCGTCTACCTCCTCCAGTTGTTGGCCGTTCATGTAAATTTTAGTGGTGGCATTGCTCGTGCTGTTCACAAGTACTTTACTTTTCTCCGAGCTCACCTCCATCCCATATGCTCCAGCTCTGTTCTCAAGTCTGGTCGTAAGATCTTGCAGCTCTGTGTTACTTCCGCCCATGAGGTCAATGTCATCGGCAAACCGTAAGTTGTTGAGGGTCTGCCGCCAATGGAGATGGTAGGGTGGAAGTCATGGAGGGTCTCTCTCATGATGTTTTCCAAGAACAGATTGAACAGGATTGGAGATAACAGGCATCCTTGTCGGACCCCAACTGTGGTTTTGAAGTAGTCTCCGACCTGATTGTTCAGAAGGACTGCACTGCTTGCAGTGTTGTATAGTGCTTGAATGGTTTGCACTAGTCCTTCTTCAATGCCAAACATTCTGAGGACCTG
>CM054138.1:33416631-33436631 GCA_028751875.1 Rapana venosa
TCAACCCACGAACCACAAGTACTTCCTTTGGTTCAATTCAAAGCGCAATCTTTTCACTGTTTATTTACATTTCCTTCTTTAAATTTACACAGCATCTTGAATAATGTAGATGAACCCCCTTCAAAATATTTATCAATTAAACCTGCGCCCCCCCCCCCCCCCCACAAAGAGAGAAAATTCCTCACACCAGTTAACAAAACCATCACATACATTATTTTAGAAACAGCAAGAAAGGGGCATTGACCTGTAAACAAACATGACATAAAACAATTTTTAGGAGAACGACTTTCAGTACACTATGACAAAAAGTAACAAAATGGGAACAAATTACATAAAGCGTAATTTAAAAAAAAAAAAGTACACAGCACTTAAAGACAGAAAAACAACATTAATTGAAGCAAAACACAATTTAAAAAAAGATAGTTTATCAATGTCACAAAGAAAAACATTTTCTTTCAACAAACCCAGTCGTTGAGACCAAGCTTGATTGAACCCGCACTAAGTTGAATGAACTTAATCGTCCTGGCAGTTAAAACCCACCAACCCTGCAGACATCGAACCCATCAGCAAATTAAAAGTCCCAAGCTTAAAACCAGCCAGTGAAATAATGAAGCAATAAACTGCAGTCTAGGGACAGACAATGTAGACATTCCCAAAGAGACAGCACTGTACTTGGATTACTGGCAATGTCAACTGTTTGGGGGCATTGTTTTGGAATGATGGAGAGAGGATTCTGGGGCATACAATGATTAAACGAGGTACAGACAGATGGTTTGGCAAAGGGACATCCTCAGCAAACTGATTTTGCCAGTGTGTACATATAATTTGTGTGTAGACTCATTGTATAGATTAAAAAAAACAACCCCGTATTATATGACTGTGACTTAACAATCCAAGAAAGCATATGTAAAAACATAAAACATTTACCAGTCCGAAATTCTTGTAAATAAGAAAAAAAGTAACAACAATAATGCAACTTAAGAGCCGTTTAGTTAAGAACAAAATTAAGTAAAATAAAATAAGCACACAAAACAGAAATGAATGAATAAATTTTAATAGGGTCGTAACATTAACACAAGAGAAAAGAACAGGCAAAATAAATCAAATGTAAAATAAAACAATTAAAAAATGACAGCATTGATCAGTTCAGCAACCGTCAAGCTTTTCCTTTCAACAATACCAATTCTTTAAAACTAAGCCAGACTGAACTGGCACTAAGTCAAACAGCCTAAACTGTCCTTGCAGTTAAAACAAAATTATAATCAACAAAGCCTCTCTGCAAATCAAGAGCCCAATATTATATGACAGACAGCAGGATCCCAAGGATGCTATTGTATGGCCAGCTGAAGGAAGGCCTCCGAAAACTTGGAAGACCCTACAAAGCGCTTCAAGGACACCTTGAAGACAAACCTTAAAGCCTGTGACATAGACATCGCTACACCTTGAAGACAAACCTTAAAGCCTGTGACATAGACATCGCTACACCTTGAAGACAAACCTTAAAGCCTGTGACATAGACATCGCTACCTGGGAAACTGATGCCCTTGATCGTTCTCGCTGGAGGATGCTGTGCTCCAGTGGCATAAAGACGTCTGAAAACAAGAGAACGCTGGCCATTAAGGAGAAGCGTGAGTGAAGGAAGCAGGGCTCAACTTCTGGAGACGTTTTCCCTTGCAACATCTGTGGGAAGTGCTGTGCATCCAGAATCGGCCTCTTCTCCCATAAATATGAGGATACATTCTGACAGATAAGCCTGCCTGCCTACTCATCCGTCGATCCGAAGGGAGACTCCATCATAGGACTGTAAGTCCCACTAGAGTTCTCTGAGTGAAATCCAGGCTGCTCTCCCCTGGGCAGAGTGCCTCCCAACAAGAACAGTCCCATCCATTCCTGATTTTTCTGTTCCTGTCTGTGTTCGTATTTATTTCCTTATCAGACTGGCTTTTTTTCTACAGAATTGTTGCCAGGGACAACTCTATTGTTGCCGTGGGTTCTTTTACGTGTGCAAAAATGCCTGTTACACACGGGACCTTCAACACAATCCGATCCTGTTGTTTACATCCCCGCCGACCACAGAGGCCATATCTTAGTTTACTATCTCATCCAAAAGACTAGCACCCAGATTACTACTCACCGTCTAGTGGATGTGGATGGGGGGGGGGGGGGGCACAAACAGGGATTGAACCACCCCACACTTCAAACCCAGACTTTGTGTTTTCTAGGCAGGTGTGTTACCTCTAGACCACCCACCCATCTACTGAAAAACAACCACTAAAATGATAAAGCAGAAATAAAAGTACCGATCAATTCAGCATAACAAAGCCTATCCCTCTTTACTCTACCAATCATTTGCACTAAGCTTGACTGAACCCGCATAGGGTCAAATGACGTTCATCCTCCTGAATTTTTTTTTTTTTTTGGGGGGAGGGGGGGGGGGGTAGGACTATAAAAGACAAAACCTCGGCTCCACAAATCAAAATACCAAGATTTAAACCAGCCGCTGAAATAATGAAGCAATAAACTGGAGTCTGGGGATGGCAATGCAGACGTTCTCAAAGAGACAGCACTGGTAGGCAGACTACCGGCAGTGTCAACTGAACCGTTACAGAATTGTTCCGGAGAGAAAGAGTCTTTTATATCTGGCGCATACAGTGTTCAAAAGAAGAATAGACTTAGGGTGTTTTTTTTCTAAATCTAAGGATTTGGCTAGAGGGCATCTAGAGCAAACTGATTTTGCCAGTGTGTACAATATTGTACACTAGTATATTTTTTAAAAACAAGAAGCAGCCTGATATAAAAAAAAAACAACTAAACCAATCCAAGAATACATGATACACAATCAATCAGGAATCCAGCATTATTAAATAAACCCCCCTCCCCCCCACCCCCCCGGAATTATTGTCAAGAAAACAGGACATAAAATCATTTTGTTGAGTGCAACATTAAGTCAAATGAAATACAGTAAAAAACCAAAATTAAATGTAAATAGTGATATTTGATAATATACTCAATTAGGACAAGAAAAAATAAAAGGCGATCTTAAGCCAAAGGAAAACATATAACTAGAAAAAAATAAAGATCAGATCACAAACTGTCAAGCTTTCCTTTCAACCATACCAATCCTTTACATTACCTCACTTTTATTTATTTATTTATTTATTTATTTATTTATTCTTTTATATCGAGGATAATGGAATAAGCACTCGTGTGCTTTTTTACATCCAGTCCCCGTGTGTATGCGGTTTTGTAAATTTTGTCATCTGTTTCCACCGGCACACAATGGCCTACTCTTCTGAACCAGCTCTACCTTAACTGTCCAGTAATGCCCCCCCCTCCCCCTACAACTATCAGCAACAAAACGTCTCTGAAAATCAAGACCCCCAAGATTAAGACCAACCATTGAAACAACCAAGCAAAAAGAAAACTATCGATCAATCAATTAAAACTCTCCTCAACCAAACCAGTCATTGAGAGCAAGCCTGACGGAACCCAGGCTGGGTCAACTAAGAATAATAATAATAATAATAATAATGATAATAATAATAATAATAATGTATGGAATTTATATAGAGCTGAATCTTGTAAAGCAACAAATTAAAGTGCTCAGATAACATTTTTGGGGGGTTTTTAAATATCAAGGATAATGGAATAAGCACTCATGTGCTTTTTTTTTTTTTACATCAGTCCCCGTGCGTGTGTATGCGGTTTTGTAAATTTTGTCATCTATTCCCACCGGCACACAATGGCCTACTCTTTCGAAAAGCGGAACAGGATTTAACATGTGCGCAAGATGTTCTGCATGCGTTCGCACACGGGGCCTCGGTTTATAGTCTCATCCAAAGCACTTTGACATGCAGTTCGATTTTTTGGGTCAAAATGGGAAGAAAGGGCGAGGCTGGGAATGGAACCCAGAATCTCACGTTTACCTGTTGGCAGGCAAACGTCTTAACTATCCTGCCACCTTCCTCCTAAAGATAATAACCTGCATTGTCCTGATACTTGGGGGGGGGGGGGGGGAGGGGGGGGGGACGGTGAACATCAAAGCCTACTCACAATTTAAAAGCCCAAGATGAAAACCAAACATTGAAATAATGAAGCAATCAGCTGGGGGCTGGGGAGAATATATTGTACACCATCCCAAAGACTTTAGTGGCAATGTAAAGCTGCTGTCTCCATTACTGCCATTGTTTTGGCATGCTGGAAAGAGTGCTTTTTTTTTAACTGTTTGCGATATAGAGGGACCAAAAGAGAAACAGAGGGTAGTTTGAAATGAAATGGGTTGGCAAGATTAAACTGGTTTTGCCAGTGTGTACAATGATGTGTGTGTGCATGTGCACAATAGGTATATATTTAAAAAATGCATTGTAAATGTAAACAGTACACGAATAGATATATTTTACATATATATATATATATATATCTGCAGGAAGATATCCAGAGCAAACTGGTTTTGCCAGTGTGTACAATGATGTGTGTGTGTGTGTATGTGCACATACTGGTATATTTTAAAAAATGCATTGTAAATGTAAACTGTACACAAATAGATACATTTTACATCTTTCTTATCTATATCGATATATCTGCATACCTTTCTCTATATATTCTCTCTCTCTCTCTCTTTTTCTCTCTCTCTCTCTCTCTCTCTCTCTCTCTCTCTCTCTCTCTATTTTATATATATATATATATATATATATATATATATATATGTGGTGTGTGTGTGTGTGTGGGGTGTGTGTGTGTGTGTGTGTGTGTGTGTGTGTTTGTGTGTGTTTTAAGTAACAAAAAGCAATTGTGCAAATTTAACTTTCAGAAAACAGGTATTAAAATTTTTTTCATGAAGTACAAAATTTAAGTGAAACAAAACACAGTAAAATAAAACAAAAAGCAACGAGCAATAATGATGTGAAAACAAACTAAATTCAGACAGGAGAACAAAAAAGACAAAAAGTAACCTTAAAGAAAACACAACAAAAACAAACAAAAATAAAAATAACAAACAAATAACAGCAACAAACAACCACACACAAAAAACTAGTGATTAATTCAGCAAAATAATAGCTTCCCTTTTCAATCAAACCAGCCACAAAGACCAAACCTGACCAAATCGGCTTTAGGTCAGATGACTTTAATGGTCCCAAAACTTTGGAAAAGAAGGATGATGAACAACAAAACCTCCCAGCAAATTAAAAGTCCCAAGCTTAAAACCAGCCAGTGAAATAATGAAGCAATAAACTGCAGTCTAGAAGAGACATGCAAAGCAGACATTCCCAAAGAGACGGCACTGTACTTTGATTACTGGCAATGTCAACTGTTTCAGGGCATTGTTTTGGAATGACGGGAGAGAGAGGAGAGAGAGAGAGAGAGAGAGAGAGGAGAGAGAGAGAGAGAGAGAGAGAGAGAGAGGAGAGAGAGAGAGAGAGAGAGGAGAGCAGCCAGAGAGAGAGAGAGAGAGAGCAGAGAGAGAGAGAGAGAGAGAGAGAGAGAGGGAGAGGGAGCAGAGAGAGAGAGAGAGAGAGAGAGAGTGCGAGGAGAGGAGAAGAGAGAAGGAGAGAGAGAGAGAAGAGAAGAGAGAGAGAGAGAGAGAGAGGAGAGAGAGAGAGAGAGAGAGAGAGAGAAGAGAGAGAGAGAGAGAGAGAGAGAGAGTGCGAGAGAAGACAGACAGGAAGAGAGAGAAGAGTAGAGAGAGAGAGAGACAGACAGACAACAGGACGAAGAGAGAGAGAGAGAGAGAGAGAGAGAGAGACATGAAGAGAGAGAGAGAGAGAGAGGAGGACGAGCAGAGAGAGAGACAGCAGAGAGAGAAGAGAGAGAGAGAGAGAGAGTCTCTAGATATGGAGGATGAAGATGGACAAAGGAGGTAATGAGATGAGCTGCTGAAGAGAGATGGATTGGACAGAGAAGATTGAAGTCTTTTAGATCTGTGGCATACATGCTTATGACCAAAAGTATGGTTATGATGCTGCTTATGAACTGCAAATGGATTGGCCATGGACAGATATCTTGAACAAATTGATAGTCACAAATGTGTTGCATGTGTGACTGAGTGCATTTATGTACTTGCCACTGTGGTGTATTTCCATTCATATTCATTCACAATCCATACATCACATGCTCTCTCTCTCTCTCTCTCTCTCTCTCTCTCTCTCTCTCTCTCTCTCTCTCTCTCTCTCTCTCTCTCTCTCTCTTCCGATGAGACTATAAACTAAGGCCCATGTGCCAACGCATGCAGAACATCTTGGGCATGGTTAAATCCTGTTCCCCTTTTTGAAAGAGTAGGCAATTGTGTGCTGGTGGGAACAGATGACAAAATTTACAAAACCGCATACACGGGGACTGGATGTAAAAAAGCACATGAGTGCTTATTCCATTATCCTCGATATAAAAGAATAAATAAATAAATGAATAAATAAACTCTCTTTCTCCCTCTCTCTGCCATTCCAAAACAATGCCCGAAACAGTTGACATTGCCAGTAATCTACGTTCAGTTCCGTCACTTTGGGAAAGTCTACTTTGTCCGTCCCTAGCCTAGACTCCAGTTCATTGTTCCATTATTTCACTGGCTGGTTTTAAGCTTGGGGCTTTTAATTTGCTGGGAGGTTTTGTTGTCCATCATCCTTCTTGTCTAAGTTTCCCCGATGATCAAAGTCTTCTGACCTTAAGACAATTCAGTCAAGATTTGGTCTGTGTGTGGCTGGTTTGATTTAAAAGGGGAAGCTTTTATTTTGCTGAATTGATCACTAGTTTGTTTGGTTGGTTGGTTGGTTGGTTGGGGAGGGGTAGGTCAGTGGTCAGAGCACTCACTCTCCCAAACAAATGTTAAGCAGCATGGAGCTGGTTACCTGGTGATAGCCTGGTGGTTAGAGTGATATATTCGTGATCTGCTGACCCGAATCTCGTTCAAGGAGATTTTTTTTACTCTGGAGTTAACATCAGTGCTGACTCCACCCTCCCCAAAAGTCCTTCGGAGGAGACTATAAACCGAGGTCCCGTGTGCGAACGCACGCAGAAACATCTTGCGCACACATAAAAACCCGTTCCGCTTTTCGGAAGAGTAGGCCATTGTGTGCCGGTGGGAACCGATGACAACAAAATTTACAAAAACTGCACACACACGGCGACTTGACGCAAAAAGAATATGAGTACTTATTCCATTATCCTCGAAATAAAAGAATTTTTTAAAAAGAATAACATAAAAAAAAAATCTCTCTCTGTGCGCAAGCGCGCGCAAACACACACACAGACACACATACGCTTGTACGCACGCACACACGTGTCTGCGCGCGCGCGCACACACACATACACACACACAAACAAACGTGTCTAATATCACTAATAATGAACAGACGTTGAATAGAAGGCAGCAGCAGCAGCAGCAGCAGCAGCAGCAAACAACAACAGAGAGAGAGAGGAAGAGTGAGATGAAGAGAGAGTTGAGAGAGAGAGAGAGAGAGAGAGAGAAGAGAGAGGAGAGAGAGAGAGAGATGGATGAGAGAGAGAGAGGAGATGAGAGAGAGAGAGAGAGAGAGAGAGAGAGAGGAGAGAGAGAGGAGAGAGAGAGAGAGAGAGGAGGAGAGAGAGAGAGAGAGAGAGAGAGAGAGAGAGAGAGAGAGATTGATTGTGTTTTTTTGTTGTCAACATTTGGACAGTTTGTGAAGATAATACAGAACACAGGGTTAAGTACATGACCTCCAGAAACTCTTCAAGCCAAGATTTTTTTAAAGGGAATCTTTAAACATTTTTGATTCGATAGAAAAAGATTAACTCCAGAACAGTGCAGAGTTCAATTAAACAGACTTTCAAACCGCGCTAGAAAACAATTAGGTAGAAAAGTTATCAAAGGCAGTTAGTTCACAAACCTAATGAATTTAATTTAGCTAAAACAGAGGTTTCCAATATTTCAATCCAGATCAGCGTTGTTCATTAAAAGTCTGGACGAAAAGCGCGAACACATTGCAGACTTGTCCAGTGCTTCGATTCCTAGGGTCTGATTAGATAGTCACAAATTGATTTCTTCTTCTTCTTCTTCGTAGAAGGCTCAGACAGTAACTATTGTTGTCTGTGATATCAGCTAAAATGCGTTGCGCTGCCGTTAAGCGCCTGACAAGTCAGGCCCACCGCATCCGACTTTGGCAAGGGAGAGAAGTGTTCTATTTTAAGTCTTTCTTACTTGCTTTGTTTTCTTCTCTTTCCGTGTTTTTTTTCCTTCCTTCTGCCTTTCCATTTTTCATCAGTGTTTTCGTTCATTTATCCTTTAATCTCCGTTTCTTTTGTGTCGCAATATATATATATATATATATAACTTTTTTTTTTTTAGTGCATTCAACCAAAGGATATTCTTTCTTCAACGACACTGAATATTTTGCAGACAAAACTCATACTACAAGACTGAAAGATTGACAGCATAGACACATTCAATATTTTAAAAAATGGCTATTTTCTATAAAAAACAAAAACAAACAACCATTCTTACAAGACCTGGAGAGTTTAATGAAAAAATGGCAGATACTCAAACTGGCCTAAGCCCACCCCAGTAGTAACAGCGAGTCACACTCAAGTGGACTTCCACTACCTTTGATCACAAGATACCTGTCACGGACAGTTATCTTTTAGTGCTTCAAGTCGTCACAGAGCCAAAACAAGAAACGTCCATTCTGGAATAAAGATCCGTCGTCATAAAAAAGCAGTTGTTAGGGAAATTCATTGACCATAAAGACCTCACCATGAACTCCCCATAGTCATGAAACTGGAGGAGAAATCAATATTGAGGTAGTTCATGACGGTCGGCTTTTATGGCTCTGAGAGATTGGGACATGAATGGATATAGTCATTATATCGGACTTTATTTTAGTGTATTTTTTATTGGTGATGATGATGATGGTGGTGATGATGTTGCTGACGGTGATGATGGGGATGGTGATGACGACGACGATGGTGATGACGGCGATGATGGTGACGGCGATGCTGCTTCTGATGATGACGGTGATGCTGTTTCTGATGATGACGGTGATGCTGATGCTGCTGATGACGGTGATGACGACGATGACAATGATGACGACGACGACGACGATGATGATGATGATGATGATGATGATGATGATGATCGGATGGTATTGAAATCCAGATTTTGGTTTCGAATAGTTCGACGGGGTGCAGTCTGTGTTTCGTATTGGAATTTGTTGTTGTTGTTGTTGTTGTTGTTGTTCCCGTTTCTCGGCTAGGGCTCCGAGGGTAAACGAAGATGACTTTTTTTTCCCGGCTACAACAGTCTCCTCCACCCCCACCCCCGTCCCATCCCTCCTCCCCACCCACCCTCAACCATCATCACCATTCAGGTAGCCGCAATCAGTCTTTGGGTTTGGTGTCTGAACACGACACCAGTGTGTATGGGCTTTCATGGGGTTAAATTCTTTTTATAAGAAAGACTTTGTCATCAGTTCCTACCGACACGAAACGGCCTACTCTTCCGAAATGCAGAACGGGTTTTTAAAGGTCTGCACAAGATGTGCTGCGTGCATGCGTGCGTACAAGGAGTCTCGGTTTGTAGTCTCATCCGAAGGATTTTGATATTCGCTTCGATTTTTTCCCCCCGTCAGAATGGGAAGAAAGGGCAAGGTTGGGAATCGAACCCAGAACCTCACGGGTTTACTTGTTAGGCAGGTGAACGTCTTAACCATCCTGCCACCTTCCTTCTTGTTAGGAATAATTATATCCTGGTGTGGTATAGGACCAGAAAAACAAATACCCATAAAAAAGGTAAAGGAGTCCCATAACCTATAAGGTCGTAGGGGAGCGAGGCGTCAGAGACCTCACTTCTCTAGGGGCCAGCATATTGAGGGCGGCGCCCATCTCCTCTCCCTATGCAGACTGGTAAAAAAAGAAGAAAAGGATGGCGCTGCTCATGTGGCGACACACTCTCCCTGGGAAGAGCAGCCCAAATTTCACGTAGAGAAATGCACTGCGACTGAAAGTGGTACATACTATGTAAAAAGGTAAAGGTGTCCCATAACCTATAAGGTCGTAGGGGAGCGCGGCGTCAGAGACCTCAACTTCTCCAGGGGCCAGCATATTGAGGGCAGTGGCGCCCATCTCCTCTCCCTCGCTGCTTTACCTTCCCTGACCCTAAAGAGGCAGGTACCCATTTACAGCTGGGTGAACTGGGGGACTGTCGTGAAGCCAAGGCGCACAAACGGTTATCCATCCACTTGGGAACGGAATAGCCTAGTGGTCAGAACATTGCGCTCGCAATCTGACGACCCAGGTTCGATTCCCGTCAAGGGGGATATTTTCCCCTGGAGTTAACATCAGTGAAGACTCCACTCTCCCCAAAAGTCCTTCGGATGAGACTATAAACCGAGGTCCCGTGTGCGAACGCACGCAGAACATCTTGCGCATACGTTAAATCCTGTTCTGCTTTTCGTAAGAGTAGGCCATTGTGTGCCGGTGGGAACACATGACAGAATTCACAAATCCGCATACACAAGGGGACTGGATGTAAAAAAACACATAAGTGCTTATATCCTCGATATAAAAGAATAAAATGGGGAAAAAAAGAAAAATGGTAACCACGGTCCTCGATCGATTCTGCTTAACCTTAGCTGGAGGGAAAGCGAGTGCTCTGAATACCCATGCAGACTGGAAAACAAATAATGGATGACGCTGCTCATGTGACGACGCCTCTCTCCCTGGGAAGAATAGCCCGAATTTCAGGTAGAGAAATGACGCTATGATGTAATTTAATACAATGAACATCGGAAAAATGACGCGGTTTGTTTTTTCTCAGCGGAAACATGGTCTGGGAATCACACCACCACCACCACTACCACCATCATTCTCACTTCCAAATAGAGAAAACAAAAACAAAACGCCACGATTTAAGTGATTAAAAAAATTCTACCACCACCACCACCACCACTTTCACTTCCAAATAGAGAAAACTAAACCAAAACGCCACGATTTAAGTGATAAAAAACCCCTATCTTCTCAATCGATCACCCACTATACCAGCCATCGTTCAAAAACATTTATTTTCTTATTTTGTTTGGGCCTCATTATTTACTTACTTTAAGTCGCCTTTAAGATAAAAAAAAAAAGACATCGAGAGGAAGAAAAGAGTCAATCTTGCCCTGTTAATTAAAACTACGATCAAACGGTTCTGTGTGTGTGTGTGTGTGTGCGTGGGTGCGCGCGTGCGTGCATGTATGCGTGCGTGTGTGCGTGCGCGCGCGCGTGTGTGTTTGTAAACTTGCAGACTAATAAAATAAAAGCGGGCTAACACTGCGAAAATCTTGGTCTAGGCAATAGCTACACAGTCAACGCACGCTGGGACACCCTCCTGGGAAAACGAAACATTAATTGAATTCTTTGAAATTGCCGACGATGGGATTTTACTTTTTAAAAAAAAAGAAGAGGAAAGAAAGGAAAAAGAAATCTTCATTATTAATGTTTGAAACGAGAGAGAAAAAAACCACAGTGGCAAACGAAAGCTGGTTTTGTGTGTCAGACGCATCGTGTGTTAATGCATTCTGTTTCTTTAACCTTTTTGTTGTTGGTTTTAAACAGTGTTTATTCAAGAATTGTGTTTACACCAAGAAAAATTTGTAAAGAAATAGACTGCATTAACACATGATGTATTCTATTTCTTCTTTTTGTTCATCGTCGTTGTCGTTATGCTTAGTCTTCATTGTTAGTTTTATCCTCCTCCTCCTTCTTCTTCTCCTCCTTCTCCATCTTCTTATTGTTCTTCCACTCCCAGTTTCTCTTTCTCTAGTCTTGCAACCTAATGATTGTGATTTTTATCATCATTGTTATCATCATTAGAGTAATACGGTTTTTAACCGTATATCTTTTTTTTCCTCTCTCTTCTTCTTGCTTTGTTAATTTGATAGGCATCACCCAGTCGTCAAAAACTATCATCTTCGTCGACATTGTTGTCAACACGTTCATTGCATCTCTCTCTCTCTCTCTGTCTTACTATTATTTGTCTTTTTTTTCTTTTAGAATTGGCATCATCAACATTATCATCATCATCATTATTAGCAGCAGCAGCAGCATTCACACACACACACACACACACACACACACACACACACACACACACACACACACACACACACACACACACACACACACACACACACACACACAACCACACAACACAACACAACACAACACTACACATTTCACAAACTCACCTTTTTTTGTTGTTGAACAATATTCAAACACTTCCTTACAAACAAAAACAATCTCCTTTTCAGTTTTCAATCCCACTCTCTCTCTCTCCTAAAAAACCCCCAACGAACACCACACTACCACCTTCACAACCAACTATAAGCCCCACCCTACCTCACCCCACAAAACCCAAACTCAAAAGAGACCACACAAAAAGTGCCATCCTCTTACATAAGAACATCTCATCCCCGACCTGTCCCCCAACTCCAGACTCCACTCCACTCCGCGAGCGCACGTGCGCGCGTTACATAAAAAAATTCCCCTGCAATCAAGCAGATGACAGCAATGTCCAGTCAGTCAACACCCCCCATCACTTAAATCAGCTCCAGACACAAGACAAGGCAAGTGGAAAGGACAATACAATACACGCACACACGCACGCACGCGCGCACGCAACGCACCTTCCAAGTTCTAAGCTCAACGTTGTCTGATTGCCTTGGTAAGTTCAGCGCAGCGCAGCACAGCACAGCACAGCACAGCACAGCTCAGCTCAGCTCTCACCACTTCGCTCTGGCCAGTATAGTGCAGAGCAGAGCAGAGCGGAGCAGAGCGGAGCCAGAGCAGAGTAGAGCAGAGCAAGAGTAGAACAGAGCAGAGCAGAGCCAGAGCAGAGCAGAACAGAGCAGAACCAGAACAGAGCAGAGCAGAGTAGAACAGAGCGGAACAGAGCAGAGCAGAGCCAGAACAGAGCAGAACAGAGCCAGAACAGAACAGAGCAGAGCAGAACAGAGCAGAGCAGAGCCAGAGCAGAACAGAGCAGAACAGAGCAGAGCAGAGCCAGAGCAGAACAGAGCAGAACAGAGCAGAGCAGAGCCAGAGCAGAACAGAGCAGAGCAGAACAGAGCAGAACAGAGCAGAGCAGAACAGAGCAGAACAGAGCAGAGCAGAGCCAGAGCAGAACAGAGCAGAGCAGAGCCAGAGCAGAACAGAGCAGAGCAGAGCCAGAGCAGAACAGAGCAGAGCAGAGCCAGAGCAGAGCAGAGCCAGAGCAGAACAGAGCCAGAACAGAGCAGAGCAGAGCAGAACAGAGCCAGAGCAGAACAGAGCCAGAACAGAGCAGAGCCAGAACAGAACAGAGCAGAACCAGAACAGAGCAGAGCAGAGTAGAACAGAGCGGAACAGAGCAGAGCCAGAACAGAGCGGAACAGAACAGAGCAGAACCAGAACAGAGCAGAGCCAGAGCAGAACAGAGCCAGAGCAGAGCCGAACAGAGCAGAGCCGAACAGAAGCAGGAGCAGAACAGAGCAGAGCAGAACAGTAACAGAACAGAACAGAGCAGAGCAAGAGCAGAGCAGAACAGAGGACAGAACAGAGCAAGAGCCAAGAGCAGAGCAGAGCAGAACAGAGCAGAACAGAGCAGAGCAGAGCCAGAACAGAGCAGAACAGAGCGGAGCAGAGCAGAGCAGAACAGAGCAGAGCAGAACAGAGCCAGAACAGAGCAGAGCAGAGCAGAGCCAGAGCAGAGCAGAGCCAAAACAGAGCAGAGCAGAGCCAGAACAGAGCAGCAGAGCCGAGCCAGAACAGAGCAGCAGAGCAGAGCCAGAACAGAGCAGAGCCAGAACAGAACAGAACAAAGCCAGAACAGAGCAGAGCAGAACAGAGCGGAACAGAGCAGAGCCAGAACAGAGCGGGGCGGGACAGAACAGAGCAGAGCCAGAACAGAGCAGAACAGAACAGAGCGGAGCGGGACAGAACAGAGCAGAGCAGAGCAGAAAAGAGCCAGAACAGAACAGAGCGGAGTGGGACAGAACAGAACAGAGCCAGAACAGAGCCAGAACAGAGCAAAGCAGAACAGAGCAGAACAGAGCAGAGCAGAGCAAAACAGAGCAGAACAGAGCAGAGCGGAGCAGAACAGAAAAGAGAAAGTCTAGGGGACGGGGACAGCATCCATTCGATCAGCGCTGGATCTAGGCGCACGCAGAAAAAACCCCAAAAAACCAGGTGATGATGATCACATTACGTACGTATCGCTATCGACCCATCCACAAAAAAACCTTTTCTTTCATAACACACCGTCCGGACACACTACAGGGATGGGATGAGGGACAGGAGTTAGGGGGTGGGAGGGATGGGGGTTTGGGGGTGGTGGTTGGAGGGGTGGAGGGTGGGGGTTGGGGTGGAAGGAAGTTGGGGAAGGGGGAGGGGGAGGAAATGAGGTGGAAGGTGGGGAAGGAGGGTTGGGCGTAAGGAGGAGGAGGATCACGGGGGGAGGAGAGAGAGAGAGAGAGAGAGAGAGAGAGAGAGAGAGGAGAGAGAGAAGAGAGAGAGAGAGAGAGAGAGAAGAGAGAGAAGAATTTATTCACTAAAAGGCCATTGGCCCATACATGAAGGGGGGTTGCCGAACTGCTTAGTGATTTTAGTGAGAAAAATAAGGAAACACCACCCCCGCTCCCCCAACCAAAATGTTATTGCATAACCACAACCACCACAACAAAAATAAGTTACAAAAATATGACTTAAGAAACCAGGATATCTCTTATTCTAAAGGCTTGACACAAATATAAAGTAAGGCTGCCCACAAAGAGAGAGAGAGAGAGAGAGAGAGAGAGAGAGAGAGAGAGAGAGGGTGTTGAGGTTTTCTTCTTCTTTGGCGAAGGCGCTGGGATTTTTTCATTGCTAGTTGGATTTTTGATTGATTGCGAGTTTTTGTCTTATGTTAATGTACAATGGACGAAACATTGTTAACAACCATTTCAAGCTTTGTTGCTGGGTTTTGTTAATGTTGTTTTTGTTTTGTTGTCGTTCTGCAGCTAGAACTCCGAGGTACACCAATGGTGAGATTTTGCGTATACAGCCGTTTTAATAATAATAATAATAATAACAACAATATATGGAATTTATATAGCGCTGAATCTTGTAAAACAAACAAATCGAAGCGCTTGCACTCAAATCATTTACACGCATGCAACTTTCCTCAAATAACATAAGATATTTCAAATTTATGTACACACACACACACACACACACACACACACACACACACACACACACACACACACACACACACACACACACACACACACACACACACATACTTAGGTGATGAGGGAGGTGAAGGATGCTGTTGAAAAGTAGGAGGAACAGATATGTGGGGGAAAGTGTCAGGTAGGAAATAAGTGCGTTTTGAGGCTGGATTTGAAGGTATCAAGTGAAGGCTTTTGGCGAAGTGAGAGAGGGAGGTCATTCCAGGTGGATGGGCCAGAAACAGAGAAAGAGCGACGGCCAACAGTGGTTTGTTTGAATCTGGGTGTTCGAAAGCACAAAGTATCTGCAGCCATGAAGGTAACCGCATTCCGACTTCGGGGATGTATGCTGGGTATGTTCGTGTTTCCGTAACCCACCGTACGTTGACATGATCTACAGGATCTTTAACGAGCATAGTTGATCTTCAGCATGACTGTGTATATACACAGGAAAGGAATTAAGGCATTGGCTGTTCTGCGTTTGAAGTCGACTTGGGACATCGTGAAAATCCCCTACCCTTACTTCACCAGACGCCGCCGAGATTCGAACCCATGACTTCCTGCACCCATGGGACTGAAGTCAAACAGTCTTAACCACTCGGCTATTGCGTCCGTCGTTGTTTATTTAGCTGCTGATTTATTGACGTGTTTTGGGATATTTTTGTAAATAATTATACTGATGCATTTATTTATTTA
This sequence comes from Rapana venosa, assembly GCA_028751875.1. Taxonomy (NCBI): domain Eukaryota; kingdom Metazoa; phylum Mollusca; class Gastropoda; order Neogastropoda; family Muricidae; genus Rapana; species Rapana venosa. The sequence goes on from CM054138.1 coordinate 33,432,519, forward strand.
ACATAATTGTTTAGGTAGGCTTACTTATCTATCTCTCTACATCACCTTTCGTCGCTTCTTAAGTGCTGACCCCCTCCCCCCCTCCTCCCTCCCACTCCCTTGGACTCATCCTGACTTTAACTTGCACAGGTGTTTGCTATGAACAAAAAACGGTACTTGACCAGTCAAAGCTTTTTGTATTTGTTTCTATATTTTATCTATTTTGCCGTATCGAATACCTCAAAACCGCCTTTTCTTCAAAGCTTGCCATTAAATCTTCATAATATCTTCTTCTTCTGTCTCATGGGGACGGGTTAGCTCAGTGGTCGGAGCACTCGCTTTCTCCCAACCAAGTTAAGCAGCGTCGAGCGTGGTTACCAGTTGGATGGGTGACCGTTTGCGCGCCTTAGCTTCAGTACAGTTCTCCCAGTTCACCCAGCTGCAAATGGGTACCTGCCCTCTTTAGGGTCAGGGAAGGTAAAGCAGCGAGGGAGAGGAGATAGGCGCCGCCCCCAATATGCTGGCCCCTAGAGAAGTGAGGTCTCTGACGCCTCGCTCCCCTACGACCTTACAGGTTATGGGACACCTTTACCCTTTATCCCCTCTGTCTCATGCACAAACAATTTTTGTCTATTATCTGAGCAAAAATGCTTTGCGCTGCTTTTAAGCGCCTGACAAGTCAGGCCCAGCGCATCCGACTTCCGTGTGCTACATTATGAATTATAAAGATATCCATAAATGATCAAAACTAATCCAAACGGTTTTCAGACTTTCAGGAATGTGGTTTATCTCCTTTCGTTCTTGCTTTCTCTCCTAGTGCCTGATTAGCATCATCCCTTTAGGTGTTGTTTCCCTTGTTACGTGGCTTGTGAGGAACGAGCTAGGCTGGGCCTATTTTTTTTCTCTCCTTTAAAACCTCTCCAGTGGACGTACAACGCTGACTGAAATGTCAAAGAGTTGGTTTTTATTTCGTTACATACCGACAGAGCACCAGTTGACCCAGAAATCAAGTTGTGATTTCTTTCATGTCACAGAGATAATTCTTTTTAAATAGTATCCACCGTCTAGAATCTACACAGTGTGGTTTCACAACAAATAATAATGTCATTTTCAACGTCAAAATAAAAGAATAAATAATAATAAAAGAATAAAAAAATAAAAGAATTTTTAATACATACATTGGATTTTTCACCAGAGACTCTATGATGCCATTCTTTTTTATCAAGTGCTAGATTGATGATCAAACATTCATTCGCACTCTTTATTCCTCCTCCTTTCTCGCAGTAATGACAGCTTCTTGTTCATAGCTTTTGATGGCTTTCTCCTCGCCGTTACTAATAATATTCGAAGATCTGAGAACATTCAAGAAGTATGAGGAACTTCAAAGAATCATGGTGCAAAAGACTATGTGTCGTTAAATGGATTTACTGTCACTAACTGGAATACAAAGTTCAACTGCGCGAACCCTGTCAAAAAGTAACTTGAAACTATTTTTAAACTGCTTAACACATCGTTTTCTATCATCACACAGTCATGAAAACACGACCCAAAATTAACGGCAATGAATATTGCATGAGAAAAATTTACTCTGTCGAGACTGCGAACGTATAATCTGTTGTTCTGCATGATTCGGACGCGCAGAAAGACAACAGGAATGTCCTTTTTGTTGTAATCGTTTGTTTTGTAGTTTGCAGTCTTTGAACTGGAAGCCCACCAGGGGAAGGTGGGTTGTTTCTTTTCTTTCACAGGAAGTTTCCAGACCTAAAGGGGGAGTTCTCATCTTCAGTGAGCCTGTCCACTTTACGACAATCACCACTTCACGACACAACAAACGACCAGCAGAATACTCAGATAGGCCAAGGCCTACAGAAACACTTGTAAGCAAAAGGTTACGATATAATGTTATCATAATTTTACGTCATCAGTGCGTGCGTCATCCAATCCAACAACAATTTTTAAAAAGTTCCTATCTTAAAAAAACAATCGCCAGAAAGTAGACATTTCCCTAAAGCTCTATGCCTTAGTTTGATCACTGCATGCGTGAAGACCTACCTCTCTCTCTCTCTCTCTCTCTAACGTCGGCGGGCTGCTTTTCCCATATTTGCTCTACCGAATCTCAACATAGGCTAAGCCTACAGGGATAGGCCTAGGGGCCTATAGGCTAGATCTATTCCAAACTCATCCTAAGGCACTCCATGAATTTGACAGTATTGACTAGCTTTCGCCCTTCGCTCTTTAAGAAATTAATCGGTGAAGCACTGCAACACATTTTTTTTCAGGCAGTGCCTTAAACACGCAAACCTGGTGGAGTCCATTCCTCTTCTGACCGAAGCGTGCATGCTGGGCATGGCTTTTACGCTCCTTAGATCAACAGTTTTTAACCTCATTTCTCCCCTGGCTCTCCGAGAAATCGTTGGGGGTATTGTCAGCAGCGTTTCCAGCAGTACCTGTGGCAAGTTGACCCTGGCGGAGCCCAGTGGTCGAAGCGTGCATGCTGGGCACGTTCGTGGCATTATATCGTACTGAATTGCATTGTATTGTATTGTATGCCACTTTAAGTCACGGAAGATTTCTCTGCACAAAATTCGGGCAGCTCTTCCCGGTCTGCAGCTGTGTTTGTTTCCCTATCAGAGTGGCTTTTTCTCCCTACAGAGTTGTTCTCTTGTTGCCGTGGGTTCTTTTACGTGCGCTAAATAATTTCATGGAGCACACTGGACCTCGGTTTATCGTCTCATCCAAAAAACAAGCACCCAGAGAACCACTAATGGTCTAGTGGAGGGGAGGAAAGTTTCGGGCTCAAACGGGGATCGAACCACCCCACACTTCCAACCCGGACTTATTGCTTTCTAGGAAGGTGCGTTACCACTAAAACACTAAATTCACCGGGCTGGATGCCAACACAGCCAATACTGGGCACGTTCGTGACGTCTAGATCTATATCCACAGCCAGATCTATAACTGGCCAACTAACTCTTCCACAAAGGCTGGACTGGTTTTCAAAGTGTGTGCAATAATGCTGTGCGTGCTTTCACATAGTTATGGGATCGTGGTTTACAGCCCTAGTCTCATCCAAAACATGTTTCAAAGGAACAGAGTCAGAAGGAATAGTCTATCTATCTATCTATCTATCTATCTATCTATCTCTCTCTCTCTCTCTCTCTCTCTCTCTCTATATATATATATATATAATATATATATATATATATATATATATATATTTATTAAAAAAATTTTTTTTCGTTCTTCGGCTTGAGCTCCTAGGTTCACCAATACAAAGGTGAGATTTTGTTGTATTCGACCGTTTTGGACCACCAATTAAGGTAGCCGCATTCCGACTTCGGGGAAGAAGCAAGATCAACTCTAGAATGTGCTGTAGTCCTGCCCGTACACAAACCACTCCCAAAGTAAGACTTGGCCTGACCCCATCCCGGGCCCCACTGGCCCGGAAGCTGTATATATAGCGCCTTGGATCCCCTGCAGTGCACAGTTGCATTCCTTGCAGAGACTGAGCTGTCCATCTGAGGAATAATGCAAAGACAAAGAGATCGACTCTGTAATGCCTACTTAGCCTGGCCAGGCCAGTTATAACACTTGTGTTATCCCTCCCTCACCCACTAAGCCCACGTGGACCAGCTATTCTTGCTGTGGTGTGGTCTTGAGTGTTTCAAATGTGGCAAAAATCTGGGCAACACATGATATGGATTTTCTGACGATACATTGATGGGAATTTGTGTTTCAAATTTGACAATACATGATGTGAATTTGTGCCTTTAAATCTGAGAATACATGATGTGGATTTATGCTTCAGATCTTACAAAACATGATGTGGATTTTGTGCTTAAAATCTGAGAATACATGATGTGGGGCTTGTGCTTTAAATCTGACAATACATGATGTGGTTTTTATGCTTCAAATCTGACATAAACCCAGATCAAGTCATGCAGTGCTGAATGCATATATGTTACGTCCAAAACCCCGATCAATACTCTTGTATTTCGCTTTTTCTGTCGCCAATGTCTGATGAACATGTACTACTAAGCTACATATTGCAGAGAATCGATACCTGCTTGTGCCTGTTTGACGAGAGTCCAGTGTTTGCTCGGAATGTTGTCTAATCTTCAGCGGTGCTACGCC
>CM054138.1:33441631-33459131 GCA_028751875.1 Rapana venosa
GGGGGGGAGGTAGGTGTGTGTGTGTGTGTGTGTGTTCATAAATTGTACGTTGTTCGCGCCGCGCGCGTGTGTGGGTGTGTATTTGTGTGTGTGTGTGTGTGTGTGTATATATATATATATATATATGTGTGTGTGTGTGTGTGTGTGTGTATATGTGTGTGTGTGTGTGTGTGTGTGTGTGTATATATATATATATATGTGTGTGTGTGTGTGTGTGTGTGTGTGTGTGTGTGTGTGAAGTCAAAGCAAAAAAAAATGTTGATGTTGTGCTTGAGCACCACACATAAGCTACTTGCTTGTTGTTGCTGCTATGCTGGTTATGTTCATTATGCTATGCTTGTTTCATGTTTATTAATGAATAAACCTTATTTAAACCAAGTCAAAGTCAAGTCACATTTTTATTTCCAGATCGTGTGTGTGTGTGTGTGTGTGTGTTGTGTGTGTGTGCGTGCGTGCGTGCGTGCGTGTGTGTGTGTGTGTTGTCTGTGAATTTGCGAAGGTATGCGCTCACACATGTATTTATGTGAGGGTATGCACGTGCGTACTTATAAGCACACGTACAAGTGTGAGTGGATGTGGGTGTGCATAATATGTGATATGGTTATGTCTGAGTTATTGTTGTTGCTGCTGCTTTTGTTGTTGTTGTTACAGCTATTGTTTTAAGTCTGTTTACGCATAGTGATATTAGTCCGCGTGCTCGCACGGTGACCTGCTGCTTTATCTATAAAAAACAAACATATAACGAACTTGAAGGAAACTTCCAACACTGGCTGTATTAATACGAGTAAAATCAGCTGTTATAAAGAATCACTTCCTTTGATCTTGATGTGAGTTCAATGGGATTACATCGATAAAAATCATCGTATGTCTGAAGACATATGCATGGTTTATGTTAGCCGTTGTTTTGAAGAACTGACAAGGAAGTGTACTTAATGCCAACTTTTCTTTTAAAGTTCGAACTTTTTGCACTTAATTTATGGGATATATATATATATATTGTACTTCGAAGGTAATGGAATAAACACTCAGATGCCTTTTTTTAGGGGTAAAGTTTTTTTTTAAAGTTTTTTTTTCATCTGTTCCCACCGGTACAACTTGGCCTACTCTTCCGAAAGGCGGAACATGTTTTCATTAATGTGTGTGTAAGCTGTTCAGTTCTGCATGCGTTCGCACTCGTGACCTCGGCTTATAGTCTCATCTGAAGGACATTTGGCGGAGCGGATTAGGCACTGATGTTAATTTAATAGGAAAAATCTCATTGGACGGGTATCTCTGTCTATCGGATTGCTAACTGTTATAAACAGTTTTCTTGATTTTCTTGGGAAGGGGTGGGGGTGGATGAGTGGGTGGAATAGGCCAGTAGAGCGCTGCACTCACAATTTTTTATCCGTGGAATCAAGCACGGGTTCCAGCCACCACCGAGACACCCATTCAAGGTGATCCCCCCCCCCCCTCCCCCTGGAGTTACCTAACATCAGTACTGACTTCATTTCCCCTGAAAACCTTTCATCCGTTCTTACCAGCACGAATGGCCTACTCTTCCGAAAGGCAGAGCAGGTTTTAAAGCATGCGCAAGATGTTCTGCGTGCGTTCGCACACAGGACCTCAGTTTATATGTAGGTCTCATCTGAAGGGGACTTTCGGCGGGAGTAGAGTCAGTCAAGTCAAGTCAAGTCAAAAACACTTTAATTAATCATCCCATTAAGGGCAATTGCAATACTGACAGGCACATTGATACGCATCAAAAATCTCAAAGACACACAAAAGCTATATTTCATATTGGTTAAAACATTCCAAAATGACTTCAAATAAAAATGTCACGAACACACACACACACCCCACACACAAAACACACACGCACGCATGTGCACACACACACATACACACACACACACCACGCACGCGCGCGCGCATCAATTATGAGCAAAATGTTTAAAAGAAACCACCTCAAAAACCACCACTGACTAAAAGACATAAAAACTTATTATTTACGCACGCACATATTTATTTATTTATTTATATTTATTAACTATTTTATATCGAGGATAATGGGATATGCACTTATGTGCTTTTTTTAATCCAGTCCCCGTGTGCATGCGGTTTTGTAAATTTTGTTATCCGTTCCCACCGGCACACAATGGCCTACTCTTACGAAAAGCGGAACAGGATTTAACGTGTACGCAAGATGTTCTGCGTGCATTCGAACACGGGGCCTGGGTTTATAGTCTCATCCGAAGGACTTTGACATTCAGTTCGATTTTTGGGGGGTCAAACTGGGAAGAAAGGGTGAGGCTGGGAATCGAAACCACTACCTCACGGTTTACTTGTTGGCAGGCGAGCCTCTTAACCATCCTGCCACCTTCCTTGCGAATATACCCAGCATGCACTCTGGAGAGTGGACTCCGATGTCTAATTTTCCCACGTACAACACACTGCCTGAAAAAAACAATCTCATCAGTGCATTATGCCCCCAACGACTCCTCCATGATGTCAGACAGTAAAGAAAAGGGTAAAAGTGTCCCATAACCTATGTGGTCGTAGGGGAGCGAGGCGTCAAAGACCTCAACTTCTCCAGAGGCCAGCATATCGAGGATGGCGCCCATCTCCTCTCCCTCACTGCTTTACCTTCCCTGACCCTAAAGAGGGCAAGTATCCATTTACAGCTGGGTGAACTGGGGGAATTTGTCCTGAAGCCAAAACGTGCAAACGGGGTCACCCATCCAACTGGTAACCACGCTCGATGGTGCTTAACATTAGCTGGGGGAAAGCGAGTGCTCTGACCACTGAGCTATCGCGTCCCGTCAGAGAGTAGGAGAGTCAATACGTTGTGGGTGTGTGTGTCTTTGTATGGTTCAGTACCGATAGGTGGGGAATATCACCATGAACGTTGTGATGTTTAAAGTTCCCCCCCAAAAAACAGTGCATGCATCTGTTGTTGTGAAGGCTGATGAATGTCTTGTTGGTGATCTTTTGCGCGCGCGCAAACACCACACACACGCACACGCGCGCGCGCGAACACACACACACATTCTCTCTCTCTCTCACACACACTCACTCACACTTGCACCTCTCTCTCTCTCTCTCTCTCTCTCTGAAATGACCACACAATTATTTCAGACTAAAGTAATTGTATTTTAATCTTCAACAGAAACAAATACAGCAAATGACATCAAAGATCAATCATTAGAACAGAAATAACCAACTAAAACATGTTCATGCATTTTTTTTATCCCATTCTTTTTCACAGAATATATATGTTACATATATTACAATCGCAAAAGTAAACCTAACATAAATACTCCAATGTATGCATACATATGCAAACATTTTCGAAGCTCATTGCAATAATAGACTACTATATATACAACAATAATGAAGCAAAGATAATATTCATGGAATGGGCAATACGCAAAAAACAACTCTCCACATCTACAGATCAGAGCCAGTATAATATCAACACTTTGTTAATTCAAATCTACTTATCTATTTCGGAGAAAAGCACCACTGACATAACATCTTTACGACACTGATTTCCATTCAGTTTGGCAATCACACATCATTACTCCAAAAGTACTGAAAATGTGAACGTGACGGAAAGAAGAGACAAGAGAAAAGAAAGCATGTATTTTTTTAAGCCAACCACAGGAAAGGAACGAAAGGAAGTATGCAGAGTCTAGCCAATCACAGAGAAGGTTAGAAGAAGATATGAACATTGTAACCAATCACATACAAGAAAAACACAGTAAACATATTTCCAGCCAATCACAAAAAAGGCCAAAAGTGGATGCAGAAACTGTAACCAATCACATCACGGAATGGAAGAAAGTTAAGAAGTTTTAGCAAATAGAAAGGAAAACAAGACAATCCCGTCTCTAAAGAACCCCCACCCCACCCCCACCCCAAGAAATTTGTAACCAATCGCATAAATGAATGAAAGACCATGGATGGACTTTCAGCCAATCACAGAAAAGGAACAAAAGAAGTTTGGAAAATTGAAAGTAGCCCCCAAGACATAATTATTAGGAAGCAAAATGACAGGTAATCAAATTCCATGAAAAGAAAAGTAAAAAAGCATGGAAATAACAACCAGTCTCACGCAGTAGAATAAGAAAGCAGAGAGAAAAACGTGACAGTCAGCTACAGGAACACACAATAAAGAAATGCCGAAATTCTAGAGCTCATTACAAGAACGGGAAGTACGCTAAGTTCAGCTAATTCCAGCAAACGACAAAAAACGGAGCATACGCATTCCAGACAATCACAGAACATCTTGTGGTAACAACAGTAAACTGACTGACACACACGGAATGTAGGCCATTTTTTAAAAATAGCATAACCACAGAGAAAATGACCAAAGGAAACACGCATATTTCCACCAGACAAACGGACTTTCGGGGGTAGGGGTGGGGTGGGGTGGAGAGCAACAGGGTAACACACTATCACACCACACTTTGATCTTTGCTTAAAACGAGCATCCATCTGTCCATTATCACGTCGTCTTCTTTGGAATGAAGGTTAGTAGTAGGTGGGGTGGGGTTGGGAAGCATGGGAATTTTTTTAAAAATCCACCAAACTTATTCAAAGCAAATCATTCAAATCACACCTTTTTCCTAATAATAATACGGTTTTCAATGCTGGTGAATAATGATTGTGAAATCTTCAGTTTAACAGACGTTAAACATTTTGTGGTTTTAGACGGGGAAAATGATTATGAGTTGAAATGAAAGGGGAGTATTTTCCCCGTCCTCTCTCTTTCCTTACAGCCCACTTTAGCAGTCTACGGTAGCCATCGCAGGGCTTACACGTCAAAGAAACAAACAACCCACTATCACTTTACTTTGCAAATATAAATGATCGAAAAATGACTAGATACGAACAAAGCCACACAAAAAATGACCACACATTAAAACCAGGATTATAATATATTTGAGGGGTAGTCTACAAAAATCACACTAATGTAAGAACCTAAAATTAATAATTTCTTTGGGGTTAGGGTGGTGATTGTGGTAGTGATGGTAGTATGGGCGTAGGGAGGAGGGTGGTGGGTGGTTGTGGCGATGATGGGAAAAGCGGGATAGGAGGGAGGGGGAGTGAGGGGTGCAGATAAAGAAGCTGTACTGTGTACAGATGGGTGTCAACTGAAAAACAAAAAACAACAACAACGTTATGTTTTATTATTAACATCTTTTGAATGATTGCTTCAAAACTTTTGACAACATCTTTCCTGAAGCGTATGGATGTCACAAGCCTCCTCAAAATTCATCCAAACACTTCAAACTATCCACATCATATTAAAACAAAAAAATCGATGTACTCTTTCTATACATTCCACTAGAACATGGCATGATATACAAAGTCAGACATCTATTCAGTGACCTTCGCGGGCCAGTACACTACATCCACTGTTAAAAAGCTACATTCAAATGCGAACAAAAACCAACCGAAACACCCTCCAACCAAAATCGAACTGCTGTTACAGTAATCGGTAGTCTAGAGGTAACGCGCCTGTCTAGAAAGCGAAAAGTCCGGGTCGAAAGTGTGCGGTGGTTTGAATCCCGTTTGGGCCCGAAACTGCCCCCCCCCCCCCCCCAATTCATTAGACCATGAGTGGTGGTCTGGGCGCTAGTCTTTCGGATGAGACGATAAACCGAGGTCCCGTGTGTTACACATTATTCAGTGCACGTAAAAGAACCCACGGCAACAAGAGAGTTGTCCCTGGGAAAATTCTTAGAAAAAAGCCACTCTGGTAGGGAAACAAATACAGTTGCAGACAGGAAAAGGAAAAAAAAATGGATGGCGCTGCTTTTGTGGCGACGTGCTCTCCCCGGGGAGAGCAGCCCGAATTTCACGCAGAGAAATCTCGCGACTTAAAGTGGTGTAAATAAATAAAGTAAATAAATCAATCAATCAATCTAGTTTTCTTTGCCACAACATGTTGATGTGGTTTTGGCCATGTTTGTGTTCTACAAGTTGTTACATACCACGCGGGCTTTTATTACATACAGCTTCTTTAACAGTGGAGGGTGGGCGGTGGGGGAGGCTCAACCACTTTAACGGCCACGACATCTGACTCGAGATCTGACTTATAATTATTTAATAAAGACAATACCACAAATCGTTGGCCATGATAAACGTTCAAAAGTCAGTTGTACAAAGAAAAAACTGGCGAGGCTAAGTCAGTCAGTTGTACACAGTCAGTCAGTTGTACAAAGTCAGTCAGCTGTACACAGTCAGTCAGTTGTACAAAGTCAGTCAATGTACTGAGAAAAACTGGTGAAGCTAAGTCAGTCAGTTGTACAAAGTAAGTCAGTTGTACACAGTCAGTCAGTTGTATAAAGTCAGTCAGTTGTACAAAATCAGTCAGTGGTACAAAGTCAGTCAGTTGTACAAAGTCAGTCAGTTGTACAAAGTCATCCTTTGTACAAAGTCAGTCAGTTGTACTGTCAGCCAGTTGTACAAAGTCAGTCAGCTGTACTAATAAAAACTAGAGAAGCTAAGTCAGTCAGTTGTACAAAGTCAGTCAGTTGTACAAAGTCAGTCAGTTGTACAAAGTCAGCCAGTTGTACAAAGTCAGTCAGTTGTACAAAGTCAGTCAGTTGTACAAAGTCAGCCAGTTGTACAAAGTCAGTCAGCTGTACTAAGAAAAAAACCTGGCGAAACTAAGTCAGTTGTCGAAAAGGTTTTGATCTGAGGGCATGGGCTTGAATCTTCGATGAGCTGTTCCGAATGAAGAGATTCCCCCCGTAAACTTCACATCATTTCCGACTCCACTCACTCCTCAACCATCAACTGACCGACAACTGTTCTTTAGGTGAAGCCATGAACAAGGTTTCCGGGCGAAACAGCTCGGAAAAAATCTTTGTTTAGCGAGGCTCAAGGCCTCTCCCGCTCAAACTAATACACACTGTGCACAAACAAAGTAGGCTAGCTACGATTGAATAACCCAAACATACCTAGCATGCTTGCATTCTGAAGTCTGCTGAGAAATGGGCTCCGCCATGTTTGACTTGGCACAAGATACCTGGCCTGAAAATCCCCGTGCAGTGTTTAAAATGACTCCCTCGGAAGGTAAGGGAGAGGTCAGGTCATGTCTCTTATAAATTTGGTGTCAGCTATGCTAAAAGATGACAAATAAGTGAGTGAAATAATAATAATAATAAATGGAATTTATATAGCGCTATATCTTGCAAATACAAATCAGAGCGCTTGGAATGGGGTCATCTCTGATTTACTGCGAAACAGAGTGGATCACGTTGTGTTGTCCATTTAATGGGATGATGATGATTATCTTCTTCTTCTTCTACGTACTTCGGGTGTGGTCAGATCATCACAATTATATCTGAAGTGCGTTGCTGCATTTTTTAACGATTGGTGGCACTTTTATGTCTTCGCAGATTTACGTTGTAGTTTAATGCTGCGAAGAAGCCACTCCCCGCCGGGGACACTATTCATTCCTTCATTGTCCCCCCCTCCCCCCTACAGGTATGCATTTGCATGCACAGAGAGCGAGAGAGAGAGAGAGAGAGAGAGAGAGAGAGAGAGAGAGAGAGAGCGAGAAAGAGAGAGAGAGAGAGAGAGAGAGAGAGAGAGAGAGAGAGAGAGAGAGAGAGAGAGAGAGAGAGACAGACAGACACAGAGCGATAGATAGACAGAGACACACACACATACGCTCCCGCACACACACAAAGAAAACATTCATCTGTGCCTTCTCATCCCCTTAATTCTGGCGCATTTTCAGTACACACACACACACACACACACACTTACAGATACACACACACACACAAAGAGAATATTAATCTGTGCCTTTTCATCCCCTTATTTCTGGCACATTTTCAGTACACGCACACACACATACACACAAACACACACACTCAAAGAGAATATTCATCTGTGCCTTCTCATCCCATTATTTCTGGCACATTTTCAGTAGTGGCCGCCCATCATCACGCAGTTTATCATCATCTGCCTCATAAATAACATATTCCGCACTGACCGTTACGAGCTAACTGCGTAGAAGTTGGTCACCTTTATCGTCTGCTGCTATTCCGCGACCAGGAAGAGGGGGGGGGGGGGGGTTGGGGAGAGGAGGAGGAGAAGGAAGAGGAGGAAGAAGAGGAGGAAGAGAGGGAAGAAGAGAGGAAGAAGAGGGGAAGATGAGGAGAAGGAGAAGGAGAAAGAGAAGGAGGAGGAGAAAGAGAAGGAGGAAGAGGAGGAGGAGGAAGAGGAGGAAGAGGGGAAGAGGAGAAGGAGGAAGAAGATGATGAAGAGGAGAAGGAGGATGAAGAGGAGAAGGGGGAGGAGGAGGAAGAGGAGGAGGAGAAGGAGGAAGAAAAGGAGGAAGGGAAGTGTGAATAGGAATGGTTTACTGCAAAGGCCTTGGCCACGCTTGAATGGAAAAACACGCTAGCACATAACATTTCTTGAACCTTAACAATTCTTTTGGTAATATCGGAAATTTCACTAATCAAAGGACAAACAGTATTCCAAAGTTTAAAAGTCTTACACAAGTGAATAGTGAAATGATTTGCATCGACTTTTTTTAATGTGAGAAGCAGAACTAGCCAATCAAGAAACGATTTGATGAAAACAAATTTTTAAGGGTGGAAACTGCTCTCTGTATGCTAGTGTAAACACAGGCCAAACCAGGGCATCTTTCTGTAAACACAGACCAAACCAGGACAGCTTTCTGTAAACACAGGCCAAACCAGGACATCTTTCTATAAACTCAGGCCAAACCAGGACAGCTTTCTGTAAACACAGGCCAAACAAGGACAGCTTTCTGTAAACACAGGCCAAACAAGGACAGCTTTCTGTAAACACAGGCCAAACCAGGACAGCTTTCTGTAAACACAGGCCAAACCAGGACAGCTGAGTTCTGTAAATCTACAGGCCAAACCGTGAGAGTTGATTTTTCTAACACGGCCAAAGTGTTTTTCGCCTTCGACAGCAATGCCACAAAGGGAGACAAACCAAATCTCTCTCTCCGTTGCTTGCTTGTAGTAGATGTCATATTTTCAGTTCTGAGAAGCTTAATCTACTTTTAGTGATTATTCTTCTCAGGTGCCTTTCTTTTTTGTATTTGCCAAGTCCAAAGACACAGAATTACTTAGGTTATATACATAGCATGCTTGTCACAATCTATTTTTAATATACATAGCATGCTTCACACAATCTAGTTTTAGTTTGAGTGCCATTCCTGGCACTGACGGGCAATTTACCTGTCACGAAAAATACACAAATATTATGCTTGATTCTAAACACCTTGATTGAGCCTCACATAATGAAACCATGTTCAAACAATTTCCTTCTAACTTTAGCTGCCCATTTCCCCTTTCCTTTTTCTTCAAATATACACTATTTCTTCTAAACTTTTGAGAGGAATCTATGTTGTTCCATTTGAGTTAGGTTAACCCCCCAAAAAAAACAACAACAAAAAACCCCCAAACAACCCCGAATGGTTTTGACAACCAAAATAATTTGCTCTGGATAAACGACCAGTATCTCCATAAGTAAGATGGTTTGGCGTTTTCAACAATACACCAAAACTTTTTTTATGGGCAAACAAATGAAGTTTCTCACTGTGATCAGCATCAAGTCCTCAGACTTCAGAACCGTGCAGTTATCACTGGCTGAACATAGCAAATCAAATGATTTGACAAATATATTATGAACAGAATGATTCTTCAGTTTCGTTAAATAATGCGTAATCGACAAGAATGCTCTTTTTTGCATTACTTACAAGATCTTTACAGGAAAAAACCCACCGAAACACTTACGTGTTGAATACAGAATCACGTCGAAGTCAGATGCGCCGGGCCTGGCTTGTCAGGCGCTTAACGGCAGCGTAACGCATTTTCGCTCATTTGATAGGGAAAAAAGTTGCTGTCTGAGCGTTCGACGACGACGACGACGAAGAAGAAAAGATGATATCGGTACCTAAGTCAAAGTCAAGTCAAGTCAAAAGCACTTTAATCATCCCACGAAGGGCAATTACAATACTGACTGGCACACTGACACGCATAAAAAATCTCAAATTACCTAAATACCTATATGCACTGACAAAAGTGTGATATCAACACAGAAATTGCACTTTTCTCATATGTGTGAGTATGTGCGTGCATACACAAGAACATGTGTATGCGCGCGCGTGCATATTTACCTGAAAAAATGTATGTGCGCCTGTGTGTTTGTGTGCGTGTATGTATGTATATATAAGCTTGTCTGTGCTGTGTGCGCTGTTTTATCCTTGTGTGCAGTTTGCTCTGCAGTTCTACTAGGTCACAGGTTGTCCTAGGTATCTTACCATTCTCATGTCAACAGCAAGAAAAGACATAAATTAGAATTTAATACAAATTGCCATGGAGGAATTACGTAGGACTTTTGTACAACTGACAACAACGAGATCACAATCCAGTAAGCCCACAGCATGGAACCACACGTTTAACATTTCACTCAATACATCACCACAGGATTAAAAAAAACACCTACACAGACATGTATCAACAAAGGATGAGAATTGTAAATCATGCTAACATACAGAGACAAAATTGAAGCAGTTGTACGTGTTAACAAAAAGTGTAGATTTTTGTACGTTGTATCACCATGAGATTAAGATTCTATATTGATGTCTCATCAACAGGAGATAATTCCATACTAGTGTATCACCATGAGATTAAGATTCTATATTGATGTCTCATCAACAGGAGATAATTCCATACTAGTGTATCACCATGAGATTAAGATTCTATATTGATGTCTCATCAACAGGAGATAATTCCATACTAGTGTATCACCATGAGATTAAGATTCTATATTGATGTCTCATGAACAGGAGATAGTTCCATACTAGTGTATCACTATGAGATTAAGATTCCATACTGATGTCTCATCAACAGGAGATAATTCCATACTAGTGTATCACCATGAGATTAAGATTCTATATTGATGTCTCATCAACAGGAGATAATTCCATACTAGTGTATCACCATGAGATTAAGATTCTATATTGATGTCTCATCAACAGGAGATAATTCCATACTAGTGTATCACCATGAGATTAAGATTCCATACTGATGATGCCTCATCAACAGGAGATAATTCCATACTAGTGTATCACCATGAGATTAAGATTCCATACTGATGTCTCATCAACAGGAGATAATTCCATACTAGTGTATCACCATGAGATTAAGATTCCATACTGATGATGCCTCATCAACAGGAGATAATTCCATACTAGTGTATCACCATGAGATTAAGATTCCATACTGATGATGCCTCATCAACATGTGAGAATTTCCTACAAACTCAGGAACTCAATTCCATCCACTGTCAAGAGCCAACAGGTACGTATCCTGTATCATGCATTACCAAGCGATAAGAATTTCATCGTAAAAAAACTATCACCAACAGGCAAAGCTTCTTCCAAATAAAAAACTTAACGACGGACCCTACAGCCAAGTAGTTAAGAGGATCCGACCTCAATCCCATGGGTCCGTGAAGTCGTGGGTTTGAATCCCAGCGTCAGCGTCTGGTGAATTCAGGGTGGGGATTTTTACGATCTCCCGGGTCAGCTTTAGTGCCTTGTTTCCCCTCGAGTGTGTACACGTGCAGAGGGTCAAATATAATTATACGTTGAAGATCCCCTAACTCATGTCAGCGTTCGGTGGGTTACGGAAACACCAACATACCCAGCATACAACCCCGAAGTCGGAATGCGGCTACCTTCATGTTGGGCAAAAACGGCCGCATACGCAAAATTTCACCATTGGTGAACCTCGGAGCTCTAGCCGATGAACTTCAAAGAAAAAAACAACAACAAAACCTTACTGATAAACTGAAATCATACGCAAAAGATTACCAGGGGGTTCAAATTCTGTAAAACGTGTTTCAAATGGGATTACGTTGCCGAAAAATAAATCAATGATAAATAACGATTTTGTACATTGTGTTACTGCAGGGTCACAATCCAGGCCAATGGATGACTGCGGGATTAAGTGTCGTGGTAAAATCTCATCACTGTGTTTGATTTCTGTACACATTTCCACCGCAGGATTTGAAATCCGTTAAACTCGTGACCAACACGAGTACAAGGAGTGGCCATGAGATCATTTACATTGAACATAATCTATCCTCCATGGAATAAACTTTCTGTTCCAATTCATACGAGGGATTTGAATCCTGCACAGCTAATCGCAAAGCTCAGGGATATCTTGTAATTTATCACACAAGAGATGTAAACCCGTACAATTTATCACCAAAGGTTTGTCAACCACGTAAATTAATCACCAACAGTCAGCATCATTTTACAATTTGTAAAGAAAGGATATAAATTTTCCTACAATTCAATACAGCTTTGACTTTTTTTTTTATCACCAAAGACTTGTAATTGAAGACTTAAACGCTGTATAATCTGTGCATCATTCATTATGTGTGCTTTATTTATCAAGAGATAATCGGAAACGAATTTTATTTAAACTGCGAACAAGTAAATGAAGAAAAAAAGCTCCAAAATCCCCCTAACTGAATGAAAACCTAAGATTGAAGAAAACCCCCCAAAACTAACATCATTTCGACTAACAAGCAAACAAACCAGGAAAAACCAATCCAGACAAATTTAACAAAGCGTAGATTTGATTTGAGGAAAATGACATTAACAAAGGAAAAACAATTATACCCCCCCCCCCCCCTAACTAGATTTTAACAAATGGGGGAGGGGGTGGGGGAGAAAAGAAAAGGCGTTTAGAAATATGACAAAACCCGTACATTATAATTTTAGTTTTCAGAAAAACTGAGAAATAATTCTGACAGCAAATATTGTTTAGCTCATCACAAAAAGTTACCGCGTATAACAACAGAAACCAGTGACTTGAGAAACAGAGGGTGGAGCACGCAGGGATCTCTATCGTAGTAGTACACATCAGTTGGCAGACACACAACTGAAAACAAGTTTTCTTCTGAAAAAAAGAGAGACCAGGGGGCAAGTGCGTCAACAACACTGACCAAACACAGACACAGATTTCGTACAGTTCGGACAGTGACACAAGCGTCATGTGGAACATTGAAGGATACAGAAGATAGTTGAACACTTGCACAATGAAAACAACGTTTGTGAGTCCATTGATGATTGAAGGGAGACAAAACAGGCTGACAATAACATAGTACTTTCCCTTGGATGTTACCGACCGGGGGGATTTAAAGAACCGTTCTATACACATTTCTGTTCTATTGAGTGTCGTACGCTTTAATGACATTGACAATTACACGAAAAGAACCCACTTCAACTTATACACACGTGTAAACGCAGGCGCATGCTCGCGCGTACACACACACACACACACACACACACACCTCATTCATACGCATCCCTCAAAAGCGCTTTACACACCACACAAATCACACACAACGAAAACCAAAAAAACCAAATTCATCTCTCAACAATATCATTACTCAATAACACGCAATACCAGCGGACATGACTTCACCACCAAGATTGATAAAGATAACCCACAAGAAATTGTCATTTCCAACAACAAAAAATAAAAGAGTTAGACTAATTTTCTTACAGAGACATCACTAATTTCAGCACCGTGTTATCTATCTAACAATACCCTCAGGTTCAGTTTCGCGGGCAACTTCAAATTTAAATTTTAATTTGCCCGCGAAACACGCTAACTGTCTATACAGTGTTACTAGTTTCGATAGATTTTCTACAGATCGTCTTGAACTACAGAAACTGGTGCTACATGTTTTTTCTCTAACTTCTATTATAATACAATTTCCGATATACCCGGGGAGGTAACGGAAGCCTGTGACTTTTTTTTCAGGAGCAGCGTGGTTTGATACTGGGGGGAAAAAAACCCTAACATCTTCATGGCATACACAGCTTTAACGAAATGTTATTGTTTTTAGTTATCAAATGTTATTTTTCTGCCTGTGAAAGATTTCGTTTTTGAACGTATACATATAATCCCCCTAAAACCGCAAAAAATATTTGGGATCGTACAATATACTGTTTATAGGAAAAAAACGGAAAAAAAGATCAACCGATACTTTATGTCTGGGTTAATATTTAAGCAAGCATCTTCATACTATGTCTTAATTAAGTGGGTGAAGATTTCTGGTCCAGTTACATACATTCTGTTGAGGGCCTTTATCACTTTCATCATCATCATCATCATCATCCTTATCACCATCATCAATATCTTTCATCATAATAACATTGATAATAAAGAAATTGACTTTCCACATATTGTTCCGATTCACTTCTTCTCTTGCATTCATTCTTTCCACATATTCTTTTTGTATCAATAATAGTAATAACAACAATAAGATATCTTGCCAAAATAGGGTGCAAAACACACACACACACATGTTGCTAATAATTGTCAGCACAAGCCCAAACTGGCTTTCACTGCCATAAGTTAAAGACCTAGTACCTATCTCCAAAGAGCAAAGTACATAAAGAACTTTAAAAAAATGAAAAGAAAGGAAAAAAAACAGACATTTAACATAAGCGCAACAATCAGCAATACTCTCACACTCCACTAACGTTTCCTGCGCAAGAGCAGTCACGACCGTCTTCATAAAGGCCAAAGATATTACCAGAGATCTTAGAGCTATGCGATTACCAAGCAGTCTTCGTGTCGAAAAGATAAGTATGCTTGCAATGAAGGCCAAGACATCTCACCAAGAAAAGAGTATTTGTGTTCCAAAATGACTTTTTTTGGGCCTATATGTCACAAGTTATAGCTTTGACTGCGTTTGATTCTTGGAATATCCATGACTTTTTTCCTATGCGTCACAATATTTAGCTTTGACTGCGTTTGATACTTCGAATATCCAATTGTGTCGGTATAAAAAAACAGTGTTAATATTTGAGCTTTCAGCATAGGATTCACCTTCCGTAAAACATTACTATTTTTTTCCAGAAATGAAAGTCATACATCTTGCATTTACTTCAAACAGCAGTGGTCCATTCCTAGACTGTGTGTTACTTCTGTGGACACACTGAGGTGGTAAGAGCTAGACTGACAACTTCAAAATACAATCCACCGTCAACTATATAATTTTTTTTTTTAACTTCAAGAAACCGGCTTCGGGCCTACAGCAGACGGGAGGCAACCCCTTACAAGACTGTCATATGATTTATCTCCCTTTGTACTAGTAAGAAATTAATGAAAATGTCTGGAAAAAAAATTCGTAGACTTACATTAGTTATC
Source organism: Rapana venosa (assembly GCA_028751875.1). NCBI lineage: Eukaryota > Metazoa > Mollusca > Gastropoda > Neogastropoda > Muricidae > Rapana > Rapana venosa. The sequence goes on from CM054138.1 coordinate 33,456,856, forward strand.
TTCCATTACAGACAAGTCATAGTTTTGATCGTTTCGCTATAGTTGTTGTCATGAAATATATCGATTACAAAATATTCGTGTTTATAGTTTGTCACCTTTGATTTAGGTAGAAGACGCCTTGCTATCAGAATGAAATCGTAGCAGCTAAGTTCTGATTACTCCAGACAAACACCACAACACACACACAACACACACAACAACACATAAGAGATCAAACACTCACTCTGCTTACTTTATTACACAAGAGAAACTACAACTGAAGTCATTTTTAGGTAAAGTCATTCTCCATTTTTATGAATTCTCCAATAGTTGCCTTTCCATTTCCAATTTGAAAAAAAACACCCACACTTAGTAACATATTTGTGAACGCTATAAAATAAACGAAACCAGTATCTCAGATATATAATAAAAAATCTCTCTTTTTTAAAAAAAATCCCATCGCTTCAAACAATTGTGCTACGTACCAATCCATTCATCGATCTCCACAGTAACAATTTAAACCCTATTCCAAACTCCATCGCTTCAAACAATTTTTCTACGTGCCAATCCAATCCATTCATCTCCACACAGTAATAATTTAAACCCTATTCCAAACTCCATCGATTCAAACAATTTTTCTACGTGCCAATCTAATCCATCCATCCATCTCCACACAGTAACAATTTAAACCCTATTCCAAACTCCATGGCTTCAAACAATTTTTCTACGTGCCAATCCAATCCAATCCAATCCACCCATCCATCTCCACACAGTAACAATTTAAACCCTAATTCCTTTCGACTACTACCTTTTTGACCATACCCCAAATCCAAACCACTGCTTCTTTTCCTTGATCGAATAAAAGGCCAACAAACTAGAGTGGTGCTAAGAGAGCGAGGGAACGAGAGAGCAAGAGAGAGACGTTACGGTTGATGGTTCTTCTCCTGCTGCTGGGAGTCTGGACCCCTAGTGAGGAAGCCCCACACTTGCCTGAACACGCTTCGGCCAGGCTCCGACTTGTTGACCTTACCGCCCTTCTCCTCCTCCTCCACTCCCTCCTCCTGCTCCTGCACCCTCCACAGCCCTGTCACAGCCTTCCACCACCTCCCCCACTCCTCTCATTCCTCCTGGCCCAGGTCTTTGGTCTGGAAGGACTGGTAGGTGCCTACCTGGCCGGTGGAGCCAGCCCCGCCGTGGGCGGTGGTCTGGTGGTGGTTCTCCTGGTCGTCCACCTGCTTGCGGTACTTGCTGGCCGTGCCGGAGCTGTCGCGCAGGCGGGACTGTTCGTCGTCGCAGCCGTCGCTCTTGAGGTAGAAGTGGAAGCCCACGTTCAGCTCGGGGATTTCGTACAGCACGGAGAGCATCACCATCATCATCAGCAGTCCTAGCAGCAGGTAGACTGCGGAGGGTGGGAGGAGAAACAACAAAAGCGTGTGTGGAGTTGTATTAATATAATAATAATAGTAATTATAATAAATGGCACATAAACAGAGCTGATGGAATAGAAAAGCAAATATTGTGTGGAAAGATTTGTGGTACCAGAGACAGAGGAAGACAACGCACAAAATACACAGACAGTCTGGATAGCTACGCAACGAGGAAAGAATCCCCCCAACGATGAACTCATCAGGAGAACTGACAACAGAGAGGAATGGAAGGCCATGATCGCCGATGTCTGCAACAGACCTGGCACATGAAGAAGAAGAATAATAAATGGAACTTATATAGCGCTATATCTTGCAAAGACAAAATCAATCATGGCGTGTTATTGGTAGAAATGGTTGAATCAGACAGTACCGTAAAGGGAATACATAAATATAACAAAATGATGTGAATAGTCTTGAATCCTAGAGCAGTAAGTTTGAGAGTTCAAGCGTCTTTTAAAGTATTTTTTACCCATGAAAAAAAAAGAAATAATACTGAGTACTATACTGGTAATATTACTGGGGACGGGACAGCTCAGTGATCAGAGCACTCGCTTTCCCCGAGCTAAGGGTCAGCATCATTCAGCGTGGTTACCAAGTAGATGGGTGACCTTCTGCGCGCCTTGGCTTAAGTACAGTCCCCCAGTTCACCCAACTGTAAATGAGTACCTGCCTTCTTTAGGGTAAGGGAAGGTAAAGCAGCGAGGTAGAGGAGATGGGCGCCACCCTAAAAATTCTGGCCCCTGGAGAAGCTGAGGTCTCCGACATCTCGCTTCCTAACGACCGCATGCATAGGTTATGGGAACACTTTTACGTTTTTAACTACTATAATTATAAGCTGCGAGCTTGTTGCTGTAGTCACGGATTGTGTTG
>CM054138.1:33464131-33476631 GCA_028751875.1 Rapana venosa
TGCTTTATTTTGGGTTTACATCCAGTCTCCGTGTGTATGCGATTTTGTTAATGTCACCTGTTCCCACTGGCACACAATGGCCTACTCTTTCGAAAAGTGGAACAGGATTTAACGTGTGCGCAAGTTGTTCTGCGTGCGTTCGCACACGGGGCCTCGGTTTATAGTCTCATCCGAAGGACTTTTTTTTTTTTGGGGGGGGGAGGGGGATTCGAGTCTGCACCGATGTTAACTCCAGGGGAAAAATCCTCTTGAACGGGATTCGAATCCGGGTCGTCAGATTGCGAGCGCAATACTTTAACCACTAGGCTATCCCGTCCCCCTATAAACTTAGATACAGAACGCACAGTGAACCTGATACAACATAATCCCAATATCAGTAGCAATTTTAGCTTTTTATTTATGTAAAGCCTTTAGAAAAAGCGATATTGTGTTGTCATAGTTTTTTTCTCCACTGTAGATTTGTTTGCAATTGTTCGTCACAGCTGTGTTTTACAGTGTATTCCCATCACTATTTGTTAATTTGATCAGCAACCCCTTTAATGTATGGGCCACTGGCCTGTTTATGAATAAAGCTTCTCATTGTTCTCTGTCTCTCTCTCCCTCTCTCTCTCTGTCTCTCTCTTTCTGTCTCTTTCTCTTTTTGTGTGTGTGTGTGTGTGTGTGTGTGTGTGTGTGTGTGGTGTGTGTGTGTATGTGTGTGTGTGTGCATGTGTGTGTATGGAATCTGAAGATAACATTCCACACTACAACCCACCACAGCGCACTGCAATGAATACATTGCAGCACTCTATATATTGCAATTCTATGGGATACAATGCAATCAAGGACAACAGGATACAACACAACACAACACAGAACAATTCAATACAACACAAAATAATGCACTCTTAATGCAATCCAGTATAACACAATACAACACAACACAACAACACATACAACACAACACAATTCAATTCAACCACAAAATATTGCATTCCTAATGCAATCCAGTACAACACAGCACAACATAGAACAATTGAATACAACGCAAAATATTGCATTCTTAATGCAATCCAGTACAACACAACACAGCATAACATAGAACAATTCAATACAACACAAAATATTGCATTCCTAATGCAATCCAGTATAACACAATACAACACAAACAATTCAACAAAATATTGCATTCTTAATGCAATCCAGTACAACACAACATAGAACAGTTCAATACGACACAAAATATTGCATAATCCAGTACAACACAACACAACACAGCATAACAGAGAACATTTCAATACAACAGAAAATATTGCATTCTTAATGCAATCCGGTACAACACAATACAATTCAATTCAACACAAAATATTGAAATCTTAATACAGTCCAGTACAACACGACACAACATAACACAGAACAATTCAATCCAACACAAAATATTGCATTCCTAATGCAATCCAGTACAACACAACATAACATAGAACAATTCACTACAGCACAAAATATTGCATTCTTACTGCAATCCTGTACAACACAACACAGAACAATTCAATACAACACGAAATATTGCATTCTTAATGCAATCCAGTACAACACAACACAGAACAATTCAATACAACACAAAATATTGCATTCTTGATGCAACCCAGCACAACAAAAGACAACACAACACAGAACAATTCAATACAACACAAAATATTGCATTCTTAATGCAATCCAGTTCAACACAACACAGAACAATTTAATACAACACAAAATATTGCATTCTTAATGCAATCCTGTGCAACACAACAAAACACATAACAATTCAATACAACACAAAATATTGCATTCTTAATACAATCCAGTACAACACAACACAGCATAATACAACACAACACAGAACAATTCAATTCAACACAAAATATTGCATTCCTAATGCAATCCAGTACAACACGACACAACATAACACAGAACAATTCAATCCAACACAAAATATTGCATTCCTAATGCAATCCAGTACAACACAACACAACAAAAATTCAACACAAAATATTGCATTCCTAATGCAATCCAGTACAACAAGACACAACACAACACAGAACAATTCAATACAACACAAATAATGCATTCTTAATGCAATCCAGTACTACAAGACACAACACAAGCGAACCCAAGATACACCCGTCACATCCTATACAATACAAACCCAAAACAATATAACACCAAAACAATACAACACAAAAACACAGTCCAATATGATACTGCTTGCCTTTGTTCAGTACGTAACTAGGTCAAATAATGCCTGTACAAAGAGAACAAAAATAACAGCGACACAATAATTATCTGTTTTGTGCATCTAAAGATTCCTACACCCTGTACATTTTACAGGGAACTAAGCCCCAAAGGCAAGTTTACAAAACCCTTAAAAACACACGGGGGGCTGGTTGGGAAAAAAAACACATGAAGCCCTTAAATTTCCCCTTTCCCCAAAATTAAAAAAAATAAAATTTAAAAAAAAAAAAAATTAAAAAAAAGAACGTGAAGGAAGGGGGCGTTAAGAAATTGTTTTTTTTTTTTGTTTTTTTTTTATTCTCGGGTTTAAAAGGCTAACATTAACAAGGCAGGGTTTGTCTGGTCAAAATGCGGGGAAAATTCAATAAAAAAAATGAACCCAAAAAAAAGCTAAACAAGCATGTACATACAACTCCCTCTCTCTTTTCCCCCCCTCTCTCCCCTTTCCCCCCTTCCCCCTTCTCCCTTCCCCCCCTCCCTCCCCCTCTCCCCTTTTCCCCCCTCCTCTCCCCCCCCCCTCCTTACTTCCCCCTTTTCTTCCCCCCCCCCCTCCCCCTCTCCCCCTCCCCTCTCTCCCCCCCCCTCCCCCCTTTTTTCTCCCCCCTCTCTCCTTCCCTTTTCCATCTTCCCCCTCCCCTCCCCCCCTCCCCCCTCCCTACTTCCCCCCATCTTTTTCTCCCCTTTCCCCCCCCCCCTCTCTCCCCCTCCCTCCCCCTTCGGGTAGATATAAAAACCGGGTGCCCCCCTGTCGAAGCCGCAGAACAACCCGCGAAAACGTTTTTTTCCTGTTCCGCTTTTTTGAAAGAGTTTTTCCATTGTGTGCCGGGGGGAACAGATGGGCCCCAATTTACCAAAACCCCCTAAACGGGGACTGGATGTAAAAAAAAAACCGGGGGCATTAATTATTCCCCCCCCCTTAAAAAAGAATAAATTTAAAAATAAATTAAAATTAAAACCCCCAAAACCCCCCTGCCCCCCCCCCCCTCCGCCCCCCACCCTCCTCCCCCCCCCACCCCTTTTTCTCCCCTCCCCCTCCCCCCCACCCTCCCCCTCCTACCCCCCCCCCCCCTTTTCCCCCCCCCCCCCTCCACCCCCTCTCCCTTTTCCCCACCAAAACCCCCTCCCCCCCCTCCCCCCCCCCCCCCAAACCCCCCCCCCCCCCCCCCCCCAACCCCCCCCCTCCCATCCCCCCCCCCCCCCCCCCACCCCCCCTCCCTCCCCCCCCCACCCCCCCCCCCCCCCCTCCCCCCACCCTCCCCCCCCCCCCTCTCCCCCCCCCCTCTCCACCCCCCACCCCCCCCTACCCTCTCCCCCCCCCTCTCTCCCCCCCCCCTCCCATCTTCCCTCCTCCCCCCCCCTCTCCCCACCCACCCCACCCACCCCCCCCCTCCCCCCCCCACCCCCCCCACCCACCCTCCCCCACCCTCTCCCTCCCCTCCTCCCCCCCCCACCCCCCCCCCCCCCCACCCCTCCTCCCTCCCCACTCTCTCTCTCCCACACAAAAAACTCACAAGTGGTGGCCACTTTGTACATAGCGCGGTGCGGCTGTTCGGCGTTGTCCCCAGGGATGAAGTCGCCCAGGCCTATGGTGGTGAGGGAGATGAAGCAGTAGTAGAAGGCGTCCAGATAGTTCCAGGAGGGCTCCAGGGCCGTGTAGATGCCGGCAGGCACCAGCATGAAGAAGACCACCAGCAGCAGCACCGTCAGCATCAGGTGCAGCAGCTGTATGTGGAAGGCCTGAGAGGGGAGAGAGAAGAGACGCGCGGGAGGAGAAAAGACAATGACAATTTTTTTCTTTTCTTTCGAGGATAATGAATAATAATGATAATAATAATAATAATAATAATGTATGGAATTTATATAGCGCTGAATCTTGTAAAGCCACAAATCAAAGCGCTCAGATGACTTTTTTGGGGTTTTTTTTTTTTTGGCGTGTGTATGTGGTTTTTAAAATTTTGTCATCTGTTCCCACCGGCATACAATGGCCTACTCTTCCGAAAAGCGGAACAGGATTTAACGTGTGCGCAAAATGTTCTGCGTGAATAAGCACCCATGTGCTTTTTTACATCCAGTCCCCGCCCTTAGGGATATATATCTATATCTATATATATATCTATATATATATATATCTCTCTCTCTTTTTAAAATATATATATGAGAGGAGAGAGAGAGAGAGAGAGAGAGAGAGAGAGAGAGTGTGTGTGTGTGTGTGTGTGTGTGTGTGTGTGTGTGTGTGTGTGTGTGTGTGTGTGTGTGTTGGGGTGGAAATTTAACCCAAGTCTGTTCGAATTTTTTGTCCCACCTGCTGGAGGGGTAGGAAGATAAAGAAGAGTGAGTTGGTGAGTTGGGTTATGGGTATGGTGTAGTTGTCTGGAGTGTTGTGTGCTGTGGTGGTGGTTTGTGGTGGTGTGGGGGTGGTTTGTGGTGTAGACGAGGCTGTAAACCAATGTCTTATGTACAAAACAGACAGACAGACAGACAGACAGACACACACACACATATACGCACGCACGCGCTTGCACACGCACACACACGCAAGCATACACACACACAGATGACCTCAGACACATGCACGACTGCGCACTCATGCATGTTAATATTCTACAAAAGCTTTGGAATAATATCTATTGTGGTAAACCTGGTATATACACAGCTATCAACCCTCCCCCTCCATTTGTAAAAAAACAAACTCAAAAGACCGACAAAAAACTCCAAACCCCAAACAAACCACAAAAAAGCCCAACAACAACGAAATAAACAACAACAGCAACAACCCCCCCTCCTACACACAACACACACACACACACAAAACACACACACACCACAACACACACACACACACACACACACAACGGGCACACACACACACGGACACCAACATACACACACACCCACACACACACAACTAATTATCATTAAAGTGAGCAGACGTAAAATCGAACACATACACATACGGACACACACACACACACACACACACACACACACACACACACACACAACACACACACACACACACACACACGGACACACCACACACACAAACTAAATATCACTTAAAGTAAAGCAGACGTAAAATCGAACACAACACACACACGACACACACACAACACAACCAACCAACCACACACACACACACAACGGACACACAACGGACACACACACACACACACTTAATATCACTTAAAGTGAACAGACGCAAAATCGAAACAACACACACAACACACACACCGCCGCCGGACACACACCAACAAACACACACGCACACACACACACACACACGGACACACACACACACACGGACAAAACAACAACAACAACAATACACAACCAACAACAACCAACCACTAATCTTTGTCCGAGGTCTTTTTATTTTTTATTTTTACTACTACTTTAAACAGAAAGAAAATGTATCGTGTTCTATGGCAGCTTTTTAAATTTTTTAAATTTGATATTTTACCTCGATGTGTTAAAAAAACCCCAGCGACAGTTTGTGAACAGTGTGCTTTATGTCTCTTTCTAAAACAACAAAGACAAAACACGGTGCGGGTAACAGCTGCTTCTGATCCAGCTCATTGCATTTGCCGCTTCATGTGGCAGGCATAGCTGGCTGGCATGATTCGCTCAGGTTCCCTGTGTGTGTTTGGCGGTTTTCGGTTACAGTCTCACAAAGGACCGTGCATTGCTCCTAGTTACTTGTTATTTTTGCATGATCATGATCGTGATCATCATCACCATCGTCGTCGTCGTTTCATGATCTTGATCATCATCATCACCATCGTCGACGTCGTCCTCCTCACCACCACCACCACCACCACCACCACCACCACCACCACCACCACTATCACTGTCACCTCAACCACTTTTCACCATCACCACCACTACTACCACCATCATCATCACTGCCACCACTGTTGTAATCATCAGCATCATTATCATCACGTCATCACTACTTACGATCATTATCATCATCACTCCGCATAACCCCCCACCCCACCATCATTACTACCACAGGAGAAATATTTTTGACATGGTACATAACATAAAGAAAATTAAAATAAAATGAATCCAGATAAGACTGATTCACAAAATTCTAGCCAAAAAAAAAGATATTTAAAGAAAACTATTAAAAGCAATAAATACACATTCTGTAAATCTGAGAAAGAAATTGTTGATCATTCATTCTATACTTGCAGCAGAACTTTTTCATTTTTGGAATGATTCACAAAGTTTTCTTAAACGTAAACTATCCCAATACACATGATCTAGTGCAGTCAAAGGAACAGATATTACGAGTTGATTCTCGATCAAAAAGTAATGAAACACTATTCACTACAACAAAGCCATATACAGATCTAGAGTACAAAAAAGGAAATCCTGTATTTGCCAAAACAAGCATGAGGTACAAAGTTTTGAAACTTAATGGCACTATCACAAACCACTGACTGATGATGATCCGACACTTTTTCAAGAAACTTATTTTAAATCATTTATTTGCTAATATGAGAAAAAGCGTGTTTACACTGTTTCTTTTAAGATCAATCGAGTTTTTTTATACTTTGGATATTTTCAAATCTACATCTGTGTATTTTCCAATGTTTATGTTATGTTTTTTGTTCAGGTAGTGTGATTGTATCTATCTTGATTTGAATTAATAATTATCATATCGATATTATTGATATATCGCATAATACACACACACACACACACACACACACACACACACACACACACACACACACACACACACACACACACACACACACACACACACTCACTCACTCACACACACACACACTCACTCACTCACTCACTTCGTTACTCCGCCAAGGAAGGAAAAAAACCCCAACCCAAGACAGAAAAAATACAGACATCATCATATAGTCTATATACTCACTTTGTACTCATTCCCAAATTTGCGGAAGAGGAAGTAGAGAACGGCCTTGACCGGGACGAGAATGCGCTCCACCAGAGCGGTGAAGAGCACCAGGGTGAGGGGGATGCCCAGGACGGCGTAAATGATGCAGAACGCCTTGCCCGCGTCCGACAGCGGTGTCACCCGACCGTAACCTGGCCACACACACACGTTAAGACCCGGGTCCAGTCACTTTCTTTTTACCAACCCCACACCTCGTGGGTGAATTTTTCACCCAGACCCCTTATGTTTTGACAGGATCACGAATGAAGAATTAACTATGGAGAATGTGCAAAGTTGATGGATGATCTGAAGTCTGTAGCTAGTAGCAATAGACTGCGCTGGTTATGGGCACGTTCAACGGAAAGCAGACCACCACATCATGAAAAGAGCAATGAATTTTGTAGTGGGTGGAAAGAGACCAAAGGGAAGACCTAGCAAAAACCTGGGCTGCCTGTATTGCAGATGATCTTAAGAGAAAGGGGCATAGATAAGGAGGAAGCTCAAAACAGAGAGAGATGGAGAAGGCTCATCAATGTCAAACCTCCCCTGGGAGAAACATGACAAAAAAGGAAGAAGAAGACCCCTATGTTTTGCTTTATTACTCGGGAATTGTTCATGCTGCTGCGCTGAAATTTCGTGACTTTGTCAATAAACATATTATGCCCTACACATCCATAAAAAAATTGTTTTAAAAAAATGACTTAATAATCCCCAAACCTCCCAGTACGCCGTGGGTGTGTGCACACCCAGACTTCCAAAGAGGCTTCTCCACCACCACCACCACAACAACAGTCTCTGCCGCCTGATCAGCGCCACTTTTTTGGCAAAGACGTGGGGAGACGTGCGGACCAATATAATCACCCCTTCCGACCTCGCGGCTTATCCGTTCGCGGCGCACGGCTGTCGTACGGACCACTATATTTCTAGCCTAAAGCCATTATGACATTAGAATGATGTCACTGTCCCGTGAGGCTTCCTACATCCTAGTTGCTATGACACTTGTCCTTGTACTGAGAATTCCTGCTAAAAACACACAGTAAAGATACACACTGATCTGGCCCCCAGGCCTATATATAGCTTTGTCAGATGTTGATGTAAGCTAAAAGCCCATGCCTCCATATTTTTAAAAAAACAACATTTTTATTCAGTTTTATCATATTGTACATTGCTATATATCATGAAATACGGTTTTGTAATGTAGGGGGGAAAACGAGCAATGAGAAATGTTCACCCCAAAAGTATTCACAAAAAAGAGAAGGGAAAATGATAAAAAAAGAAACATGAGGAAAAACAGAAATCCTCCAGTAAAATGTTGTTGAAGGACGCTATATATAGCCGAGTGGTTAAGACCGTTCGATTTCAATCTCACGGGTCCATGAAGTCGTGGGTTCGACTCTTGGGAGCGGCGTCTGGTGAATACAGGGTTGGGATTTTTACGAAATCCCAGGTCAACTTTAAGTTGAGACCTACCAGTGCCTTAATCCCCTTCAAGTCAAGTCAGGTCATGTCAAGTCAAACATTGGGGGGGGGGGGGGGGGGGGGGTGAGGAGGGGGGTTGGGGGAAGGGGATTGTTGCTACTTTTAAACAGATATGTCGAAGTTGTTTTCATTCATGACAAGCTCTTGGCGTAATAATCTACCCCCTCTTTTAAAAAAGAAAAAAAATCCTCTGAGGTCAGAGTATAGCTGCCTACCTGGCAAGGTATTTGAATAGAGTCATACATGTAAGACTTCTCACTTAGTGTGTACTTTCAATATCACACGTAATTCCAAAAGAAAATTAATTTAACTATGTTCCAGGTGACTCCCATCTGGGAAACATGCGCAACAATAACAACAGTTGCAGACAGGAAAAGACAACAAAAAATAATGGGTGGCGCTGCTCTTGTGGAGACGCGTTCTCCCAAGGGAAGAGCAGCCCGAATTTCATGCAGAGAAATCTGCCGTGACTTAAAGTGGTATACTATAGGCCAACTACTATACTATACTATACAACAATACCAACAACAACATACACTGATTAACAAACATCTTCTGTAATTTTATTTTATTCGCTTATTCATTTGTTTGCTGTTGCCTCATCTTCTGCCCCCTGCCACTACCGCTGCTTCTATCCCCACTCACACCCCACGCCTGGCTTGTTTTGCTAACCCCTCAGAGCCATAGATCCCAGACACCTGCCAATGTTGGGCTGCCATCAAGGCACCAGCCCGAGGATGCCCTGCAATGCTGCTGGGTCACTTTGGTGGTGATCAGTGGTGCATCTTTTGTGTCAAATTACGCCTATAACTCCTAACAGGCATACGTACCCCATTATTAGCTTAATCATGATCACAAGAACTGAATGATAGGGTACACAGCTCTGGAATAAAGATATTTGGGCGAGAAAAAGTGTCGCCACTAGACTTGCGCCACCTTTGTTGAAAAAAACCAAACCCATGTGGGCTTGCATACCTATTTCCCTTTGACAGTGGTTATTTTCTGCAGAGTTTTGCCAAGAACAGCTCTCTTGTTTCCGCATGTTCTTTTACGTGTGCTAGATGCATGCTATACACGGGGCCTCGGTTTATCGAATGATCCGAAAGACTAAGCACCCAGATCATCACTTCAGATTTGGTGGATGGGTGAAAAGTTTGGGTTCAGACGGGGGCTGAACCTGCACCTTCTCGCTTTCTAGACGGGTATTGTCACCTCTAGACCACCCGTCCATCATGAATTAAAGAAATCTCTTCTGGAAAAGACAAAGGAAGAGATGGGAGGACAACATCCGAGAGTGGACAGACATGAAGCTGAGAGACACCCTGAGGGCGGCTGAGAGACGAGAGGACTGGAGAGAGGTGGTTGACAAAGCTTTGAAGGCGCCCCAAAGGATTCGGAATCTGAGGGATCGGTGACGGTGACGTGAGGATGAAACGTCCGGTCTATCTACTCTAAAAATACATAGGTTAAAAACCAGACACTGACATACTACATAGCGTAAAGCTATTTCCACAAACACGCATTCCAACGCACATACACACGCACAAACACACAAACATGCACGCACGCGCACACGTTTTCCCCGTCTAATATCACTGAGAGTGAATAGATGTAAAATCAAAGTCAACAACACCACCACCGACAACAACAACAACACGCGCGCGCGCGCGCGCGCGCACACACACACACACACACACACACACACACACACACACACACACACACCACACTCCGTCTAAAATGACATTTTAGTGGATAGACGTCGAAACGAAGACAGACAGACAGACAGACAGACAGACACACACACACACTCTCTCTCTCTCTCTCTCTCTCTTATATATATCCCTAAAAAAGCGGGAACTAGATGTAAAAAAGCACATGGGTGCTTATTCATTATCCTCGATATAAAAGAACTTGTCATTGTCGTTGTCAATTTGTCACTGTCACACACACACACACACACACACACACGCACGCACGCACACCCACACTACACCCCCACTACACAACACACTACACCCTCCTCCCCCCCCCCCACACACACACCACTCCTCCCCCCCCACCCCCCCTCCCAGCCCCCCCCCCACCCTCCTCACCCCCCACCCACCCTCCTCACCCCCACCCCCCCCTGCGGGGTCTGACCTATAGTGGTGAGGACGGTGGTGGCGAAGAAGAAGGCCTGGCCGAAGCTCCAGTTGGGCTCGGTCATGGTGACGTTGCGGGTGGCCGACACCCCGCGATTGGCCGCCCTGACCACCTGCCTGATGAACTGCTCCAGCTCCTCGTCTGCAACAGACACAGGGGGGGTCGGGGGGGAGGGTTCGTTTATTTATCAAGTCAAGTCAAAATTTTATTTCCAGATGGTACATTGAATAAGCAATGCATTTGCTTTTTTTCATCAAGCCATCTATCTAAGAACAAATTTCTTAATGATTATACTGAAATACTACATTATTGCATCCTTTACCATTAAATTAAACCAGTAAAAAGAGGAAAATCAATAAGATAATACATTGAAAAATACAAATTACCACATATACATATACACGCACACACATACTCATACACACTTGCGCGCGTGCGCGCTCACGTCCACACACACACTTAAATAAAGAATGTTTTAAGAATTAAAAAAATAGAAAATCATAAAACGTCAGGACAAACAAATTACTTCACCTACTGTTTCAACCATTCTTTCACGTTTATACTTTAGATAATAAAAAGGTACAGGAACAAAACGTTAGAAAATACTAGGCATTCGTTGCGTCATTACTGACAATATTGCCTCCAATGACCTCCCTCCTCGCCTCCTCCACCCAGCAAACGTGTGCTTTTATGCGCTCATACTCTTCAAATAGCGCTTTTAAAAAATAAATATATTCACACAATAACTATCAAAACAAGCAAGATAAGTCAAATAAGACAATGATAATGATTATTATAATAGAGATACACTAATAACAACAATCACCCATCACCATGAGATAACAATATAACAAATAATCATTTATTTAGTTAGTTAGTTAGTGAGTTAGTTATTCTTTTTATTCATTTATCCTCTTCAATTCCTTGTCTGCAATAGTCACAGAATTTATTTATTCTTTTTATTTATTGATTGATTTATTCTTTTTATTCATTTATACTCTTCAATTCCTCGTCTGAGACAGACATAGGATTGATTTATTCTTTTTATTGATTTATTCTTTTTATTTCTTTATTCTTTTTATTCATTTATTCTTTTTATTCATTTATTCTTTTCATTCATTTCTTCTCTCCAACTCCTTGTCTGCAACATTCACGGGGTTTATTCATTTATTGGTGTATGTATGCATGTATGTATATATGTATGTATGTATATATGTATGTGTGTATGTATGTTTGTATATATGTATGTAGGTATGTGTGTGGTTGTGTTGTGTATGTGTGTATATATGTATGTATGTAGGTGTGTGTGTGTTGTGTGTGTATGTGTGTATGTATGTGTGTATGTATGTGCTTATGTATGTATGTATTGTAATGTATGTATGTATGTATGTATGTATGTATGTATGTATGTATGTATGTATGTATGTATGTATGTATGTATGTATGTATGTATGTATGTATGTATGTATGTATGTATGTATGTATGTATGTATGTATGTATGTATGTATGTATGAATATATGTTGTTGTTTTTTCGAGGATAATGGAATACGCACTCATGTTCTTTAAAAAAAAATCCATTCCCCGTGTGTATGCAGTTTTTATAAAGTTTGTCATCCGTTTACACGGGCACACAATGGCCTACTCTTTCGAAAAGCTGAACAGGTTTTAACATGAGCGTCAGATGTTCTGCGTGCGTTCGCACA
>CM054138.1:33481631-33496631 GCA_028751875.1 Rapana venosa
GATTACACTATCTGTAGAGTCAAGTCAAACGGATTTCAGTAGAAGAAATCTTATACAGGTAAATCAACAACAAAACGAACTGCAAGGAACTGTATCACCAAACCCAACACAAGACACGCAATATTGACCGAAGTGTTAAGCAGCATACACCGCTAACATAAAAACTGACGTTGTCGCAACTCCTCAAGCATCGAAGTTTGGCAACACAAGCTGACCGTTTCACAACACCTTCGTCACATAATGCATCGCATCCCTACCAGGCAAACACAGAACAGAGGTAAAGGTCCCTCCAGAAGCAAAAGGTCACCGCAAAAACAAAAGGTCACTATAAAACAAATGAACACAAAAGTCACTATACACAAAAAAAGGTCACTGTTGAACAAACGAACACCAGGTCACAGTAGAACGAAAGGTCACTGGTTAAAACTAACAAACACAAGGCCACTGGCATACGAAAAGGTCCTACAAAACCTGAGGTCACTCGCACGACTTTGTTAACATTCTCATTCCACCAAGGTGTCGTCCATCCATGTCATCTCTCTCGGGACATAGACCAACTGCAGCAGCAACCCTAAGCTAGCCGCACGCCACAGGCGCCACCCACCCACCCACACACACACGCACCGACCGACCGACAGACAGACAGGCAGGCAGGCAGGCATGCAACTGCAGTAAGGATGAATTAACTGGGAAAAGAGCTGTGACAAGAGGCAGGGAGGGAGGAGGAGGGCCAGGGAGGGAGGGAGGCATTCACACGTGTTCAAAGGCTTTTGCAAATCGCACAAAGTCCTGCCGCACACCTGTCTCCACAAGCGCCTGTGTTGTAAGTTATGAGGCTGCTGGAGGTGACAGCAGAAGTTTGAGTGTCTTGGCCTCTCCGAATATTCCAGAAGACTCGTGTGGTGTTTTAAGGATAATAACGATGTCTGTGTTGAATCAATACGGGGTAAAAGTTCTTGTCCTTTGAAAAATCAAGTGTGAAAAAGCTCGATTTGCATAAACGTGTGGCGCCTGTATTAATCCAATTTTTATTTATCGTTTTATTTCGAGAATAATGGAATAAGCACTTATGTGCTTTTCTTTTTTTTACATTCAGTCCCCGTGTGTAGGCAGTTTTGTCAATTTTGTCATCCGTTCCCAACGGCACACAATGGCCTACTCTTCTGAAAAGCGGAATGGGTTTTAATGTACGCGGAAGATGTTGTGCGTGCGTTCGCACATGGGACCTTGGTTTATAATCTCATCCTAAGGACTTTGTTGGAGGAAGTGCAGTCGGCACTGATGTTAACTCCAGAGGAAAAATAATCTTGAACAAGTCCGGGTCAGCAGATCACGAGCGCAATGCACATCACTCTAACCACCAGGCTATCCCGTCCCCCTTAGGATATGATACGGATAACAAAGTGTGATTTCTTGCTATCCAAGATATGAGATTTAAAAAAAAAATCACCTTAACGCTGCACACTATAATAATTATTCTGTTTCTTCGTTAAACGCTCGGACTACTCCTGAGGCCCTGGCAAATGCTGCCGTGCGCTGAAGGCCCTCCAGGGGTTCGAAGAGTTTGTCCCTCAGTACACTGCTTTGCCCACTACACGAGATATGTATTAGGTTAAGGATAACTAAAACTTGGATGCTATGTCGTTCACGTTCACCTTCACCTAGGTTAAGGATAACTAAAACTTGGATGATATGTCGTTCACGTTCACCTTCACCTAGGTTAAGGATAACTAAAACTTGGATGTTATGTTGTTCACGTTCGCCTTCACCTATAACTGTAGTCTACTTGAGCGTTGGGTTATCACTGAAGATCTTGCAACCAGCTTCCTCCTAAAAAACCCCCCCACAAAACTTCCAACAACCAGCTTCCTCCTGTAAACCCAGGTTTCGCGTGCGAAGGGACGCAGCACATCTTGCGCACACGTACAAGTTAAAACCCGTTCCGCTTTTCGGAAGAGGAGGCCATTGTGTGCCTCTGGGGACGGATGACAGAATTTACAAAACTGCATTCACACAGAGACTGGAGGTAATAAAGCACATGGGTGCTTATTCCATTATCTTCGAAATAAAAGAATAAAAAATAGATAAATAAATTTGCAAATAAATAGACAGGAGAACATCAAGCCCTACAGGATCTATTTGGCTGGTGGACTTTTGGCAGCCCCCCCCCCTCCCCCCCCCCCCCCCAACACACACTAAAGTGGAAGACTCCCTCTAAAACTACCAGCTCTGAAAAAGCCACAGAACAAACTACATGGGTGGGGGTTATTTATTTATTTTTATTTTATACCACTTTAAGTCACGAGATTTCTCTACGTGAAATTCGGGCTGCTCTCCTCGGGGAGAGCGCGTCGCCACAAGAGCAGCGCCACCCTTTGAGAAGTAGCTCCATACACTATAGGATCCACATCAAAAGAAGATAAAATAGAAGCCCCCTCACCACCCCACCTCCCAAACGCACACACGTATGCGCGCGCGCGCACACACACACACACAAATAGTAGACCATTGTGTGCCAGTGGAATGAAATGGCAAAATTTACGAAAACTGCATTCACACAGCACGTGAGTGATTATTTTAGTATCCTCTAAATAACAGAATTAAGCCCCCCACCACACACACACCAACAACCAACCAACCAACCAACCAACCAACCAACACAACAACAACAAGAAGAACAACAACAATACCTGCCTAGAAAGCGAAAAAGTCCGGGTTCGTTGTCTAGGATGGTTTGATCCCCCTTAGTGTCGAAAACTTACCCCCCCCCCATCCACCAAACTGTGAGTGGTGGCCTGGATGCTAGTCTTTCAAATGAGACAATAAACCTAGGTCCCAAGTGAAACACGCATTTAACGCACGTAAAAAGAACCCACGGCAACAAGAGAATTGTCTCTGGCAAAAATTAGTAGAAAATAAGAAAGCCACTCTGATAGAGGAAACAAATGCTTATGCAGACAGGAAAAAGAAGGAAAAAAAGGGTGGCGCTGCTCTTGTGGCGACGCACTCTACCTGAGGAGAGCAGCCCGAACTTCATGCAGCGAAATCTGCCATGAATTTAAGCGACATACAAAATACAATGATACAACAAGAAAGGAATAACAAAGTAATGGGTGGCGCTGCTCTTGTGGCGACGCGCTCTCCCCTGAGGAAAACAGCCCGAATTTCACACAGGGATATCTGCTGAGACTTTAAAGTGGCATGCAATACAATACAATACGATACAATACAATGCAATACAACGCAACACAATGCAATACAATGTAACACAACACAATGCAACACAATACAATACAATGCAATACAATAACAACAACAGTAGCAACAATGACAACGACAACAACAGCCCAGTAAGCAGGAATTCTTCTGATGGCAGCAGCTTGTGCCACTGCACTCTACTGATGTTGATGTTATTATTATTATTCAAAAGGAAGCACTCGAACGTACCAAGGACTGTTAAGGTTCATCTTCAACCATTGCGCCATCTCTCTCTCTATCTGTCGGTAGTGCCAAAACATCAATATACATGACTTAAATGAATAAAGAAACAACCCACCACATCGCGCAACAGCTGTCCACTCTGTAGTAAGGCTGATTCAGCACACGCATACCTCTCCTAACTCTTTTCACCTGCTCATGTCGGTATTTCATTCGGATGAGACTAGAAAACCGAGGTCCCGTGTGCGAACGCACGCGGAACACCTTGCGCACACGTTAAAACCCGTTCTGCTTTTCGAAAGAGTAGGCCATTGTGTGCCGGTGGGAACGGATGACAAAATTGCATACAGACAGGTACTGGATGTGGAAAAAAGCACACGAGTGCTTATTCCATTATCCTCGAAATAAAAGAATAAACTAAATTTTAAAAAATGTATTCCTTTACTGATTTTTTCTCTCATTTATTTTACAAAATGTTGTTTGTTACATGTTCCCCAGCTTAACACTCTGGGGATCACCCAGAATGTGCACTCTGACTCATTCATCCCACCTGGGAATCACTTTGAGATTGAAATTGCACACCGATGGAGAAGTTTGTGTGGTTGACTGTTTTTAAGTACCTCGCCATATAGGCAGCCATGTTCCGACTTCAGAAGATTTTTTTTCTCCTTTAACGAAGGAGAGAGCAGGTTGTTATGTTAAGAGCTTGTCATGGCTGAAGGCGATGTCAACACAACATGTTACAACATAACATTTCAGTGTGGGCCCTGTCAATTAGATGACACCAATAACTAACACAACATTTAGACTTTTGTTTTTGGTGGTACCCAAATCCTGTTGTTTTCTACTTTGTCTGACTTTTCAACGAATTTTTTAAATTTAAAAAAAAAGCACGCCCCCTTTCCATCACCACCCCTTCATCAAAATAACAACTATAACAATAACGTTTTAGAGATACCAGTGCTGCTACTGCTGATGCATGTGACAATGATGATGATGATGATAGATGATAACGATGATCAGAATCATGATGACGATTATCATCACTATACAGGGCCTAAGGCCAATGATTACAGTTACAAACATTGACAGTGTGTATATATATATAAGGCTTCAAAAGGCCCCCTACCATAACATGTTAATATAATCTGGCAACACTCGATACAGATGTCTGCACGCAAAGCTAGCATAGACATTAACAGCAATGTGAGAGAAATGTGGAAAAACGAAAACAATTGCTGGATATGTCGCCTGTTCGCGTTTTTGCAATGCTGAACTATATACATTGTGCCTGTGGTGAGGCATATGAGAGAGAGAGAGAGAGAGAGAGAGAGAGAGAGAGAGACAGAGAGAGAGAGAGAGAGGAGAGAGAGACAGAGACAGACAGACAGACAGACAGAGACAGAGAGAGAGAATGCGAAAGCGTTATTCATTATAGGCCTTGTCCCCTCATAAAGGGGTGGTGTGTATATAAACAACATTCCAAAACATGTTGGATAGGAAAGATTTATAAACAGAAGAATGATACCTCAAGTACAGACAGTATTACTAATTTTAAAATATTTATACAAATAAATTGCTAGTCGCTTAATGATGAATTTGTTAGTAGATGACATAAGTACCCATATTCTAAACATGGAAGGACAGCTCACATATTTTTGCGGTATCAACTGAGTTCTAAGGTCATTTAACATAGGAAAACATGATACAAAATGAACTTCGTTATCAAGACCCCTTACCTAATGGGCAAAGAAGATCTGTATCAGAATGTTGTCTATAGCAAAGATTGTGCACAAACAATTCAGACACCCCAAATCTAATCTTGTTACAATTTGTTTAAGATGTCTATCCATGTTTATTGCCAAATATACAGGAATCTACCTAATAAGCTAAATTGCCTATACAAACCAAAACGATCACTCTCCTGAATATGACTGGACCACCCTGCCACCTACAATCTATCAATCTAGTGCTATTGATCCCATATTTACTTTGATGGCCTTTGTACAGAAATAGTTTTCACTTAATCGTAAGTTGTACGTTGCTTTTATCTATCTATCTATCTATCTATCTATCTATCTATCTATCTATCTATCTATCTATCTATCTATCTATCTATCTATCTGTCCCGTAGTCTGCCGACCGTGGGGGCACCCTCAAAAACTCAACAACCAGTTCCCTCCATTCCTCTCTCTGTTCTGCCTTTCTCAGGGTTTTGTTGAGTTCTAGGCTTGTCCATTCGCTGATGTTATCCTCCCAGCTCTTCCTTGGTCTGCCTCTTCTTCTTCCTCCTTGGACAGTGCCCTGCAAAACTGTCTTTGCAAGTCCTTTGGATCTTGTGACATGCCCATACCATTTAAGTTTACGCTTTTTCACGATCGTTAGAAGGTTCTCATAGGGTCCGATGGTTTGCTGGATTCTGTTATGCACGCTTTCGTTGCTTATGTGGTCTTTGTAGGAGATGCCAAGGAGTCTCCGAAAGCATCTCATCTCCACTGCCTGTACTCTTCTCTCCAAAGAGAGAAGAGTTGCTTTTATAGACTTTGAAAAAGCTTTCGATACTGTCAATAGGACTATACTCTGGCCTATTCTGTTAAAAATGGTATTCAAGGAAAATTATGGAGCATGTACAGTTATGTCAAAGCTAGAGTAAGTTAGCTGAATGTTTAGGTGTAAAGCAAGGTGATATATGTAGCCCTATTTTTTTCCTCTTTTCATTAAAAAAACAAAAAACCCCAACAAAACCCACAAAACAGCCATAAACCACCGTCACTATTGTCAGTGATGTCCCACCTAACCCGATTTCATGGGGACTAAACATATGCCAAACTTAGACAAGAAAATGACGGATGCTATAGCCGAGTGGTTAAGACCGCTTGACTTCAATCCCATGGGTCCATAAAGTCGCGGGTTCGAGTCTCGGTAGTGTCCGGTGAATCAAGGATGGGGATTTTTACGATCTCCCACGTCACCTTCAAGTGCAGTCCTGCCAGTGCCTTAACTCCCTTCATCTATACACGCATGCAGAAGATCCTATGCACGTTAAAGATCCTATAAGTCTAGTCAGCGGTCGGTAGGTTACGAAAACACGAACAATACCCAGCATACATCCCTGAAGTCGGAATGTGGCTACCTTCATTGTCGGCCAAATAAAAAACAAACAACGATCGCATACGCAAAAATTGCACCATTGGTAAACTTATTTTATTCATTTTCTCTTAATCTTTTATTTCGAGGATAACGGAATAAGCACTCATGTGCTTTTTCACGTCTAGCCCCCGTGTGTATGCAGTTTTGTAAATTTTTATTATCCGTTCCCACCAGCACACAATGGCCTCCTCTCCCGAAAACATTGTCCTCGATATTAAAGAATAAAAAAAAATAAAAAAAATAAAATAACATAAAAACTTCGGAGCTCTAGCCAAGGAACAGGGGGGGGGGGGGGGGGGGGGGGGGGGGGGGAGGGGGGGGGGGGGGGGGAGGGGGGGGAGGAGACAAAAAACCCCACAACAAACACAAAAAGATGGCAAGACGGAGTAGCAAACTGACGGAGTGAAACAGCCTGATTTGGGGGACATGATGAGATTTTTGGGTACATGATGGGATTTTCAGGTCATGGCGAGATTTTTGGGACATGATGGGATTTTGGAGACATGATGGAATTTTGGGGGGACACGATGGGATTTTTGGGACACGATGGGATTTTGGGGGACATGATGGGATTTTGGGGACATGATGGGATTTTTGGGACACGATGGGATTTGGGGAACACGATGGGATTTTTGGGGACATGATGGGGTTTTGGGACATGATGGGATTTTGGGTACATGATGGGTTTTGGGACATGATGGGATTTTGGGGACATGATAGGGGGGGGAGAGTTGGGGGACATGATGAGTTTTTTTGGACATGATGGGATTTTTTGGGGACATGATGGGATTTGGGGGACATGATGGGATTTTAGAGACATGATAGGATTTTAGGGACATGGTGCAAACTGCAGATATCTTGCCTTTTAGACTAGTGCCTCACCTCACCTCAGTCATCTTTCACACGACAGCTGATCAATAAGGCCTATCACACACAGATGGAGCCACAGCGATTTGCAATACAGACCCAGCATCCTCTACAACAGCTTAGCTAAAACAGATCAATATTAGTTTTTTCTGTATGTTTTAAGACGAAAAGCATGAAACAGACTATGATGTGCATGCATGCATACATGTGTGTGTGTATGTGTGTGTATGTATGCATGTATGTATATTATGTATGTATGTATGTTTGTGTGTGTATATTATGTATGTATGTGTATATAATGTATATAATGTATGCATGTATGTATGTATGTGTATGTATGTATGTTTGTGTGTGTATTTAATGTATGTATGTATGTATGTATTTAATGTATGTATGTATATGCATGTATGTATGTTTGTGTGTGTATATAATGTATATAATGTATGCATGTATGTATGTATGTATGTTTGTGTGTGTATATAATGTATGTATGTATGTATATATGTGTGTATGTATGTATGTGTATGTATGTATGTATGTTTGTGTGTGTATATAATGTATGTATGTATGTATGTATGTATGTATGTTTGTGTGTGTATATTATGTATGTATGTATGTGTATGTATGTATGCATGTATGTATGTTTGTGTGTGTATATAATGTATATAATGTATGCATGTATGTATGTATGTATGTATGTATGTGTATGTATGTATGTTTGTGTGTGTATATAATGTATGTATGTATGTATGTATGTATGTATATATATATGTATGTATGTATGTATGTATGTATGTATGTATGTATGTATGTATGTATGTATGTATGTATATATGTATGTATGTATGTATGTATGTATGTGTATGTGTGTACGTACGTTTGAGTGTAAATATAATGTATGTATGTATGTATGTGTGTACGTACGTTTGAGTGTAAATATAATGTATGTATGTATGTATGTATGTATGTATGTATGTATGTATGCCCGTACGTACGTACGTATGGATGGATGGATAGATGGATAACAAGTAAGAGGGTAAGGATAGATGGATGTATATATAAATGTACTGTGTGTTGGTGGAAACAGATGATAAATCTGACATAAGCGCATGCACACGGGGACTAGATGTCACAAAAGCACTGGAGTGCTTTTTTCGTTATCCTCGAAACAAAAGAAATGAACGAATTAAAAAGCAAACAAAAACCAGCCGCCATGGCGCAGTGGTTAGCGCCTTGGGTTACGGACTGGAAGGTCGCGGGTTCGATTCCCATAAGAGTCATAGGGATTTTTCGGACTCCGGCCGGCTCCTACCCAGAGTGAGTGTGCTGTGGGCTCAGTGGGAAGACTGGGACCACACAGTCAAGCTTCATCCACTTAACGGATGCAAGTTTGAGAGTGTTGCTCAAATTACCTGACCAGCACTGCAGGTGTCTGTATCTCTCGGGCCCGGTTGACGCCGGGATATATTATGATAGTAAGCGTAGAGTACAACCCTGTCAAGTAGTCTCAAAGCATATGCACTTCCACAGCAGCATCATTACGTCATCCTCATTGATCATCATGCATTAAAAAAAAATTGCCTCTGATTCAGTGGTCCCGGTTTCTCTGGTCTCATGGTGACCTCAGATTCGGTTTGCCCATATACTTCTGTGCCTGCGGTGAGTTTGTGTCAAAGCCTTTGGGGTTGGAGGTTCGCGGGGGACGGTCGTTGGAGGGACGTTGTGGTGGTTGCCACCTCGGGTGGGCAACTCACTCAGTCTGGCTCCGCGACTGAGCTAATACTGTCGTCAGTAGGGGGCTTAGTAGGTGGTGTCCTGCGTATGTTAGCTCAGAACAGGCACCACTGAACACCACCAAAGTGACCCAGCAGCAGTGCAGGGCCCCTCTGGCTGGTGGCCCCACGGCGGCCTGATAGTGATGGGCTCCCTGTGGACTTCCGACCCTGAGGATGAGACACAGTGAATCTGGGTGTGGCTGTGGCGGGGAGATGGAGATGAGCGGTGTGGGAGCAGTAGGACGGGGGGTCGTCAGAAGATGAGGCAGCAAAAAAAAGAAGAAAAAAAAAGCAAACAAACAAACAAATAAATACACAAATACATAAAAAACATCTTACTACGGTGTTCAGTTCCAGCTGTAGCCCGATCCCACCAAAATTAGCTTACGATCTATAATTATTGATAGGCAAACATAGGGCAGAGAGATTCCCCCCTCTTACCAGATTGACTTCACAAGCCGGCCACTGATTGAAAGACGTGACTGGGAAATTTGCCAGTCACATGATTGTGTTCCCTGATGGGCTTGGGTCATGTCAATATCGATATCCCTAGGCAAGTTGTCAAGTTTGTCAATAAATCCATCGTTCACATATTATCATCCCACCAGCTGTGTGTTGTCCGGAATATACATTCAGAAATGAAAGATTAACCGTGTCTTACTGTTTGTTGTCTTACGGTTAGGGGACGGGATAGCTCGCTGGTCAGAGCACTCGCTTTTCCCCCAGCCAAGGTTAAGCAGCATCGAGCGTGGTTACGGGTTAGATGGGTGACCGTTTCCGCGCCTTGGCTTTAGTACAGTCCCCCAGTTTACCCAGCTGTAAATAGGTACCTGCCCTCTTTAGGGTAAGGGAAGGTAAAGCAGCAGCGAGGGAGAGGAGATGGGGGCCGACCTCAATATGCTGGCCCCCTAGAGAAGTGAGGTCTCTGACGCCTCGCTCCCTTACGACCTTGTAGGTTATGGGACACCTTTACCTTTACTGTTGTTGAAGGTTAACCGTGTGTTTCTGTGTTAAGGTTAACTGTGTCTTTGTTGAAGGTTAACGATGTTGAAGGTTAGGTGTGTCTTTTTTCTGTTGAATGTTAACGATGTTGAAGATTAACTGTGTCTTTTTTCTGTTGAATGTTAACGATGCTGAAGGTTAACTGTCTTTTTTCTGTTGAAGGTTAACGATGTTGAAGATTAACTGTGTCTTTTTTCTGTTGAAGGTTAACAATGTTGAAGGTTAACTGTCTTTTTTCTGTTGAAGGTTAACGATGTTGAAGATTAACTGTGTCTTCTTTCTGTTGCAGGTTAACCATGTGTTTTTAAGGTTAACAGTCTCTTTCTGTTGAAGGTTAACGATGTTGAAGGTTAAATGTACTTCCTGTTGAAGGTCAACCATGTGTTTCTAAGGTTAACTGTGTCTTTATGTTGAAGTGATGCTGACGGTTATATGTGTCTTTTTGCCAAAGGGTAACTATGTTGCAGGTTATCTGTGTCCTTTCTGTTGAAGGTTAACCGTGTCTTTCTTTTAAAGGTTAACCGTATCTTTTAACACAGTGTGTTTCTATTGAAGGTTAACCGTATCTTTCTGCTGAAAGTTAACAACGTGCTTCTGTTGAAGGTTAACAATGTATTTCTGCTGAAGGTTAACCGTATCTTTCTGCTGAAGGTTAACAACGCGCTTCTGTTGAAGGTTAATAATGCATTTCTGCTGAAGGTTAACAACGTGCTTCTGTTGAAGGTTAGCAGAGTATTTCTGTTGAAGGTTAACAGTGTATTTCTAAGGTTAACCGTACCTCTCTGTTGAAGGTCAACAGTGTATTTCTGTTGAAGGTTAACAGTGTATTTCTAAGGTTAACCGCATCTCTCTGTTGAAGGTCGACGGTGTATTTCTGTTTAAGGTTAACCATGTCTTTCTGGTGAAGGTTAACATTTCATTTCTGGTGAAGGTTAACAATGCGTTTCTGGTGAAGGTTAACAATGCATTTCTGGTGAAGGTTAACAATGCGTTTCTGGTGGAGGTTAACAATGCGTTTCTGGTGAAGGCTAACAATGCATTTCTGGTGAAGGTCAACAAGACGTTTTTGGTGGAGGTTAACAATGCATTTCTGGAGAAGGATAACAATGCATTTCTGTTGAAGGTTAAGAATGCATTTCTGTTGAAGGTTAACAATGCATTTCTGTTGAAGGTTACCAATGCATTTCTGTAGAAAGGTTAACAGTACGTTTCTGGTGAAGGTTAATAAGGCATTTCTGGTGAAGGTCAACAATGCGTTTTTTGTGAAGATTAACAATGCATGTCTGTTGAAGGTTAACAATGCATTTCTGTTGAGGGTTAACAATGCATTTCTGGTGAAGGTTAACAATGCATTTCTGGTGAAGGTTAACAATGCATTTCTGGTGAAGGTTAACAATGCATGTCTGTTGAAGGTTAACAATGCATTTCTGTTGAAGGTTAACAATGCATTTCTGTTGAAAGTTAACAATGCATTTCTTGTCAAAGTTAATCATGCATTTCTGTTGAAGCTTAACAATGCATATCTGGTGAAAGTTAACAATGCATTTCTGTTGAAGGTTAACAATACATTTCTGTTGAAGGTTAACAATGCATTTCTGTTGAAGGTTAACAATGCATTTTTCTGCTAAAGGTTAACAATGCATTTCTGTTGAAGCTTAACAATGCATTTTCTGCTAAAGGTTAACAATACATTTCTGTTGATGGTTAACAATGCATTTCTGTTGAAGCTTAACAACGCATTTCTGTTGAAGGTTAACAATGCATTTCTGCTGAAGCTTAACAACGCATTTCTGTTGAAGGTTAACAATGCATTTCTGTTGAAGGTTAACAATGCATTTCTGTTGAAGGTTAACAATGCATTTCTGTTGAAGGTTAACAATGCATTTCTGTTGAAGGTTAACAATGCATTTCTGTTGAATGGTAACAATGCATTTCTGGTGAAGGTTAACAATGCATTTCTGGTGAAGGATAACAATGCATTTCTGGTGAAGGTTAGCAATTCATTTCTGTTGAAGGTTAGCAATTCATTTCTACTGAAAGGTAACAATGCATATCTGGTGAAGGATAACAATGCATTTCTTGTGAAAGTTAACAATGCGTTTCTGGTGAAGGTTAACAATGCATTTCTGTTGAAGGTTAACAATGCATTTCTGGTGAAGGTTAACAATGCGTTTCTGGTGAAGGTTAACAATGCATTTCTGGTGAAGGATAACAATGCATTTCTGTTGAAGGTTAGCAATTCATTTCTGGTGAAGGTTAACAATGCATTTCTGGTGAAGGTTAACAATGCATTTCTGGTGAAGGATAACAATGCATTTCTGTTGAAGGTTAACAATGCATTTCTGAAGGGTAACAATGCGTTCCTGGTGAAGGATAACAATGCATTTCTGTTGAAGGTTAGCAATTCATTTCTGTTTAAGGTTAGCAATTCATTTCTGCTGAAGGGTAACAATGCATTTCTGGTGAAGGATAACAATGCATTTCTTGTGAAAGTTAACAGTGCGTTTCTGGTGAAGGTCAACAAAGCGTCTCTGGTGAAGGTTAACAACGCGTTTCTGGTGAAATTTAACAAAGCATTTAATTTCATCAGCTTTTCTCGAAGTCGGAATCCAGCTATCTAAACGGTGGTGGTGGTAGTGGGGACAACCGGTTTCATAAGAGGAAAATCTCATCATTGGTGAAACTTTGAGCTCTGGCCCAGGATCGGAAGAAAACAAAAATCATCAGATAATTAACCATAATCATCTGTAATATCCTGATAACAATAAAATATCTTGCTAACAATACATGGCATTAGATTTGGCCGAACTTTTGTCCCTGCACTGTAACGATTCATAAAAAAAAAGTTTGGGGAAACTATAAGGAGCGTGAAGAAAAATTGCTGTGCTTTAATCGCTCGATTGTAAACTTTTCTAGATACAAAAAGCCCCAAACTGTCTGTCTAGGCTCATCACACACACACACACGCACGGACGTGCGAGCGCGCGCGCACACACACACACACGCGCGCGCGCACACACACACACACACACACACACAAACGCACGCACACACAAACGCACACACACACACTCACTCACTCACACACAAAACACACACACACACACACACACACACACACACACACACACACACACACACACACACACACACAAACAGGGGACGGGATAGCCTGATGGTCAGAGTGATGCGTTCGTGATATGCTGACCCGAGTTCAAATCTCGTTCAAGAGGATTTTTCCTCTGGAATTGATAACTTTAGTGCCGACTCCACTCTTCCAAAAAGTCCTTCGGATGAGACAATAAACCGAGTCCCGTGTGCGAACTCGTGCAGAACAACTTGCGCACACGTTAAAAACCGTTTCGCTATTCAGAAGAGTAGGCCACTGTGTAGCGGTGGGAACGGATGACAAAATTAACAAAACTGCATGCAGACGGGGACTGGGTGTAAAAAAGCACGAGAGCTTATTCACTTATCCTCGAAATAAAAGAATAAAATAAACACACACACACACAGACACAGACACATACACACACACCCACTCACACATACACAGACAGACAGACAGACAGACACACACACACACACACTCCCTCACACACACTGACGTGTTAAGAACATTCCACTTCATTAATTTTTAACTTCTCTCTAACCATCCCACCTCTGTTCTTCAATAATAATAAAAACACCCCAACCCAAAACAAACCCACAAACAACTAGAATGTGTCTGGCACACAAATGATAACACAATGCCTTTCACCACATATGCATAACAACAAAAACACAACAACGAAAAAGGATTCTCTCTCTCCCTCTCTCTCTCCCTCTCTCTCTCTTTGTGTCTCTCTTCTTTCCTTTGTGAGAGCATGGTGTAAAGCAGCCCTGTGTTTATCCATTTTTATCTATCTATCTATCTTTTTCGTAGTCTGACGACCGTGGGGGCACCCTCCAAGACTCAGCAACCAGTTCCCTCCATTCCTCTCTCTGTTCTGCCTTTCTCAGGGTTTTGTTGAGTTCTAGGCCTGTCCATTCGCTGATGTTATCCTCCCAGCTCTTCCTTGGTCTGCCTCTTCTTCTTCCTCCTTGGACAGTGCCTTGCAAAACTGTCTTTGTAATTCCTTTGGATCTTGTGACATGCCCACACCATTTAAGTTTACGCTTTTTCACGATCGTTAGAAGGTTCTCATAGGGTCCAATGGTTTCTGGATTCTGTTATGCACGCTTTCGTTGCTTATGTGGTCTTTGTAGGAGATGCCAAGGAGTCTCCGAAAGCATCTCATCTCCACCGCCTGTACTCTTCTCTCCAAATCTGCAGTCAGGGTCCATGATTCACAGGCATACAGAAATATGGATATGACAAGGGAGCGCATTAGTCTGATCTTGGAGATAAGTGAGATATTTTTATCTCTCCAGATGGTGTTTAGTTTTGACAAAGCTGTTATTGTCTGTGCAGTCCTGCATACTACTTCTGGCTTGGATCCCTGGTCTGATACAATGGCTCCCAGGTACTTGAAGCTTTGAGCTGTTTCCAGCTTCTGGTCATTAACCCTGATATCAGTGCTAATGCCGTTGGTGTTATTAGTCATCAGTTTGGTCTTCTCTGCACTGATTTCCATGCCGTATGTTTTGGAGGCCTTATTCAAGTGTTATGTTAGGCTGGCAAGCTCTTTTTCTGATCCTGCTATTCCATCAATGTCATCTGCGAAGCAGAGGTTTGTGATCGTTCTGCCACCAATGCTGACTGAACTTTCATGATGTTCCAGTGCAT
>CM054138.1:33501631-33504131 GCA_028751875.1 Rapana venosa
GAATATGAAAGCCAATGCCAGACTGCCTGCACGCTATCCTCTCATGGTATTCTCATCCCTGTGTTGCTGTTTTGGTTGTGTGTTTTCTCACCTCTCTGAATTCCAAGAATATGAATTTTGATTTCGTCGTGTTTTACTGGTAGAGCAGTTTTGTGTGACTAGATGTAGTGTGTGTGTGAGTGGTGGGTTGATGTGTGTGTATGGTTATGTGTAGTGTTTTGTGGTGTGTGTGTGTGTAGTGTGTGGGGGGGTGTGTGTGTGTGTGTGTGTGTGTGTGGTGTGTGTGTGTGAGTGGTGGTGTGTGTGATGTGTGTGAGATGTGTGGAGTGTGTGTGTGTTGTGTGTGTGTGTTGGTGTGTGTGTGTGTGGTGTGTGGGTGTTGTGTGTGTGTTTGTGTGTGTGTGTGTGTGGTGGTGTGTGTGTGTGTGTGGTGTGTGTGTGGTGTGTGTGTGTGCATCGGTTGCTCGTGCATTTTTCATTCCATCTGAGAGACTTCAGCCAAAACTATAAGCCCTAATCGAATGAGTGAAACAAATTCGACGGTGCTATTATTATACAATAAGCTCTGGCTAAATGATTTTGCCATAAGTATGAGCTCTAGTCGAACGAGGAAGAAAAATTCGCCCAAAGTATAAGCTGTAGTAGAGTGGGTAAGAAAAATTCGCCCAAACTATAAGATGTAGTCGAATGGGTATGACAAACTTGCCTTAGTTAAAAACTGTATTCAAATAAGCGCGATATATTCAACGAAGCTATAAGTTGTAGTCGAATGAGTAAGAAAAATTCACCCAAACTATAAGCTGTAGTGGAATGAGTAAGCCCAAAGTATAAGCTGTATTCAAATGAGTGCGATAAATTCGACGAAACTATAAGCTGTAGTGGAATGAGTAAGCCCAAAGTATAAGCTGTATTCAAATAAGTGCGATAAATTCGACGAAACTATAAGCTGTGTAGTCAAATGAGCGAGAAAAATTCGACCTTGCTTACACTCTAAGCCATAATCGAACGAGTGAAGTAAATCCATCTTTGCCTAAAAGCTGCATGCGTGTAAATGATTTGAGTGTAAGCGCTTCGATTTGTTTGTTTTACAAGATTCAGCGCTATATAAATTCAATATATTATTATTATTATTATTATTAAACTATAATCTCTCTAGTCAAGTGTGAGAGATAAACTCCAGTTTCTCCAAACTCGAGCCACAAAACTGTCACTTCTTAGATAACCACTTTAACCACTAGGCCACCCCCAAAACACGAGGTAACATTGATTAAATAGCAAGACATCGATCGTGGAGGGACAGAATCACGGTGTAAGGGAGGGAACTCCCTGATTTTTCACCGTGTACAGCGGGCGAAGGCTTGCTAAGCCTGTGTTGATGGGATTGTAGGAAGTTTCAACGCCTGTCTGTGTTCGGCTGGGTGGATTATTGGCCCACACGCTGTCACTGCAGGCATATGGAGGATTACAGAATTGCAGAAACAACATGGAGGATTACAGAACTGCAAAACAACATGGAGGATTACAGAATTGCAGAACAACATAGATGATTACAGAATTGCAGAACAACATGGATGCCTACAGGATTGCAGAACAACATGGAGGATTACAGAACTGCAAAACAACATGGAGGATTACAGAATTGCAGACCAACATGGAGGATTACAGAATTGCAGAACAACATGGATGGATTACAGAATTGCAGAACAACATGGAGGATTGCAGAACAACATGGAGGATTACAGAATTGCAGAAACAACATGGAGGATTACAGAATTGCAGAACA
Source organism: Rapana venosa (assembly GCA_028751875.1). Taxonomy (NCBI): domain Eukaryota; kingdom Metazoa; phylum Mollusca; class Gastropoda; order Neogastropoda; family Muricidae; genus Rapana; species Rapana venosa. Next base: position 33,503,415 of record CM054138.1, read on the forward strand.
ACATGGAGGATTACAGAATTGCAGAAACATGGAGAGAAATTTCAGAACAACATGGAGGATTACAGATCGAAACAACATGGAGGATTACAGAATTGCAGAACACATGGAGGATTTACAGAATTGCAGAACACATGGAGGATTACAGAACAACATGTATTACAGAATGTGCAGAACAACATAGATGATTACAGAACAACATGGAGGATACGAATGCAGCAACATGGAGATTACAGAATGCAGAACAACATGGAGGATACAGATAACAGGATGATTACAGAATTGCAGAACAACATGGAGGAGTACAGACTTGCTGAACAACATGGAGGATTACAGAATTGCAGAACATGGAGGATTACAGAACAACATGGAGGATTACAGAATTGCAGAGCAGCATGGATGATTACAGAATTGCAGAACAACGTTGTTTTCTTCCCCGTCACTGCTACAATAACCAGTTACTTGCATACAGTACGCACAAGCGGGTGTGGACACACACGCACACACGCGCGCGCATAACACATACGCAGCAGCAGCACAACACGAGGGTGACGCGCGTGCGCAATACATCACCACACGCGCGCACGCACGCGCTTCGCGCGCCACAACACACATACGTGCACACTCATCCACATACACGCAGAGTCCCTCTCCATTTCTCTCACACACAAACACAAAACAGCACACACACGCACGCGCGCTTGCTTACTCTCTCTCTTG
>CM054138.1:33514131-33531631 GCA_028751875.1 Rapana venosa
GAGAGCGAGCGAGAGAAACAGACAGAAACAGAGAGAGAGCGAGAGAACGAGCGAGAGAGACAGACAGACACAAAGACAGCGAGCGAGCGTGAGAGAAACAGACAGAAACAGAGAGACAGAGAGCGAGCGAGCGAGAGAGAGAAACAGACAAAATCAGAGAGTCAGAGAGCGAGTGAAAACAGACAGAAACAGAGAGACAGAGAGCAAGCGAGCGAGGAGACAGACAGAGAGAGACCGAGCGAGGAGACAGACAGAGAGAGACCGAGCGAGAGAGACAGACAGAGAGAGACGGGAGGAGAGCGAGCGAAAGAGACAGACAGAGACAGAGAGCGAGCGAGCGAGCGAGAGACAGACAGACAGAGAGCGAGCGAGAGAGACAGACAGAGAGAGACAGAGAGCGAGCGAGCGAGAGAGAGAAACAGACAGAAACAGAGAGCGAGCGAGCGAGAGAGAAACAGAAAGAAACAGAGAGACAGAGAGCGAGCGAAACGAGAGACAGACAGACAGAAAGAGAGACAGACAGACACAGAAAGACAGACATCAGGAAACTTCTTTCTCTTCTACGGCACAGAGAGACAGACACCACAGACAGAGAGACAGACACAGACAGATACGGGGTGACTTGATCATGCTCTGACAGATTCCTGCCTTGCAGCTGGCTTCTGTGGCTTAAATGAATGAAGTCTGAGGACAGACGGAACTAGAACTGACTGAACGCCTGCAAGGCCTCACAGGCTTTCACACACAGACGTCTGAACGCTAATGGGAGGTAGGTGGAGGCAGGCCTTGGTACGACTAGCGTGACGACGATAATTTTTATTTTATTTTATTCTTTTATATCGATGATAATGGAATAAGCACTGATTTGTGGGTGTGTTTTTTTTACATCCAGTCCCTGTGTGTATGCGGTTTTGTAAATTGTCATCTGTTCCCACCGGCACACAACGGCCTACTCTTACCGAAAGCGGAACACGATTTTAACGTGTGCGCAAGATGTTCTGCGTGCGTTCGCTTACGGGGCTTCGGTTTATAGTCTCATCCGATAATGATGATTATACTCTATGCTAAGAGAAGAAGGGTCTAGACATCTATGTCACGACGCAAAGAGAAAGACAAGGACAAGTACACAAGCATGCACACGCGCGCGCACAGAGAGAAAGAGAGAGAGAGAGAGAGAGAGAGAGGAGAGAGAGAGAGAGAGAGAGAGAGAGAGAGAGAGGAGAGAGAGAGAGAGAGAGAGAGAGAGAGAGAGAGAGAGAGAGGAGAGAGAGAGAGAGAGAGAGAGAGAGGAGGAGAGAAATAGTGTACTAGTAAACAAACGAAATTTAACAGACGTAAAGGAACAACCAATCCACTTTCTTGACCTCACTCTCCCCCCCCCCCCCAACACCTTCTTCCAAACTGAAAAGGAAGCAGGGGGGGGGGGGGGGTTACGAAGGGAGGGGAGGATAGCCTAAGAGGTAAATTGTGAGGTTCTGGGCTCGATTCCAAGCCTCTCCCTTTCTTCCCACTTTGACTAAAAAAAAGAAAATCGAACTTAACGTGAAAATCCTTCAGATGAGACTAACAAAACACGAGGCCCCGTATAGGAATGCACGAAAAACATATTACACACACGTTAAAAACCCGTTTCGCTTTTCGGAAGAGTAGGCCGACACTGTTTAACATTTTCCTTGAACGCATCATGACTGACGCCTTGGAAGACCACACAGGCACAGTCAGCATTGGAGGGCGAACAATCACCAACCTCAGGTTTGCCGATGACATAGACGGTCTGGCAGGAAATGAAGAGGAACTGGCCAACCTAGTGAAGCAACTGGACGAAATATCCTCACGATACGGCATGGAAATCAGCGCCGAGAAAACCAACCTCATGTCAAAAAGTGCCCAGCCAATCACCACCAAGATCACTCTCAGCGGAAAAGAACTGGAGACAGTTGACCATTTCAAGTATCTTGGAGCCATTATAAGTGAGGAAGGATCGAAGACCGAAATCCTAGCAAGAGCGGCACAAACAGCAGCAGCAATGGCAAGACTGAAGACCATATGGAGAGACAGAAACATCCCTCTCGGAACCAAGGTAAAGTTACTAAATGCGCTAGTCATCTCAATCATGCTTTACGCATGTGAGGCATGGACACTGAACGCAGACCTACAAAGGAGGATCCAAGCAGTAGAAATGAGATGCCTCAGAAGGCTCCTTGGCATCTCATACAAGGACCATGTCACCAACAATGAAGTCCGCAGAAAGATCACTCAACAAGTGCGGGACTATGAAGACCTACTGACCACGGTGAAAAAGAGGAAACTCAGATGGTATGGGAACGTAACACGCTCAGAAGGACTTGCAAAACCATCCTGCAAGGAACAGTCCAGGGGAAGAGAAGACGGGGCAGACAGAGGAGAAAGTGGGCCGACGACATCCGTGATTGGACAGGGGAGGACTTCAGTGTCACCCAGGCACTCGCCCACGACCGCGCTAAGTGGAGCCAGCTGGTCCACCGTTCGTCCACCATGCAGCGCCCCTACGACCCTGGCGGGTTACGGGACCAGTAACAGTAACAGGCCATTCCATGGTGGTAGGAACGAACGATAAGATAAAGAAAAACCCCGCATCGTGTTTAGACACCACCCCCGATGTCTACCTGGATGGTAGGAGAATTAACCGTAGCATTACGCAAAAAATCTCACCACTGGTGAACTCCTGGAGCTGTAGCCGAGGAACGAGAAAAAAGACAAGCAAAAGAAAAAAAGAAAGGGAATAGTGTGCGGACAATAAACAGAGAAAATAAAGGGAATGGTGTGTGAACAAATAAACAGAGAAAAAGAAAGACAAAAAGGAAGAGCCAGAGTGGTAACAGTGAGGATCGATGCTATTCTTTCCTCCGCGGAGATAGCTTGATGAATCTGTCACCTGCCTCAAGTCTGCTTTCTGAAAATTTATATATAAAAAAAACAACACCAACACGCACACAAAAACCTGAATACATGATCCCTTCCAGACATTAGGACACACGACACAGACTGTTAGAGAGCCAAAATTATGTGAATACAGACAGACCACAGACAGGGAATCAGACAGACCTGTGGTTAAAGCGTCTGTCTTATCGTGTGGATGTTAATGTTGTTGTTGCTGTTGTTGTACGTTCTCCAGCTTAACGCTCTGGGGGTCACCCAGAATATGCACTCTTGACTCACTCATCCCCACCTAGAAATCCCTGTGAGATAGGGAGTATATCGGATCCTGTGGTTGAGAGTGGTGAGGGTTCAGGTTTCTGCTAAACCACCTTTCGTGTTAACACTGGGCTCGATATCCGTTACATGCCTTTTGGATCAAACTATACACTGAAATCATAAGTTTGAAAGTCTATGTAGCATCTCCAATCCAATCTTGTCTGATCTTGTTATTTGTTTAAAGCCCCGCAGACCACAGAGCCCATATCTGGGCTGTCACCTCGTAAAATTTTAAACCTCGGAATAAAACTGTGCAACTATATACAGATTAAAACAAATCTTCCACAGAAGATTAGGGCTGTCAATCAGGCAGGGAGAATAATTATGAATACACTAGTTTGCAATTTACTTTCTAGTAATGGTCGACGGATAGCTCAGTGGTCGGCGCACTCGCTCCCCCCCCCCCACCTCCACCCCCCAACCCAGCCAAGTCAAGCAGCGTCGAGCGTGGTTACCACTTGGATGGGTGACCATTTGCGCGCCTTGGCTTCAGTACAGTTCCCCCAGCTGTAAATGGTACCTGCCTGTTTAATCTCAGGGTAGGTAAAGCAGCGAGGGAGAGGAGATGGGCGCCGCCCTCAATATGCTGGCCCCTTGAGAAGTGAGGTCTCTGACGCCTCGCTCCCCTACGACTTTATAGGTTATGGGACACCTTTACCTTTTTTAATGGTCTAAGCAAAGACCGCTGGCTGCTGAAACAGTACAATACCATCACCTCGCAAAGAAACAAGAAAATAAAAACCAATGCAAGTAGAATAAAACATGTGAACAGACAGACAGAAGGACAAGACAAACAGAGACAGACTATAATGAGGAGACCATCCATAATTATATATATATCCTCTTTGGCTGAAACAGTCTGGCAGAGTTGGTTAATTAATCGTGTTCCAAAGATGTCTATCAGTTAGTTGCCTTCAGTAGATAATGAGACTGAGGATAGAATCAACTGTGTAGGCTTGTAGGCATCATTAGCAGGTTTGGAAGACACACAAAACTAATCCTCGTATCGGCATCGATACAGTGAAAGCGACACACGTGTACTACAGAAGTGGGCTAAACCTTCATAGCCAGGACAGAGAAACACTATGCATACATGCCCGCACCCATGCAAACAAGCTTACGCACACACGCACGCACGCACACACACATAAGTGCTTATTCTATTATCCTCGATATAAAATAATTAAATTAAATAAAAATGAAACACACGTACACACACAAGATTCAAAATTTGATTTGCCTTTGACTCCTATTGGGACACACTCATACACACATACACACTCACACTCACACAAACACACACATACACACACACGCACGCACACACACACACACACACACACACACACACACACACACACACACACACACACACACACACACACACACACATACTCACTGAAAAAGAGAATGCGGATAGATCAATACAACATCTTAACAAAATGGATGTACACTAACAAGCAATCCACACGCTCTTATCCTTAACCTTGTCTACCCATTCACCTAAAACGAAAGGTAGTAGACAGAAAGAGAGACAGAGAAAGACAGAAAGAGACAGAGAGAGAGACACAGAGAGAGAGACAGATAGAGAGAGAGAGAGAGAGAGAGAGAGAGAGAGAGAGAGAGAGAGACAGACAGACAGACAGACAGACAGAAAGACAAGACAAACCGTCACACAGCAGACAGAATGAGAACAGCTCTCCTTCTCTCTCCTCCATAGTCAAAGTGGTAGCGCAGACCCAGCTTAAATCATTATTCTTCCTGTTCCGACATCTGCCTCCTGTCTGTTTTCTGACAGCGATTACAGACTGAAAATAGACCCGAGTAATTGTAGACACTAAGCCCACAGACACTACGACATATTTATTTTTATTTATTTATTTTATTTTATTCTTTAATATCGAGGATAATGGAATAAGCACTTATGTGCTTTGTTTTTACATCAAGTCCCCGTGTGTATGCGGTTTTGTACATTCTGTCATCTGTTCCCACCGGCACACAATGGCCTACTCTTACGAAAAGCGGAACAGGATATAACGTGTACGCAAGATGTTCTACGTGCGTTCGCACACGGGGCCTCGGTTTATAGTCTCATCCGAAGGACTTTTTGGGGAGAGTGGAGTCTGCACTGATGTTAACTCCAGAGGAAAATATCCCCTTGAACGGGAATCGAACCCTGGTCGTCAGATTGTGAGCGCAATTTTCTAACCACTAGGCTATCCTGTCCCCTAGCGCTAGGACAGACAGACCGAGGGCCAAGATCTAACAGCCGAGATTACGCGAATACAGACAGACCAAAGGCAGAGCATGCAACAGGGAGGTGAGAGGTTGAAGAGTTGGACTTATCTGCAGTAAATCTGAAGATGAGAGTTTGGGCCTCTGCTCGTTCCTCTGTTTGAGGGGACCCGTTCCCTCAGATTTGCCCTACGTGTCTTGTGAGTGGGACCATAAACTGAGATCAGTAGGTATGGGCATCCATAGGCACGAAAGCTTAGGCACATATTAACACCCCCTGTTCCCAGTTTTGTAGAAGAGTCGTACAAGTGTGGTCTACGGTACGGGCATAATGAATATACCTGGCAAGTAATCTGTGTGCTAGAAATAATGTACACAAGGACTGCCGAGCACAGGAGCAATACAATACCACTTCCTGACAAAGGCCAAGGAGACTGAAGCCAAGAGAGACACACAATGAGTGGACAGAAGGACAGGACAGACGGAACAAAGGGACCCCCTCCCTCTTATCTTTTCTGCTAGACAGGGCAGACATGGACTGGTTAATTAAGCATGTTCTCAAAGATGCCTAATAGCTGCCGTCTGCACATGCTTAGACCACAGATGAAATAGACGGTATGCTTGTAGGCATCATAGTTTCTGATACATGTAAATATCGAAAGAAGTCATATATAAATATATATATATATATATATATATATATATATATATATATATATATAATATAATTATATATAATATATTATTTATCATTAATATATACACAAGAGAGAGAGACAGTAGAAAAAGAGAGATAGAGATGAATAATATAATCAAACAAGTGTACATGCACATGATGTACCAACATACCCAGCATGCATGCGATCTACGAGCTAACGATGGCCTAAACAAAGACTGCCAGCACTTGCAGCAGTACACTACCTCTTTCCCGACAAAAGACCAAAGGAGACCATCAACCACACGGGCAAGATCAAACAAAACAAACAGACAAGGACAGGACAGACAGAATGGCTCAACAGAGGAGACTACTCGTAAGAAACAATCAGATGAACAAACGGACAGAAGAACAGAACACGCAGGCAGGCAGGACACACACCACACACACACACACACCACACACACACACACACACACACACACACACACACACACACACACACACACACACACACACACAACTCAAAAGAAGGAAGACTATTTGTATCTCATCCTACGCCAGCAAGGACAGGCAGAGATTGGTTAATGAATCATGTTCCGGCGGGTGCCTAGCCTGTCAGCGATCTTCTGTACATAATTAGACAAAGGATGGAATCCACTGTGCGCTGGTCAGCATCAGAGGTTTCAGAGACGGGGGGGAAGGGGGGGGAGCAAATGTCGAAGGCTGGCATGGCTGTGGTGAAGACGATACACAGGCGCTACGGGGACAAGGCCAAAGATAATTACTATCATGGCCACCATGGTATAGTACAGGGAGAAGGCCAAAGATAATTACTATCATGGCCATGGTATAGTACAGGGAGAAGGCCAAAGATAATTACTATCATGGCCATGGTATAGAACAGGGAGAAGGCCAAAGATAATTACTATCATGGCAATCATGGTATAGTACAGGGAGAAGGCCAAAGATAATTACTATCATTGCCATGGTAAAGTCAGGAGAGCAGACAGTCGGCAGAAGACAGGAGAGAGAGAGAAGATGAGTAGATGATGGAGTAGAAGAGAGAGAGAGAGAGAGAGAGAGAGAGAGAGAGAGAGGAGAGAGAGAGAGAGAGAGAGAGAGCATTCACACAGAAACGCACAGATAAACACACACACACAAACACACACACCACGACCGCACACACACAATACACACACACCTTGATGACCAAGCATGCACTTGTCCTTTATTGGCAACAACTCCAAGAACAGCAAGAACAACAGATCATGATCCTAGATAGATAGATAGATAAAAAGATAGATAGATAGATAGACAGATAGATAGACAGATAGATAGACAGACAGATAGATAGATAGATAGACAGATAGATAGATAGACAGATAGATACACAGATAGATAGACAGATAGATAGATAGATAGATAGATAGATAGACAGACAGATAGATAGATAGACAGATAGATAGATATATATATACAGACAGACTGATAAGAGAGAGAGAGAGAGGGGGGTAGAGGGCAGACAGATAGATAGAGAGGCCCACCACAGGCACAGAGTAGACGACAGACAGACTGAAGACAGACATCCATAGCAGATAGATTATAGAAAAGATAGATAGATAGATAGAAGAAAGACAGAAGAAGAAGAAGATAGAGAGAAGACATGTAGAGAGAAGAGAGAGAGAGAGAGCGATAGAAGAGGCGAGAGAGGCACAGAAGACAGAAAGGAACAGAAGCAGAGAGGCAATGCAATGACAATAGTACAAATTCTTTTATTTCGAGGATAATGAATACGCACTCATGTGACAGACAGCCATTGAGATAGAATATGATTAGAGAGATAGAGAGATGAGAGAGAGAGAAGGAGAGAGGAGAGAGAGAGAGAGAGAGAGAGAGAGAGAGAGAGAAGAGAGGAGGAGAGAGAGAGGAGAGAGGAGAGAGACAGCAGAGAGAGAGAGAGAGAGAGCGAGAGGAGAACAGACAAGAGAGACAGAGACAGAGAGGCAGACAGAGACAGACAAACAGACGGGGACACCACAGACAAAGAGAGATGGACCGACAGCTAAAGAGATTATTGTAATCGTAAGTGATGCTGTTTTTCTGTCAGACAGACAGATACAGAGGCAGGCAGGCAGACAGGCAGGAGAGGATGAATCGATAGTCTTCGGCAGTTGTCCATCTTCTGCTGCCTCCAGGTGATAATAAACAGATGACAGCATCGTCTGCAGCAGGCATTGATGCACACACGATGCATATGCCATGCGTTATGGTTACAGGCAATGATATATATATATATATATATATATATATATATATATATATATATATATATATATATATATATTATATATATATATATAAAAGTCAATATTACGATTGCAAAATTAATACACGACGAAATTAGAGTGACAGGAAGAGAGAAAGACACGTACAGACTGTCAGAAGGAAGCCACAGTCACACAGACACAGGAACACAGCCAGACAGACAGCAGACAGCAGCCACCAGCCAGCCAGACCACACACACACATATATATATATATATATATATATATATATATAGAGAGAGAGAGAGAGAGAGAGAGAGAGAGAGGGGAGAGAGAGAGAGAGAGAGAGAGAAAGAGCGAGAGGAGAGGAGAGAGAGAGAGAGAGAGAGAGAGAGAGAGAGAGAGAGAGGAGATAAACGCACACAAATGGACATGCAAATACACGTGCGCGTGCCTGCGCGTGCAAGCGCACACACACACACATTCAGAGAGAGAGAGAGAGAGAGAGAGAGAGAGAGAGAGAGAGAGAGAGAGAGAGAGAGAGAGAGAGAGAGAGAGAGAGAGAGATGATCCAGAGAGAGAGAGAGAGGAGAGGAGGAGAGAGAGAGGAGGAGAGGAGGGAGAGAGAGCGAGAGAGGAGAGGGAGGAGAGGAGAGAGAGAAGGAGAGAGGGAGAGCGAGAGAGGAATGAGACAGAGAGACAGAGAAGAGAGACGAGACAGAGATTTAGAAGACAAGACAGAGAGACAGAAATGGACAGACAAACAGAAAGACATACAGACAGAGGCTGTGCTGTCCTCTAACTCTATAGACAAGACAGACAGAGACATACAGAGATACAGCAGACAGAAAGACAGACAGAAATGGACAGACAAGCAGAAAGACACACAGACAGAGGCTGTGCTGTCCTATAACTCTATAGACAAGACAGACAGACAGAGACAGAGATACAGCAGACATGACAGAGAGACAGAAATGGACAGACAAACAGAAAGACACACAGACAGAGGCTGTGCTGTCCTCTAACTCTATAGACAAGACAGACAGAGACAGACAGAGATACAGCAGACAGACAGACAGACAGAAATGGACAGACAAGCAGAAAGACACACAGACAGAGGCTGTGCTGTCCTCTAACTCTATAGACAAGACAGACAGACAGAGACAGAGATACAGCAGACAAGACAGACAGACAGAAATGGACAGACAAGCAGAAAGACACACAGACAGAGGCTGTGCTGTCCTCTAACTCTATAGAGAAGATAGGCAGAGACAGACAACATAAATCACAGGCAGAGAGAAAGGAACATAAATCACAGGCAGGGATAGAGAACATAAATCACAGGCAAGAGACAGAGAACATAAATCACAGGCAGAGACAGGGAACATAAATCACAGGCAAGGAACATAAAACCACAGATAGGGAACATAAATCACAGGCAGAGACAGAAAACAAATCACAGGCAGAGAGAGAGGGAGAGAACATAAAACACAGCCAGAGACAGGGAACAAAAATCACAGGCAAGAGACAGGAAACATAAATCACAGGCAGGACAGAGAACAAAAATCACAGGCAGAGACAGAGAACAAAATCACAGGCAGAGACAGAGAACATAAATCACAGGCAGAGACAGAGAACATAAATCACAGACAGAGAGACACAGAACATAAATCACAGGCAGAGAGAGGGAGATACCATAAATCACAGAGACAGAGACCATAAATCACAGGCAAAGAGAGACAGGGAACATAAATAACAGGCAGAGACATGAAACATAAATCACAGGCAGAGACAGAGAACATAAATCACAGGCAGAGAGAGGGGGCCATAAATCACAGAGACAGGAGAACATAAATCACAGGCAGAGAGAGACCATATATCACAGGCAGAGAGACAGGGAACATAAATCACAGGCAGAGACAGAGGCCATAAATCACAGGCAGAGATAGAGAACATAAATCACAGGCAGAGACAGGGAACATAAATCACAGGCAGAGGCCGAGACAGTAAATCACAGGCAGAGACGGGAAACATAAATCACAGGCAAAGACAGGGAACATAGATCCCAGGCAGAGACAGGGAACATAGTTAGGAACATAAATCACAGGCAGAGAAGGGAACATAAATCACAGGCAGGGAACATAAATCACAGTCAGAGACATAGACCATAAATCACAGGCAGAGACAGAGACATAAACCACAGGCAGAGAGAGGAAGAGAACATAAATCACAGACAGAGAATATAAACCACAGGCAGAGACAGGGAACATAAATCACAGAGACAGAGACCATAATCACAGGCAGAGACAGGAACATAAATCACACGACAGAGACCATAAATCACAGGCAGGAGATACCATAAATCACAGGCAGAGACAGGAACATAAATCACAGAGACAGAGGACCATAATCCAGGCAGAGAGAGACCATAAATCACAGGCAGAGACAGGAACATAAATCACAGAGACAGAGACCATAAATCACAGGCAGAGAGGGAGACCATAAATCACAGGCAGAGAGAGAACATAAAATCACAAAGAGACAGAGAACATAAATCACGGGCAGAGAGAGAACATAAATCACAGGCAGAGACAGGGAACATAAACCACAGGCAGAGAACATAAACCACAGGCAGAGAGAGGAACATAAATCACAGGCAGAGAACATAAACCACAGGCAGAGACAGGAAACACAAATCACAGGTAGAGAACATAAATCACAGGCAGAGACCATAAATCACAGGCAGAGAGAGAGGGAGAGTATAAATCAGAGGCAGAGACCATACATCAGAGGCAGACCATAAAGCACGGGCAGAGAGAGAGGAACATAAATCAGTGAATTCCGATAGCTGTACCTCCATCACCTGCTTTGTCCAGGTAAGGATTCAACGACAGGAGGACAGGATCGTTTGAAGCCATCGACGCAGACGAAACAAATATAGGTACACTGCCCTTCAGTTGAGAGCCAAGAGATGATGGACCAGGTTAATATGGATACTCCCTCTCTCTCAAACTCTCTTCCTCCCTCCCCCCACTCTCCCTCTCTCAGCTCTCTCTTCCTTTCCCCCCTCTTCTCTGCCTCTCTCTTCCTCCCTCCCCCCTCTCTCTCCCTCTTATCTCTCTCTTCCTCCCTCTCTCTCCCTCTCTAATCTCTCTCTTCCTTCTTCCCCCTCTCTCTGTCTACGCTCATATCTCTCTTCCTCCCTCTCCCTCTCTCTCCATCTCTCATCTCTCTCTTCCTCCCTCCCCCCTCTCTCTCCCTCTCTCTCTCTCTTCATCCTCTTCCTCCCTCCTTCCCTCCCCTCTCTCTCTCCCTGGATCCACCCATCCTCTCTCTTTCTCTCTGTTCTGCTGAACAGAACATTAATTCGACAGTTAGTCAGGCCTTCAAACAGTGACGGTAGATGTACGTCGCTTACGAAGAAACCGATGATGCGGAAGGTAGCATGTCACTGTGACACAGAAGCAAATGAAGAGGAAACGGTTGTGACAGTGGCAGTGGATCGGTGGTCTAGAGTTAACGCACCTGCCTAGAAAGCGAAAAGTCCAGGTTCAGAAATATCTAGTGGTTCGATCTCCGTTTGGGACAGAAACTCCCCCACCCCCCTCCCATCCACTAGACTAGACTGTGAGTTGTGGTCTGGATGCTAATCTTTCGGATGAGACGATAAACCGAGGTGTTACACATAATTATCTCGCGCGTAAAAGAACCCATGACAACAGAGAATTGTGGCTGTGGAAAAAAATTATGTAGAGAAAAGCCACTCTGATAGGGAAACAAAAGATAGTTGCAGGCAGGAAAAGATTTGTTTTTAAAGTGGCGCTGCTTTTGTGGCGACGCGCTCTCCCCGTGGGAGAGCAGCCCGAATTTTACGCAGAGAAATCTGCCAGGACTTAGAGTGGTATACAATACAATACAATACAATACAATACAAATACAATGACTGTGACATAAAATGTGCAGTAGCCAGTGGAAAAGCTAAGACTACCATCACTCAGTGACTTGATGCAGTGCAGTCAGAATCTACAAGAAAACTTCTGCAAGAACATGAACAATCTTTGCCACCCTTGTTACAAAAAGAAAGTTTCAGCAACAAAGTAAAACCGTGTACCAGAATAAACACCCAGAGCGCAACTCCATCATCGTCTAACGAGACTGACAGATACCTGCTAAAGCTCGTTCCAGAGGATTTTTCCTCTGGAGTTAACATCATCGCCGATTCCACTCCCTCTAAAAGTCCTTCGGATGAGACTATAAACCGAGGTTCCGTGTGCGAACGCACGCAGAACATCTTGCGCACGCGTTAAAACCCGTTCCGCTTTTCGAAAGAGTAGGCCATTGTGTGCCGGTGGGAACGGATGACAAAGTAGACAAAATTGCATACAGACGGGGACTGGATGTTAAAAAAAAGCACACGAGTGCTTATTCTATTATCCTCGAAATATAAATAAAAAAAGAGAAAAAAATAAAGGACACAGATCCTGATAGAGATATCTCTTTGACTGCAGAATATGATTTAACGACTGACCTTTATAATAATAATGATAATGATAATAATAAATGGAACTTCTATAGCGCTATATCTCGCAAAGACAAATCAAAGCGCATGCATTCAACCTAATCTTACGCAGTCATGCAATCAATGACAAATAATCGATAGTTTCAACAAACAGATATTTACAATCATAGTGCGCTGCAGACCAAATCTATGCAATAAAATTGCAACAGTCGAATGATTTTCAAAAGCGCACACACACACACACACGTGCGCGCGCGCACACACACACACATCCTTTGGATGAGACTATAAACCGAGGCCCCGTGTGCGAACACATGCAGAACATCTTGCGCACACGATAAAATCCTGTTCCGCTTTTAGAAAGAGTAGGCCATTGTGTGCCGGTGGGAACAGATGACAAATTTACAAAACCGCATACACACGGGGACTGGATGTAAAAAAGCACATGAGTGCTTATTCCATTATCCTCGATATAAAAGAATAAATAAATAAAACAATACACACACACACACACACACTCACACAGGTCATATACTTTAACTCATATACTTTGTCCCATTGCTAAAGTCACATACTAATTATGATGGTACGTAATGATAAAATGCAATGCCATGATGTAGTAGCCACGCCGTGTTGACATTTTCCACAGTGTATTTGATATGATACTGGGTTGTTTTGTGTGGTTTTCCCGACCCATTGTCCCCGTGTGAAAGGGCTTAAAACCTATCACTTTAAATCGTTTTGCTTCCTCTCTCTCTCTCTCTCTCTCTCTCTCTCTCTCTCCTCTCTCTCTCTCTCTCTCTCTCTCTCTCTCTCTCTCTCTCTCTCTCTCTCCCTCCCTCCCTCCCTCTTTCCCTCTCTCTCTTCTCTTCTCTTTGTCTCTCTTGTATTTTCTCGGCATTTTTCACTTCATGTCTGTCTGTTTCTATGTATGCATGTGTGTGTGTGTGTGTGTGTGTGTGTGTGTGTGTGTGTGTGTGTGTGTTGTGTGGTGTGTGTGTGGGGTGGTGGTGGTGGTATATGTATGCAATCACATGCTTGCATGCATCTACGGGTGGCTGTGTTTGTTTGCTTGTGTGTGTGCGTGTGTGTGCGTGCGTGTGTGTGCGTTCGTGCGTGTGTGTGTGTGTGTGTGTGTGTGTGTGTGTGTGTGTGTGTGTGTGTGTGTGTGTGTGTGTCTACGTGTGTGTGTCTACGTTGTGTGTGTCTGCGTGTTTACTTGCTTGCTTGCTTGCTTGCGCGCGCGCGTGTGTGTGTGTGTGTGTATAGCTGTCTACCGTCTGCTTTATTCAGACAGAGACAAACAGACAGACAGACAGACACAAAGACAGACAGACAGAGGAAACGCAGACTAGACAGACAGATGAAAATGGACAACAGAGATTAAACGACAGACAGGCAGGCAGACAGACAGAGAAAACGACAGACAGACAGACAGGTCAGGCAGTCAAAATAAGAAGACGTAATAGTGGAGAAGCTGTCCTGTACATGGGTTCCTCTGCTAGACAGGACAAGACAGGACAGGACAGGACAGGACAGGACAGGGCAATCAATCAATCAATACATTCCGGCAGCTGTCTACCGTCTATTTTCTTCATACAGACAGACAGACAGACAGACAGACAAACACAGTAATCGTAATGGACAACAGAGAGTAAACGATAGACAGACAGACAGACAGGCAGACAGAGTAAGCGACAGAGAGACAGAGAGACAGGCAGGTTAGGCAGTCAAAATAAGAAGACGTAATAGTACATCAACAGAGCCAAGACGAGGACATTCCCAGGTGCAGACATGGGCAGCGATCATGACCTCGTGCTCCTGAACTTTAGAGTCCGATTGAAGAAGATCAATAAGACAAAGAACACCAGACTCAAGTTCAACCTGGACAGACTGAAGGACCCCACCATCGCCGAGTCTTTCCAAGCAACAATAGGAGGGAAATTCGCACCACTGCTGGCACTTGAAGAAGATGCCGAAACGATGACCACCAGTTTTAACACAGTGATGACTGAGACAGCAAGCATACTCCTTGGCAAACATCGCCGAAAAACACAACCATGGGTCACAGATGAAATCTTGAATATATGTGACAAAAGACGAGACCTGAAGAAGAGCAAGAACACTACAGGAGCAGTTGAGTACAGAGAAGTAAACAAGAAGATCAGGAGAGACATGAGGAAGACCAAGGAGGAATGGATAGAGAAACAATGTACAGAAATCGAAGAGAGCCTGACAAAGAATAATAGCAGAAGAGCATACCAGATTGTGAAAGAGCTCACCAAACAGAAACAGGCAAGAGTCAGTAACATCCAGGACAAAGAAGGGAATTGCCTAACAGAAAAGAAGGAAATCGTTGGCAGATGGACGGAATACTGTTCCGAACTCTACAATCATCAGACGCTAGGCGACCCCAGCGTACTTGCAAGCCAAGCCTCATCGAATAAAGACAACTTCCCAATTCTACGCGAGGAAGTAGAAGTAGCAATTAGATCGCTGAAGAAAGGAAAATCAGCAGGAATCGACAACATCCCAGCAGAGCTGATCCAACATGGGGAGAAGCAGTGACAGACATCCTTACAAGTATCTGCAACAAGATCTGGCAGACCGGAGAGTGGCCTACACCATGGACCCAATCACTCATCATCACTCTCCCCAAGAAAGGAAATCTCCAGCAGTGCCAAAACTACAGGACAATCAGCCTCATAAGTGATCCTGAACAGGCTGAAACCACAGGCAGAAGAGATCATCGCCGAAGAGCAGGCCGGTTTCCGCCCAAATAGAAGCACCACAGAACAGATATTCAACCTGAGGGTTCTGTGTGAAAAATACAGCCAGCATCAACAAGACATCTTCCACGTCTTCATTGATTTTAAGAAGGCCTTCGATAGAGTATGGCATGACGCTCTGTGGGCCACCATGAACAAATTCAACATGGGCCAGAAGGTGATCCACACCATCAAGGAACTCTACTCAAAGGCCACCAGTGCAGTACTCATACAGGGCACGGTAGGGGAATGGTTCCGTACCTCAGTTGGGGTCCGACAGGGCTGTCTGCTGTCGCCGACACTGTTTAACATTTTCCTCGAACGCATCATGACTGACGCCTTGGAAGACCACATAGGCACAGTCAGCATTGGAGGGCGAACAATCACCAACCTCAGGTTTGCCGATGACACTGATGGTCTGGCAGGAAATGAAGAGGAACTGGCCAACCTAGTGAAGCAACTGGACGAAATATCCTCACGATACGGCATGGAAATCAGCGCCGAGAAAACCAACCTCATGTCAAACAGTGCCCAGCCAATCACCACCAAGATCACTCTCAGCGGAAAAGAACTGGAGACAGTTGACCATTTCAAGTACCTTGGAGCCATCATAAGTGAGGAGGGATCGAAGACCGAAATCCTAGCAAGAGCGGCGCGCGGCACAAACAGCAGCAGCAATGGCAAGACTGAAGACCATATGGAGAGACAGAAACATCCCTCTCGGAACCAAGGTGAAGTTACTAAACGCGCTAGTCACCTCAATCATGCTTTACGCATGTGAGGCATGGACCTGAACGCAGACCTACAAAGGAGGATCCAAGCAGTAGAAATGAGATGCCTCAGAAGGCTCCTTGGCATCTCATACAAGGACCATGTCACCAACAATGAAGTCCGCAGAATGATCACTCAACAGGTGCGGGACTATGAAGACCTACTGACCACGGCAAAAAAGAGGAAACTCAGATGGTATGGGCACGTAACACGCTCAGAAGGACTTGCAAAGACCATCCTGCAAGGAACAGTCCAGGGGAAGAGAAGACGGGGCAGACAGAGGAGAAAGTGGGCCGACGACATCCGTGATTGGACAGGGGAGGACTTCAGTGTCACCCAGGCACTCGCCCACGACCGCGCTAAGTGGAGCCAGCTGGTCCACCGTTCGTCCACCATGCAGTGCCCCTACGACCCTGGCGGGTTACGGGACCAGTGAACAGTGAACAGAATAGTAGAGAAGCTGTTCTGTACATGCGTTCCTCTGCTAGACAGGACAGGACAGGACAGGACAATCAATCAATACATTCCGGCAGCTGTCTACCTTCTGCTTTCTTCAGACAGACGGAAACAGAGGCAGACAGACACAGACAGAGACAGACACAAAGACAGGCAGACAGAGAGGAAACGACAGACTAGACAGACAGACGAAAATGGACAACATAGAGTAAACGATAGACAGACAGGCTTGCAGACAGACAGGCAGGCAGGCAGACAGACAGACAGGTTAGGCAATCAAAATAAGAAGACGTAATGGTGGAGAAGCTGTCCTGTACATGCATTCTTCTGCTAGACAGATCAGGACAGGACAGGTCAGGAAAGGCCAATCAATAAATACATTCCGGCAGCTGTCTATCGTCTGTTTTCTTCAGGCAGACGGAAAGAGACAGACAGACAGACATACAGACAGACAGAGAGGAAACGACAGACTAGACAGACGGGCAGACAGACAGACAGACAGACAGACAGGTTAGGCAGTCAAAATAAGAAGACGTAATAGTAGAGAAGCCGTTCTGTACATGCGTTCCTCTGCTAGACAGGACAGGTCAGGTC
>CM054138.1:33536631-33539131 GCA_028751875.1 Rapana venosa
TTTTCTCTTATCCCCTCCCCCTCAACCGCCCCCCCCCCCCCTTATCAAACTTAATTCTCAGCCCTGTCAGTCATCTCCCTTGCTTTTTACTACATCTAGCTTTTAAAAAATTGTTTTTAGTAAAGGTGAATGCAAAAAAAAATCTCCCCCAAAAACTTACAGCAGGTAAAGAAAAATGTAAAAACAGACTAGTATTTAAAAACAGACTAGTAACACATGATTGGTGTCGAAGTTTAAGTTGCTTTCTTTCGTATCTTAGCTTGTGGTATGGAGATACAAAGAAATTGTCCATCATTTCTTGTATGTCAATGCAAACCACAGAATCTACCCTGACAGGTTTTGCCTTTGGAAGAGAAATAAGCACACAAAATATCCTTTTGAAAGAGAAATAGGCAGCAACCCCCCCCCCCCCCCCCCCCCCCCCACCAGCTGTTATTAGCTTATAATGTCAATAGTGTTGTATCTAGATACAAAAGAAAAATGGGGAACAAAATCTCTAAATTTCACATTTATTTATTTATTTATTTATTTATTCTTTTATATCGATAATGGAATAAGCACTCATGTGCTTTTTTACATCCAGTCCCCGTGTGTAGGCAGTTTTGTAAATTGTCATGTTTCCACCGGCACACAATGGCCTACTCTTTCGAAAAGCGGAACAGGATTTAACGTGTGCGCAAGATGTTCTACATGCGTTCGAACACGGGGCCTCGGTTTATAGTCTCATCCGAAGGACATTTGCAGCTCTAGAATGTTTGGTATGTACAGATAACAGTGACGAGGTTGCCGATGGAGAATGTTCAGAAGGAGAGAGAGAGAAAGATGGGGTCACTATATAGCGGATGGCTCTCCCGTGTTCTCTGCTTAGCTGAGGGCTGATCGATGACGAAGGGAATACATATAAAACGCATTAGCACCCCTAAAAATAAACAGTACAATGTTTGCCTCGTTTTTCTCTCTCTCTCTCACAGAGAGAGAGAGAGCGAGAGCGAGAGCGAGAGAGAGAGAGAGAGACAGACAGACAGAAAGACAGAAAAAAAGACAGGCAGAGACATCGAGAGAGTCAGAGAGCACTACACCTACACTACACTACTTTGCACTGCACTGCACTACACCACACCACACCACTACATTACACTACACTACCCCATACACACCATCACACCACACTACGCTACACCACACCACACTACACCCACCCAACCCACTACCTACACTACACCACACCACACCACGCCACACCACACCACGCCACACCCACCACACAACACACCTACCCTACACCACACCACACCACACCTCACCACACCACACCACACTACACTACACCCACTCCACACCACGCCACACCATCCACACACCACACCACACCACACCACACCACACCCCACCCCACCCCACACACCCCACTCCCCACCCCACACACCACACTTCACCACACCACACTACACTAGTCCCTTAACCGGGAAGATTTCGGGGGCACAGTTCTAACGAAAACACTGGCGATCTCTCCATTAATTTTGCGGCAGTCGTATGCCAATACCTGGGTCCTGGCAAACCTTGTCACAGGGTTCAGCTAGTAATGTTGTACACCCAAGCTTTTTTTTGTTTGTTCTCTGCGTGCGCCTCCTCTTTTTTGTCTGTGTCTTGCAAGGTGGTCTTTGAAATGATGTGGGAACTTGTGACGTGACCATGACATGTGACGTGACCATGACACGTGACGTGACCATGACACGTGACGTGACCATGACTTGTGACGTGACCATGACTTGTGACGTGACCATGACTTGTGACACGACTATGACTTGTGACATGACTATGACTTGTGACATGACCATGACTTGTGACGTGACTATGAATTTTGACGTGACTATGACTTGTGGCATGACCATGACTTGTGACGTGACTATGACTTGTGGTATGACCATGACTTGTGACGTGACTATGACATGACCACGACTCTTGTGACGTGACTATGAATTGTGGCATGACCATGACTTGTGACGTGACTATGACTTGTGGCGTGACCATGATTTCTGACATGACCTGACTTGCGACATAATGACTCGTGCCACGCACGACTATGACTTGTGACATGACAATGACTTGTGACACGATCATGACTTGTGGCACAACTTTGACTTGAGGCACGACTATGACTTGTGGCACGACTACGACTTGTGACACGACTATGACATGACTATGACTTGTGACACGACTATGACTTGTGGCACGACTATGACTTGTGACACGACTATGACATGACTATGACTTGTGGCACGACTATGACTTGTGGCACGACTATGACTTGTGGCACTACTATGCATGCCATTCCGTTTTCCCTTCTTGCTTACGGTCTTCATAGATGGTGGTCTAGAGGTAAGGCACCTGCCTAGAAAGCGACAAGTCCGGGTTTCAAAGTAAGTGGTGGTTCGATCCCCGTTTGTGCCCAAAACGTTTACCCCCATCCGCTAGACCATGAATGGTGGTCTGGGTGCTA
>CM054138.1:33544131-33549131 GCA_028751875.1 Rapana venosa
TAAAAACACTTTCAAAAAGGGCAGTAAGAGAAAATGCATGTTCACAGAGAGTGTTATTATCTCAACATAACAACAAATACAGTTTTAAAGAGGACGTCACCATTAGTTACAGTAGCGCACGAACAGAGGGAGATCTTCAACTCAAAAGAGACTTCAAGAAAGAGCAACGTGGAAGAACAACAGTGCTTAACCTCTTGTTTATTGATGGTCACGCCCTCCACGCCGACTCAACTCCGCCAAAAGTCCTTCAGATCTGACTATAAACAGAGGTACCGCGTGCCGCATTATGAGAGAGACCCCCCATGACTTCCACTCTACCATCTCCATTGGCGGCAGACCCCTCAACAACTTGCGGTTTGCCGATGACATTGACTTCATGGGCGGAAGTAACACAGAGCTGCAAGATCTTACGACCAGACTTGAGAACAGAGCTGGAGCATATGGGATGGAGGTGAGCTCGGAGAAAAGTAAAGTACTTGTGAACAGCACGAGCAACGCCACTGCTAAAATTTACATGAACGGCCAACAACTGGAGGAGGTAGACGCTTTTAAATACCTTGGCGCTACACTCACAAAGGACGGGCGATCGACGACAGAAATCAAAATCAGAATAGCCATGGCAACATCTTCCATGACAAAACTCACCACCATATGGAAAAGTAAAGAGATCAGTTTGCCAATCAAACTAAAGCTCTACAAAGCCCTAATTCAGACTATCCTGCTGTACGGAAGTGAAACCTGGACATTGACTGCTGAAACAGCAAAGCGAATCCAGTCATTTGAAACAAAATGCCATAGAAAACTGCTAGGCATATCCTGGAGAGAAGGAAATACCAATGAATTTGTCAAGAGTCAAATAACACGGCTGGCAGGTCCACAGGAACCCCTTCTCACCATCGTCAAGAAGAAAAAGCTGACATGGTTCGGCCACGTCACCCGCCACAACACTCTGCCAAAAACAGTACTGCAGGGAACACTCGAAGGTGGCAGAAAGAGGGGAAGACAGAACAAGTCATGGATGGACAACATCAGAGAATGGACCAGGATGAATGACTCGGCACTACTGCGCAGAGCCGAGGACCGAGATGGATGGAGGAGGCTTACCACGGCATCGTCTTTCGTGTCTCCCCCACGACCGCCAAGGTCACGGGTCTGATGATGATGATGATGATGACCGCGTGCGAACGTACGCAGACCATCTTGCGCTCGCGTTACACCTTTCGGAAGAGTAGGCCACTGTATGCTGGTGAGAGCAGATGCCAAAATTGAACAAAACTGTATGCACTCGGGGGAAAAATGTAAAAAACAACAAAACACACCTCCATGTGAGTGCTTATTCATTATCCACGAAATGAAATAATGGAATTGATTTAAAATCAAACTTGGATTGACGACATAGAAATGAATGATGTGCAGCTCTCACAGAGCATAAATCATTATGTAGTGAGTTGCACGAAAGAAGGAGAACTACTGAAAAGTAGCTTAAGCACGACAGAGACATTCTCAGATCTTTAAGAAAGACTTCAACACCAACCCTACGTTCAAAGAGTGCCACAGCTATATAGAAAACTCCAGCACAGCCTTACACGTAAGAGAGCTAGCTACTTGCTTCCAGCGGATTAGATTCAGACCCCCAATGTTAAACTTTAAAAGAAAAATGTTTAAAGGGGTTTTCATATTAAATCATCATATGCCTCTGAGAGAGAGGGGGAGGAGAGAGAGAGAGAGAGAGAGAGAGAGAGAGAGAGAGAGAGAGAGAGAGAGAGAGAGAGAGAGAGAGAGTGTGTGTGTTTTGTGTGTGTGTGTGTGGTGTCAAAGAATAAGTGTGAGCTGTGACGGGTGAAGGGGAAATAGTGTTAAAACTCTTTTTTTAAAAATCAAAATGTTTTTGTCATGTTTTTCTTTTAATGTAAAATTACTTGTGATATGTTGTATTGATTGTGCTGATGATGTGTTTCATGAGATGTGTTTGAATTATTGTTGTGTTGTGGTTTTGCTTTGCTACTCTTAACTTTTACTGATGTGTGCCTGCGCACGCGCATGCGTGTGTGTGTATGTGTGTGTGTGGATGAGTGTGTGTGAGTAGATGGGTGGGTGCAGGTGTGTGTGTGACGTAGATTGTTGTCGGCTTTTAAAATACTGTGTTATTTCTTAATCTGTATTGTTTAATAATGCATGCTGTGTAATTAAAATTTTAAAATGCCACTCATAATTTCTCTAGTTGAGACATTAAAGTATTCTTGAGTCTTGGGATGCCGGGGGCCCCTGTCAGTATAAACAGTATCCCCACCTTCTGGAAAATTCTGTGCTAGGAATTCCCTCTTTTCTATCCCTCCTTTTGTTTTTCTACCTTATTCATTGTCTGCCTGCCACCTCCTTGCCTCAGTCTACCACCTTCTTGGTCCATTCTCCTGCCTTTTTCGTTTTTTTGTTTCTGTTGTTGCCAGAAAGACTTAACAGATAACATTTCCCTCCCACACAAAAGTCGAATGCGCTGGTGCTAACTTACCAGGCGCTTAACGGCAGTGCTACCCATTTTCCATCATATCACAGACAATGGTAGTTGAGCACTCTCTGAGCGTTCGATGGCGACGACGAACAAAATGGTTCAGACAAGCTGAGAGGACATAAAGGAGCGTCAGAATTCAGGGCTGACAGTTACGTTTTTCTCTAGGTGTTGTCTAGTCTGTGTCTGTCCCGTGTGCCATAAAACGTGGCAGGCCTGGCATTTGCCGGTGCAGTCACAGGCAAGACACAGTCATCGTCAACGCCTCCTGTAATGTGCTGTAAATGGTCATCATCCTCTACCTAGATGGATGTGACAGACAAAGAGTGTGTGTGTAAACTGCTCTTCTCTTCCTCTCACTGGTGGAAGGTCCGAACAGTAACGTAATGTCAAGTGTGATAATCCCTTGTGTGGATGAACAACCACACGCAATACTCTGTGTGTGTTGTGTGTGTGTTGTGTGTGTGTGTGTGTGTGTGTGTGTGTGTGTGTGTGTGTGTTGTGTGCACTTATTTTTTTCTTTTATTCTTTTGTTTCGAGGATAATGGAATAAGCATTCTTGTGCTTTTCTTTACATCCAGTCCCTGAGTGTATGTAGTTTTGTAAATTTTGTCATCCGTTCCCACCGGCACACAATGGCCTACTCTTACGAAAAACGGAACGGGTTTTAACGTGTGCGCAAGATGTTCTGTGTGCGCTCGCACACGGGACCTCGGTTTATGGTCTCATCCGAAGGACACTGTGTGTGTGTGTTTGTGCGCGCGCGTGCGTGTTTGTGTGTGTGTTGTTGTCTTCAATTTAACGTCTGTTCACTCTTAGTGATATTAGACGACTCTGTGTGTGTGGTGTGTGTGTGTGTGTGTGTGTGTGTGTGTGTGTGTGTGTGTGTGTGTGTGTGTGTGTGTGTGTGTGTGTCTGTCTCTGGGGAACGGGATAGCCTGGTGGTTAGAGTAATGTATTCGTGATCTGCTGACTCGGGTTCGATTCTCGTTTAAGAGGAATATTCCTCAGGAGTTAACATCAGTGCCGACTCCACTCTCCCCAAAAGTCATTCGGATGAGATTACAAACCGAGGTCCCGTGTGCGAACGCACGCAGAACACCTTGCGCACACGTTAAATCCTGTTCTGCTTTACGTAAGAGTAGGCCATTGTGTGCCGGTGGGGACTGATGACAAAACTGCAGACACACGGTGACTGGATGAAAAAAAAGCACATGAGTGCTTAATCCATTATCCTCGAAATAATAGAATAAAGAGAATAAAATAAAATCAAAATCTCATCGTCCCTTTTTTGGCAGATCAATAATAATAATGTACCATCTTCATAATGCCTTCGAAGGGACCAACATAATATACATCACAAAATACTGTACACTATCCGTCCGTCCGTCTGTCTGTCTGTCTGTCTGTCTGTCCGTCCGTCTGTCACGGGCTCGTTCATGTACAAAACAAACCAAAGCAAAACAACAGTGCACATTAAGAACACCTGTAGTAACACCTGTTGTGGGACGAAGTCTTCTGATCGAAATTTTGCCCCAAGCCCCAGCTGTACTTTGAAAGTATGGCTCTCACTGGGATTGATCGGGTTACAACTCTCTCTCCCTCCTCCCCCCCCCCCCTGTCTGTCTCTATCTCTCTCTTCCTCCTCCTCTCTATTTCCCTCTATCCCCCTCTCCCTCTTTCTCTCTCACCCCTCTCTCTCCGTCTCTCTCTCACTCTCCTTCTCCCTCTCTTTCTCTTCCTCCCTCCCCCCCTCTCTCTCTGGGATGATAAGGCAACACCGAAATTGCTGTACAATACCTTCCAGAGAAAGAAAAAAGATAAAAAGACAGGGTAATGAAGAAGCCGGGGGGAGGGGGGGGGGGGGGTGGAGAGGAGGGGGAGTGGAGAGAGAGTTAATGAATTCATTCTTTTAGATTCCGGAGTAACAACAACAAAAACCAATGAAAATGTAAAAGAGATCTAAAAAGAACTTTTGGTCTAACCTGGCTGATTGTGGTGGAAGACGCTAGCTAGCTTAGTCCTTCGGATGAGACTAGAAACCGAGGCCACGTGTGCGAACGCACGCAGAACATCTTGCGCACACGTAAATCCTGTTCCGCTTTTCGAAAGAGTAGGCCATTGTGTGCCGGTGGGAACAGATGACAAAATTTACAAAACTGCATACACTCGGGGAATGGATGTAAAAAAAAGCACATAAGTGCTTATTCCATTATCCTCGATATAAAAGAATAAATAAAATAAATAAATAAGTAAATATTCGGTTTGTTTCTTTGAAGGGCACACAACTGCAAACAATGGGGACAATGTAGAGGGATTTCAGAAGACGCCAGTTGTTCAGTTTTCTTCTTGTTGTTGTTGTTTTATAGTTTCAACTCGGTTGGAAAAGGGAAGGAATACTGAGATGAGCAGTAGGTGGAAAAACGAAACCTAGAAATAAGCAAAGACAAAACAAATCTAACAATTTGTGTGTGTGTGTGTGTGTGTGTGTGTG